>QXEO01000220.1:17073173-17233862 GCA_007115705.1 Dactylis glomerata
GCATATTTTATGTCCTGGCCGGCATATTTTATATCCTGGCCGGCATATTTTATGTCCTGGCCGGCATATTTTATGTCCTGGCCGGCATATTTTATGTCCTGGCCGGTATATTTTATGTCCTGGCCGGCATATTTTATATCCTGGCCGGCATATTTTATGTCCTGGCCGGCGTATTTTTATGTCCTAGCCGGCATATTTTATGTCCTGGCCAGCATATTCTATGTCCTGGCCAACATATGTTATATCCTGGCCGGCATATTTTATATCCTGGCCAGCATATCTTATGTCCCGGCCGGCATATTTTATGGTCATCGTGCCAGGGATCGTTCCGCCTCGAGCATCTGCAGGTAAGTATTTATAGTGAGCAGGGTCTCAATTCTTTTCAGTCGGTTTAGGCATGAGCCTAGCCAACCACCGTTATATCTCTATTTCAGTATATATGCTAGCACACATGCTTCTCAGTAAGTCTCCTGTATGTCTGTTTATATGCCAAATCGCTACATATGCCTGCTGCAAATAGTATCCTTAGTATCAGTTTATATGTCTGCAATATCATGCGAAGTTTTATCTGGGCATGTTATATGCCGGCTTTGTATGCCAAACAGTAGTATGTCAAATTCTATGACTTAGAGGATATCTCATATCTTAGACTTAGGTCTGTTACTGTAAGCAAATTACTATGTGACATATGCCGGCTTATATGCCAAACGTCCATTATGCCAAATCCTATGTCTTTGCATATGTCAATTGTTGTATCTACTACAGTGCTATAGTCAAGTATGCGAGTGGAGATGTTGAGTTCAGTATCTAGTTATATGCCAAATGCTATGAGAATCACCTTGCATAGAGACCACTGTTGCTATTTGTTGTGTTAAGTAAAGTATCTATTTTGACCATATGTTATATGCCGGCTGACATATGCCCAGGCTGGTATGCCGGTCTATATATATTGAGTACCATATGCTAGCTAGCTACTGTGAGTTTGCTATCAGACCAGTTTATATGCCTATCTCAGTACCAGTTTCTGCATGCTATAAGTCAAGTCTCGTATGCCAGTTATAGTACACATGCATTTATATGCTGGCACATAAGTGCCAAATATCTGTTGTGAGATGCCAAGTTAGCTTATATGCCAATCTAGGTTGCTTTATGTCGAACTGCTGTAACTCAGTTATATGCCAAATGCTTCATTTCATATACTATATGTTGAATGCTATGTGCTATATGTCAAATCTCATATGCCAGTTATAGTATACCTGCATATATATGCCGGCACATGAGTGCCTCGTCTTTTCTATGAGTTGCCAAGATAGCTTATATGTCAATCTCAGTCTATATGCCAAGTGCTTTATTTCAAGAGTTATATGCCGAATGCTATGGGCTATATGCCAAACTCCATATGCTAGATTGTAATATGCCAAATGCTATGACCATTGCTACGTCTTTTAGTATGACTACAGAACATGTTGGATATCACATTATATATATGTCTATTACCCGGCTATGACTCTCCATATTGCCGTTACAGAGAAGAAATTACTATTATACCACCAGTGCTTCAGTTTATATCTCAGGTCTCAGGTATTTTAGTTTGTTAGTACATTAGGCTATTAAGTGATATCTTAAGTAACGTGTATTTCAGTATGCCGGCATATCATGGCGAAGAGCAAAATGTCAGTATGCTAGCATATCATGGCAAAGAGCAAAATTTCAGTATACCGGCATATCCTGGCATGAGCAAAATTTCAGTATGCCAACATATCATGGCATCAAACCAAAATCCCCAATCACCGTTTATTTTGGTTCGCCAGCGTATCAAGGCATCTATCAATAACTCATATCGCCGTTTATTTCAGCTTGCCAGCATATCACGGCCTTCTATAATCCTTTCAGTTATTGCCAATTCAGGCTCAGTAACATATCGAGACATCGATCTCAAAGCTAACAAGTATCATATCTCTTATCATATCCGGTTTCACAGCGTATCCCGGTTTAACATATTAACATGTCATATCATTTTTGCATACTAACAAGTGCCCAGTGATGGCACAGCCCAAGAGGCATATCAGTTATACCGGCATTGTCAAAGCAGACAATGTCGATGAGACATAGCCTGAGAGGCAAAGTGTCGATATAAACCCCAAAGAGGCAAAATAGCTCAAAAGGCAAAAGCAGCCCAAGAGGCATATCAGTATATCGGCATTGTCAAAGCAGACAATGTCGATGAGGACATAGCATGAGAGGCAAAGTGTCGATATAAGCCCAAAGAGGCGAAATAGCTCAAAAGGCAAAGTAGCCCAAGAGGCAAAGTAGCCAAGAGGCAAATAGCTCAAGAGGTAAAGTATCGATATGGCCAAGAAGGCAAAGCAGTATTCCGGCATTGTCGAAGCAGACGATGTCGATGAGACGTAGCCTCAGAGGCAAAGTGTCGATATAGCCAAAAAAGGCACAATCGTATTTTGAGATAGCCCGCGAAGGCTAGCATATCATATATATGAGTTCATGTCAATCAGGACATTGCTTATGATGGCATGAGATAAATTTGGCCTATGCAGGCCAGCATATCAGTTTTATGAGTATGAGTTTGGGACTTTGGTATATTTTGTTGAAGCCTATGCACGACTCTGCGAGTCACCCACAGCCTCGGGGGCTAATGTCGGGGATATAACCCCGGGTATACCAAAGTACCCTTGTTGGGGATATACCAAATAGGTTATACCAGTGACGTAGTCCTAAATCAGCAAGCCAGGGTGGCCCATCAGGGGTGGTATGGCAGATTCGCCATACTGGGCGGCCCAGTTGCTGAAGTTGCCATGGCGGTACTGGACACAGGTGCTTATGGCGGAGTCCTTAGACAGGTCCATGGCGGATCCGGAAACAGGCCCATGGCGGGTTACTGACGGCAGGCCCATGGCGGATTCGGAGACGGCCCACGGCGGGTTACCTTGTCGTGCACGCATAGGACTTAGTCTAGGACTCCAAGTTATATCCGCTCTAGTACCAACGTGTAGCCCACGCCAGGCGCCTTTATAAGCCGGGCGTGGGGCAGCCCTTGAGGCAAGGTTCTAGCCATACGGCCAATCGCATAGTGAAACAGCCAACCTCATCATTGTAACCGAGCACTTGTTGCCATATAGTGAATTATAGCAGCACGTAGGATCTCGCCACCGTCGCGGGATCTGAAGCTGGGTAAACTCGTGCTACCACCATCCCGGATCGCTCCTCCGTGTTCACCCCCTTCCACAAACCGCCATACCCCTACCTCTATAGCAGATCTGTTGACGAAACCACGATAGTTGGCACCCACCGTGGGGCTTAGCGCGTCTGGAGCACGGATCCAGGCGGGATCCGCCTTTGCAGGCATCGGCAACACCGTTGCCATCGGGCGTGTCCTCTACGATTCCGGCTTCCCCACCATCCCAGCGGATAACCTCTGGGTGCCGGCTAGAGAAGACCCTGCTCGATTCACCGTCGCTCCGATTGGAGATATCCATATCTTCAATGGAGAGACAAACCCTACCCCCTCCACGGAAACCAATTTCCAGCGGATCGGTATGGCTGAAATCCCCAAACGGACCGCTTTCGAGCTGGATACGGAGGACTCATCTGATCTAGAACTTTCCAAGTTGCTCAGATCGGATCTGAAAAATAATCCCACCCAGCCCGCCCTAGAGGTAGAGGAAGTGGTGGAAGACCGCTGTGAATCCGCCATGAGTAATCTGGCGTTAGAGACACCGCGGTACTGCCTTGTTGCATTCGCAGGTATCACTTCGGGATCTACCTCCAATGGAGAAGATATCCCAGGTGAATCCATCCTCGAGGCACTTAACGAAAGTGGTGAATTGGATGACTGGGATAGCAAAGGCTATGATTCTGACCATTACGATGCCGCCATGAGAAAAATCAAGGCGGAATTGGCGCAGCAGGCACTTGAAGAGCAACAAGCAGCGGCCAAGCAGGTGTTTGTAACCAACAAAGGAGATGATGCTGGGCAGACAACCGGTGATCCGCCATCCCAGGCAGTCCACGACGGAGATGCCGGCAAAGAGCAGGGTAACCCGCCACTAGCCGCTGATCCCGCCACGGAGCAACTCCCTGAGATCCACGGCGGACCCAGGCCTCTGCTACCCGCCATCCCCGAGGACCAGCACCCAGAAGACTTCATGACCCCACTGGATAAGGTCGTCTACGGAACTCTAGCGGATCCAATCACCCCTGACTATGTCAGAGATGTGAACGATCTCGAGAAGAAAAGGCGGGCACTCCTCAAGGAAGCAAAGCGAGTCGAGAAGATGGGCCAGCAGGTTGATGGCGACATTGCTAAAGCTCAAGACACGCTGAAGCGCGCAAGGAACATGGAAGAGAAGTATGTCACTCTCATCCAGAACCAGATGAACGAGGGGGGCGACCCGCAGCTGGTACGAAACCTTGAGTTCACCGTACCAACAGCAGAAACTCTGGCCAAGATGTACATAAAAAATCTGCCATACGTGGACAAAAACCGCGATGAAGTTAGGGCTACGCCCATCGAGAACATCGTGGCTGCAAAGGAGCTATTGGAGCATAATAAGAGCCCAGCAGCCCTAGAGACGGCGGTGAAACTGATGACCAAAGCGTTAGTGCAGTAGGAGAAGGCTACGTCGTCACGACGGCTCGAATCTGATCCTGCGCTATGCAGGTCCAGCACTGCCTCTAAAGCTCGGGGGGCTGGCAACTATGGTGCACGTCCTGACAACGAATCTCATACCGGATCCTCAGAAATCCGAAGAAGAGAAGCTCGTAACCAGGCGAACGCCATCCCAATATCCTTCGATGACAAACCAAATGGCAAAGGCCCATAGAGAATTCCATCACCACCCCGCATGAATTACCCTGCTTATGGATACCAACAAGACAATGCTGCCCCTCGCCATAAGACCAACATGCTGCCACCAAAGTATAAGACGTTCGAAGTCCCAAAGGGAGGGATCGTCATACGCGACAATGATGGCAAGCGAGGACGAAGCCGTGACGCTGGACGCAGAGATGATCCGCCATGACGGGAAACCAGCAGAGACGACGGATCCAAGAGAAGGGACCGATCTCGCCATGACGACGGCGCGCACCATGGCGGCGACAAAGACAAGCATCGCTCCACTCGCCGCCACGATGACAAAGGGCAAGGCTCCCACCGCCATGACGATGATCCATCTCCACGAAGAATGGAAGGAAGCCGTCATAGCTGCAAAGATCAATCGCAGGACGGCGAGAGTAAACGAGGACGTGACCCTTCGCCATCCCCACCAGGGAGCCCCCATGGCGGCGGCGGTGGTGGCGGCGGACCAGCAAGGTCACGCAACTCTCGCAAGAATCCACCGGACCAGAAGCCCTACGACGCCCGTACCCATCTAAACGAGATTGCCAAGTCTCAAACAGCCTTCTTCCTTGGCCCAAAGTGCTTTGGGCAACGGATTCATGATGAGCCCATCCCGCATGGGTTCAAAATCGAGAAAAATATCCGCCAGTACAATGGAGTCGATAGGCCTTTGACTTGGCTACAAGACTACTTCAACGCAGTACAATTCGCCGGGGGATCACCCAATGTCGCTGTCCGCTATTTGCCCCTGATGCTATCCGGCACTGCGAGGCAGCGGATCAATGACTTGGCAGAAAACTCCATCCAAACCTGGTTTGATATGCAAACTGCGTTCACCGAAAATTTCGAGGGGACTTACAAGAGACCCCATAACATTGGTGACCTCCAACAGTGCCGACGGGCCGATGATGAGACCTCCCGAACTTTCCTCGCGTGATGGCTGGATATGAAGAACTCCTGTGAAGGGGTTACTGACGAATTCGCTATCCTCGCGTTTATTGACAGTTTGGAGAGAGGCCAACTGCTGCGCCATCGCCTGTTGCGGGAAAGGAACGAAGGGAAACTGACCCTAAATTCCATGATCACCATCGCAAGCAACTACGCGGCCGCCGACGACGACGCCCGCGAATCATTAAAGGCTTCCGCCATCCAGAACACTGGAAAGCGGAATAGCAGCAACAAACGGAAGAATCTGCCAGAAGAGCCGCAGGCTCCGGACATGGTGGCCACAACCTTTGCTGACAAGGGCCAAAGCAGCCAGCGCGGTAGGGGACGCGGCGGTAGTGGTGGCCAGCCGCGGAGTTCTACAACTCCTGCTTCAGCGCCATCCGCCCCCGTGTCTTACGACGAATACCGCGATATGCCATGTTTCGCCCATCGCGACGCTTCAGGAAAGTGCAATCACACCAACCGGAACTGCAAGTTTGTCAACGACCTCAAGGCGGATCAAGAAGCTGGCTTCAAGCGCAGCCGGAGACAACGGCCTCGTGGCAAAGGGAAAGCGGACAAAGACAAGGAGTCCAGGGATGGCAGTGACATGGATGAAGATCCTGCGCCCAAACCCGCCGAAAAGGCAGAGGGTGGTGCTGGCAAGGGTAACCCAATCAAGGACAAAAAAGGTGCCTTCCACACATTCCTTGGACCCCCACGGCCAAGGCACAGAGAGCTGCTATGCGCTCCCTAAACGCCACCGTGCCAAAAATCCGCCAGTACGTCCGATGGTCCGAAGTACCGGTGCACTGGAGCCGCGATGATCATCCAGAACACATCCTAGATGGATATTACGCCATGGTGGTATGCCCTGTAATCCATGGCTATGAGTTCTCCAAATGCTTAATGGATGGCGGCAGTAGCCTGAATATCATGTACGTGGAAACTTTGACGAAGCTCGGCCTTACCAAGACCCAACTCCGCCATAGCGCGGTCACCTTTTATGGGTGGTTCCTGGTCGCCAAGCCAAGTCCCTCGGCTCCATCACGCTCAAGGTTGCCTTCGGTAGCGAAGAAAACTACCGTGAAGAGCCTATAACCTTTGAGGTAGTCCCGTTCAAGAGCACATACCACGTGATCTTCGGTCGCCCTGCCTTCCACAGCTTCCATGCCAGGCCATGTTACATCTACAATCAGCTGAAGATGCCAGGCCCGGATGGCATAATTACCGTTTATGGCAGTTTCAGAAAGGCAAAGGAGTGCGAGGAAGGAGAAGCCGCCTTCGCGGAAGCAGTGTTCTTCGGCGAGGAGTTCAAAGAAATTCATGCCGCTACGGACCCCGCGGAGATGCTGGCATCCAAGCAGGAGATTTCCGCCTCCCCGCCCACCTTCAAGCCTACAGTCGACACAAAATAGGTGGAACTTGTCGCTGGCGATGCCGCCAAGACCACCGCCATTGGGACAAACTTGTCCCCCAAATAGGAAAGCGCGCTCGTCGAGTTCCTCCGTGAGAACCGGGACATCTTCGCATGGCAGCCATCTGACATGACGGGTGTACCCAGGGAACTCGCCGAGCACGCTCTGCAGATAATACCTGGCTCCAAGCCAGTAAGACAAGCCATGAGACGCTTCGGAGATGAAAAGCGCCGCACCATAGCAAAGGAAATTTCCAAGCTGTTGAAAGCAAGCTTCATCAAGGAAGTGATCCACACTAAGTGGGTGGCAAATCCGATGCTAGTTCCTAAGAAAAACACAAAAGTTCTGCGCATGTGTGTAGATTACACTGGCCTGAACAAAGCATGTCCAAAAGACCCTTTTCCCCTGCCTCGCATTGACCAAGTCATTGACTCGACGACGGGATCGGAGCTGCTGTGTTTCTTAGATGCCTACTCGGGATACCACCAGATCAAGATGAAAAAGTCCGATCAGCTCGCTACGTCGTTCGTAACACCTTATGGCACATATTGCTAAGTCACAATGCCATTCGGTCTGAAAAACGCAGGAGCAACGTATCAGCGCACTATGCAAAAGTGCCTGGCGGATCAAATCGGACGAAATATCCACGCATACGTGGATGACATAGCGGTTATGTCTAAGAAGCAAGATGGCCTTATAGCGGATTTGCAAGAGACCTTTGACAATCTTAGGAAGTACAACATGATGCTTAACCCCACGAAGTGTGTCTTCGGGGTCCCAGCTGGACAACTTCTAGGATTCATTGTCTCCCACCGCGGAATTGAGGTTAACCCGGAGAAGATCAAGGCAATCCTCGACATCTCCTGACCCATAGATCTAAAAGATGTACAGCGACTCACAGGCTGCGTGGCAGCAGTGAGCAGATTCATCAGTCATCTTGGTGAGAAGGCTTTGCCAATCTATAAGCTGATGAAGAAATCAGACGAATTTGTCTGGACCGACGAGGCAGACGCTGCACTTAAGGATCTAAAGAGAGTGTTATCCACTGCACCAGTCCTAGCAGCTCCTGAAGACCAGGAACCCATGTTACTATACATGGCGGCAACTAACAGGGTGGTCAGCATCGTCATGGCAGTAGAGCGTAAGGAAGAAGCGCAGGAGTATGGCGTACAGAGACCAGTCTACTATGTTAGCGAGGTCCTGACGGAATCCAAGCAGCGCTACCCTCACTACCAAAAATTGGCATACGGAGTTTTTCTAGCTTCTCGAAAGTTGAGGCATTACTTCTATGACCATAAGATCACAGTGGTAAGCAAAGCCCCACTGAAGGACATCATCAACAATAGCGACACAACAGGATGAGTTGCGAAGTGGGGCATTGAATTGGCCTCTTTCGACATCGACTATAAGCCTCGCACCGCCATCAAGTCTCAGGCTCTGGCAGAATTTATGGCGGATTGGAAGGAAGCGCAGGAAACTACGCCCGTCCCAGAACCAGAGCATTGGGTGATGCACTTTGATGGATCGAAGTTGCTACATGGCTCAGGGGCTGGAGTGACACTAAAATCTCCCAAGGGAGATGAGCTAAGCTATGTTCTCCAGATCCACTTCCCCACCACCAACAACATCGCGGAATATGAAGCTTTACTGCATGGGCTACGTGTCGCAAAGGAGATCGGCGTACAACACATCATGTGCTGTGGAGACTCCGACCTTGTGGCTCAGCAGGTGGCTGGCACATACAAAGCTCGGAACGAAGTTATGGCGGCATATAGAGACGAAGTGGATGAGATGGCCAAAAGTTTCCTCGGCTACGACATAAAACATGTACGACGAGAAGACAACATGGCGGCCGATACCTTGTCCAAACTAGGATCCAGTCGTAAGGCAGTTCCGCCAGGCGTATTCCTCGAGCATCTGCGGGTACCATCGATAAAGATGGTAGATCCAGAAAATCCGGAACTAGCAAGCTCCCCCGTCATGGTGGTTTTGCCTAGCAATCCGCCATGGGCAGAGCCCTACCTGGAATTTCTGACGAACAAGAAGCTTCCCGAAGACGAAGTCCAAAAAAGACAAATCGAGCGTAGAGCCAAAGCGTACACCATCATAGATGGCAAACTCTACAAACGAAGCACCTCGGGAGTTTTCATGAAGTGCATATCCCAAGTGGATGGAATCGAAATACTAAGAGAGATCCACGAAGGCAAATGTGGGCATCACGCCGCCGCCAGATCCCTAGTAGCTAAAGCATTCCGCCATGGATTCTACTGGCCAACAGCCAAGGCAGATGCAGACCGCATTGTGGAGCTCTGCCACGGTTGCCAGATGTACTCCAAGCAAACCCATATGCCCGCCACAGCACTGCATACGATCCCCATAACTTGGCCTTTTGCAGTCTGGGGGCTAGACATGGTGGGTCCGCTAAAAACAGCACCTTCGGGATTTACGCACCTTCTGGTAGCGGTAGACAAATTCACGAAGTGGGTGGAAGCTAAGCCCATCATAAAACTTGATGGCAAAACTGCCCTCAAATTCGTCAAGGACATTGTGGTTAGATTCGGCATCCCACATAGCATCATCACCGATAATGGCACTAATCTGTCTCAGGGGGAAGTTGAAGAATACTGCCATCACAGCGGAATCCGCCTTGACCTAGCATCTGTGGCACATCCACAGTCTAATGGCCAAGTTGAGCGGACCAACGGACTAATCATGTCAGGGATCAAGCCACGCCTAGAAGCACCGCTACACAGAGCAGCTGGAGCCTGGGCAGAGGAGTTGCCATCTGTGCTGTGGAGTCTACGGACCACGCCAAACAGATCAACTGGCCTTACCCCTTTCTTCTTAGTCTACGGAGCAGAGGCAATCTTGCCAAGTGATGTTCAGTACGATTCTCCAAGAGTCGAGGCCTACAAGGAAGAAGATGCAGAAGCGTCCAGACAACTATCTGTGGACCTGCTGGAAGAAGAACAGGACCTAGCAGCCCAGAGATCCGCCATCTACCAGCAGAATCTCTGCCGCTATCACAGCAGGCGAGTTCGCCAATGCTCGTTCAAAGAAGGTGACCTGGTGCTACGCCTCAAACAGCAGAAGTCCCACAAGCTATCCCCGCCTTGGGAAGGACCCTTCGTCATCAGCAAAGCTCTACTGAATGGTTCCTACTACCTCGTTGATATTCGCAAGCTAGATAAGCGACCAAGTAAGAAGCGCAAACGAAGAGACCCTGACGATATCTACGACGAGACAGATCGTCCATGGAACATCGCACAGCTACGTCCTTTCTACACTTAGCACTTCTCTAGCTATGTAATAGGCACCTCTATATGATCAATGCAATAAAGCATCTGGTTCACTCTTGATTTTTTCTGAGTCTTTTACCTCCTTTATTGTTCATTTAGATCATATAGAACCTCTTTGCGCAATTGTGCTTTGCACTTGCGTCTCTTTTAAATCCGCCATAAGCGGTCCGCGTAGCTTTTTTATGTTTTGATCTGTATTCGATGTTTTCTGTGTGGATTCCAGAGTAGTGACTTTTTGACGATCTAAGCCGCCATCTGCTCAGGGTTTTGGACGGTTGCTATTAAGTATCGTCGCCCTAGCGGATTGTTCGTGCGCAGATTTCGCCATCTCACGAAAAGTCAAGCACAGAGAGCCGGATGGCGGATCGCATAATCCTACGCGTGAAAAAATTTCAAAGTGTTGTTTTTGCGCATGTTTAAAACTGCAAGTTGCATAAAACTAGGCCTGGCAGTTTCTTCGCACAATCAAACCACTTCATAAAAACAAGCTGCAAGAGTTCAAAAGCATTCAACTGATTCGCCACAAGCAGATCAGTCACAGTGCACAAATATTCACACGCAGTTTAAGTTTAAATTACAGACCCACTCAGGGGCCGAATTGATGCAAAGTATTTTTTCCTGCCATATTGCAGGGCACATCTCATGAAGATGGCGGAACCTTGGAAGACACCTCGTCACCGCCATCACCACCTGCAGTAGCCACAGAGGCTGATGCCGAAGCCTGGCTTGGCGACCCTGGCAAATCGTATGCTTCGTAGTATACGTTCAACTGAGTGCCGAGGGCACACAGTTGATCGTATCCAAGCACGCTCTGCCAGATGGCGGCCTCGTCCACCGGCGCACCATCCTCGCCGCTCTCTGGGATGCCGGAGGTGAGCAGGTCCAGGTCCATCTTGGGATAGTGGGCCTTCGCAAAGGTCAAAGCTGTCCTGGCACCACCCCGAGCAGAGGACAGTTTCCAGTCCGCCACCAGCCCTGGCACTAGCAGCAGCTTCTGGGTAAGCGCAATGGCGGAGAGGTTGGAAGAACCCACTATCTGCAGGCTCCCGCACGCTTGGCGACCAGCATTGAGAAGGCCATCAAGCTCCTTCCTCGCTGCGTCGGTGGCTAGGCGTAAGCCCTCAGCGGTGTCCATCTCGCCCTGCCCCAAAGCGACTGCATGGCGGAAAAAGAAGACGTGTCACGCACGGCATGGCAGAAATAGAAAAAACTTACGATTATAAGAAGAAATGATACCTAGCAAGTTGTCCTGGAAGTGCTGGAGGAGCTCGTTAAAGCCTTCATGCCGCTTTTCAAAATCAGCAGCGGCTTTGCGGAGATCCTCTATCTCCTTGTCCTTCTTGAGGTTCCGGCGCTCCTGGTCCTTCAGCTGCTCTTTGAGGGAGGTGTTTGCGGCCAGAGATTTTTGGAGCTGCTGCTGCAGCCCATCCATCGCAATGGCGTGGCCCTTCTCCACCCCCTCAAGTGTGGACTTGAGCTTGGCAACGTCTACATGGCGGAAGTATCAGCACATCATTGATTGAATAAGCATAAGGGAATTAAAACTGGTTAAGTAAATTACCGCTACTCTCAAGCTGTTGCTGCAAGTCCGCCACAAGAGCGCTTTTGGTTGCCAGCTCCTTCTCTTGCGAGCTGACAACCTGGACCAGGTCCTCTACCACCTTCTTATAGTTCTGGCAAAATAATTTGAAGTGTTAGTCACTCTTAGAGCTTTATGCCAGATAAGTATCCGCCATAACGCTCGGGGGCTACTCACGATGATTTTCTAGTCACTCTTAGAGCATCATGATGCTCGGGGGCTACTTATGCTGATTTTTTGTCTTCCTAAGAGCTTTATGCCAGATAGTCTTCCGCCATAACGCTCGGGGGCTACTCAGTGAAATTTCAAAAGTTCTCTATAGAGCACTGTGTGAACTACCAGCGCTCGAGGGCTGTGCTATTCAAAAACTTAACAGAAGTCACTCTTGAAGCCGCATAGCGGATCAAATTTTCAAATCCGCCATGGCGCTCGGGGGCTACTGGGAGTACATACCTTCTTCATTGTGGATGTTTTCTCAACAAAAGCAGTGATGCCGCTGGACAGTTGGTTGCTGGCATCTTCCTGGCTGGAAATAAGATTGACGACCTCAAGTTGCTTTTGTCTCCAAAATAAACTGCCCCCCCGTCGGAGCATCCATCACTTGACCCTGAAACAAGTCAGAAGCCTTTTCGCTTTGGACGACATCATTAGCCATAGCTTCAGTCGTTGGGTTGGCTTCTGGCATTGGGTCAAACTGACCACCAGCATCCTCCATATCGATATCAATACGAGCGGAGGAGGGAGTTGGTACGTCAGGGGTGAGCGGAATGGCGGCAGGGGAGGGCTTGGCTCGCTTGGATGACGGCTCCTTGACCGTAGGTTTCTTCCTTCTGAGTAAAGGAGGATTAGAAGTGAACAAACAGCAACAATAAAGGAGGATATCGAAAGGTTACCTTGACTTGGGCAAATTGATAGTAGCGGTGTTCTCGGATGGTGTTTCCAGCTCCGCCCTGCGTTGAGCCTCGAAACGACGGGAATCAACAGATTTCCCGCCACCACCGCGAGTTCTCCCGCTACCAGCCTGCTTCTTGGGAATCACTTTCTCTTGGGTCGTGCGGGCTGTGTCATCTACATTCCCCGCCATCTCCTCTTTGTTCCCGCTCGAGTGAACTACTTCCTCCTGAGCGGTAGACTTGGTGTTGGAGCGGCGAAGGGGATGAGCAAAGTGTGCGGGTCCAAGCGATTTGAGCTGATAAGAGAAAGAAGTTAGCTCTCATGAAGTGCAAAGGTATCATATGATATTATGGCGGAAAGGGAACTTACCAAAGGGCAACTGCCATTCTCAAACATAACCATGCCGAACTTCAAGGGTTTCTTCCTGGGAGACTTCATCAGAGAACGGATGCACTTCTCGACCACTTTAGGGTCTAGCTCCTGGTCCAAGCAACGCATGCCATCATTTGCACTAGTATACTCATGCATCAGGCGATCGCGGAGTTGGAGTGGCTGAATCCGCCGGGATATCCAGCAATTGATGGTGTCAATCCCTTTCAAGCCATCCACAGATAGCTTGGCAATCTGCCGAGCCAGGAGCTTGACATAGGGAGTGGCGGACTCATCGTTGACAGCCGTCTAGGAGTCACGGGATTCAGCAGCAACGTTCTTAAAGGGAGGAAGGCCGCGGGCTTGAGATGGCGCGGGCTTGTCCGCCATATAGAACCAGGACCCTCTCCATCCTATGGCGGAATCCAGCGGCATGATGAAGGGGTATTCCTTCGACCTTCGTGGAAGGAAGCAAACCGTTCCGCAGGTTCGAAGAGATCTGTCATCTTCATAGTTGGCCCGCACAGAGAAGAAAAGTTGGAAGAGGTCTACCCTAGGGCGGATCCCAAGGTATCCCTCGCACAAAGCTGCGTAGCCTGCCACAGACACCAAGCTGTTTGGTGATATGTGGTGGAGCTGCAGTCCATAGAATTTCAGAAGATTGGTAAAGAAAAGAGATGGAGGCATACTGAGACCCCTCTCCACGTGAGATTTGAGCATCACGATTTCGGAGGGGTTAGGAACTGGAACTGGGGCCTTGAAGTCAGTCCGCCATCCTGATTCGGCTTGAGGAGCCACGATACCCTCGCCTTCTAGGACTAGGACGTCAGTATCCTTGACATTGGATTTCTGCCAGTACCCATGGAGGTTCTAGGGAATCTGCTCTTCCTCGTCCTCAGCTCCTTCCTGCTGTTCCTCCTCAGCCTCACCATCCGCCTCCTTGTCTGCGGGATCCTCGGTGTTGTTTTCTGCCATCTCTTCTTCAGCTTTAGAAGCAATGTCCTCTGGATCCAAATCCGCCGTTGCATGGAGGGTACCCTGAGCTGATTGCTGCAGAGGGGAATCTTCCTCCTCAGCATCAGAATGGTGGCGGGAAGGTGATCCGGAGTTCATGGCATCGAGCGAAAGGGAGATTCCGCTATGAGATGCTTGAAGTACTTGAGCAAGCTAGTCCGGCGGAAAAAGCTACCGGCGGCGAGGTTTTTCGCGGTGGCTCGTCGGAGACGATGGAGCTCTCGTGGCAGCGCTAAAGAGAGAGAAAGTGACAGGGGCGAATGAGGGGTGACCGGCCGGGGGTGAGAGGCCGGGGTATATAGACCCCGGGCCTCGAGATTCGTGCCCGCCATCACCACCGCTCGTCCTAATCGCAGAAACCCTAATCCGGCGACACGTGTCCAGGGGTAAAAAAGTAACTTGGTGAAAATAGTGCATGCACTGTAAGTCTTGCCCTAGAAGGAATTGTGTGCCGAAATTTACGGCGGATTTCCAACGGTATGATCCAACGGATCCCGAAAATCTTGCTAAGATAACTACGTCGCTTGATCCGTTATTCACGGTGGATTAATAGATGGAAGAAGGAACATCAAGATGACCGCCATCCCAGCACAGAAGAGAAGAAGAGCTATGGCGGAGGTAACTCACCAAGAACATGCATGGCGGATGTAGATGGCAATCTTGAAGTTCCCTGGGGGCTACTGTTGGGGATATACCAAATAGGTATACCAGCGACGTAGTCCTAAATCAGCAAGCCAGGGTGGCCCATCAGGGGTGGTATGGCAGATTCGCCATACCGGGCGGCCCAGTTGCTGAAGTTGCCACGGCGGTACTGGACGCAGGCGCTTATGGCGGATCCTTAGACAGGTCCATGGCGGATCCGGAAACAGGCCCATGGCGGGTTACTGACGGCAGGCCCATGGCGGATTCGGAGACGGCCCATGGCGGGTTACCTTGTCGTGCACGCATAGGACTTAGTCTAGGACTCCAAGTTGTATCCGCTCCGGTAACAACGTGTAGCCCACGCCAGGCGCCTTTATAAGCCGGGCGTGGGGCAGCCCTTGAGGCAAGGTTCTAGCCATATGGCCAATCACATAGTGAAACAGCCAACCTCATCATTGTAACCGAGCACTTGTTGCCATATAGTGAATTATAGCAGCACGTAGGATCTCGCCACCGTCGCGGGATCTGAAGCTGGGTAAACTCGTGCTACCACCGTCCCGGATCGCTCCTCCATGTTCACCCCCTTCCACAAACCGCCATACCCCTACCTCTATGGCAGATCAGTTGACGAAACCATGACAACCCTTGTCTCTAATAACTAATATGTGTTGTATGATTGATTTATATGTGCAGGGATATTCAAAAATAGATAAAAAGCAGATTGGGCCGGCATATAAATAAGGCAGCCTGGTCAAATTATGCCCAGGCCGACATATAGGTCACCTGGGCCGGATAGAAGAGCCCAAGCCGACATATTTATAGCCAGCTGGGCCGGAATATAGAACCCTGGCCGGAATAAGGTAATAACCCGGCTGGGCCGGTTTGATAGCTCCTCGGCTGGACCTTCTCCGCCCCGGCCTGCCCCGCCTGGGCCAACTTTTCCTCCGCTCCAGGCCTCCAGCATGCCGGTCGGGCCTCTTCACCGCCTGGGCATCTCGCCCCGCTCCAGCGCTCCGCCTGGGCCGATCCGCCGCTCGCCATCCCGGTTGGGCCGGCTAACCGCGCCCCGGCTGGGCCTCCTGGCCGCGCCCCGGCTGGGCCTGCTGGCCGAGTCACCCCGCCTGGGCCGGCTCCCTCAGCAGGCTGGCGTCCCTCTGCAGGCCGGCGTCCTTCGCAGGCCGGCGCCCCGGCGGGCCATCTTCGCCATGCCCCGGCTGGGCCGGATCAGGAGGATCTGGCCTGGCCGGGATTCTCCTCCAGGCCACCATTTGCTAATACCGGCTAGGCCAGATTAAAGTGTTCCGGCCGGGCCAGGCTGGGATCCTGGCCCAGGCCGGATTATCCCCTTGGTAGGCCGAAATATACACTCCAAGGCCGGATTACTCCTCTACAGGGCCGATATTTACCACCTTCAGAACATATTCCTCGTTCAGCATCGACTCCAGCACCTTATGCCAGTCCTAGGACACCTCCAGGCTCGGACTGGCATATCCTCCATCGTCATATGCTGGTCTTGGGATGCCCCTTGGCTCAGACCAGCATATCCCGCCTCTCCTAGTCAGCCTTATCCTCAGGAGGAGGATAAGACTGGTGACATGGAGATCCTGAAGACATACGCTAGAAGACAAAGACCAAGGACACAAGGAAAGACATCGATGGGACTAGCTCACGACCGTGACGCAGTGCACAGACCGAGGACGGTACTGTGCTGATGCAGGCTATAGTGTGACAAGACCCCAGTAGTCAAACTCAGCTACAGTGTTTGCATAGTGTTATGTGGGGTATCCCTTATCCCCTGGGCTCCCTATATAAAGGACACCAGGGGGATCAATCACCCCAGCCTCCGGAGGAGGCTCATTCTCTCTCGCTCCATGGGAGCTCTCTAGCACTAGCTCTCCAGCTCCTGCCCAGTGCAGCCTTGGATAGGCAGATGAACAGCTCAAGGAGCACCATTGTAGCTCTCATGTGAAGCTCATATAGATCAGACATGCAGGAGTAGGGGTGTTACCTCCTCACGAGGGCCCCGAACCTGGGTAGCTCGATGTGTTAGCAGTGAGTTTTGTGCCCGGTTTCTACCGAGCCTTCCCTCTCCCGGATCCACCAGTGTACAGTCGGCCCCCATTTACGCCATCCCATGGCATATGTTGTTTCACCACAATGACAGTATTGCATAGTTCTGTTGAAACCATTGATGTGATTATGTATGGGACTATGGGTGATGTGTGCTAGACGGATGTGGCACCAGTTTTGTATGTATGTATGCATGTACTGGACTTGGATGCTTTTGTATGTTAATATGATATGGATGTTAGCTTATGTATGTCTCTCATGCATGATTTTGTTACAAAATGTTTCTGCACAACGCATTTGCCTTAATTATTTTCGTCCTGGTTTCTCACCCAACCGCTTTTCTCCAGAATGGCTCCGGAAACACGAGGCCAAGTTGGAAACAATCCGCCCCCACCACCTGAGCCCAACATGATGCAGGTGCTGCGACTCATGTTAGAAGAACGTGAAGTCGCACGTGCCGAGCGTCAAGCCAACCTCGCCACTCTCCAACACCTTGCCCAACTAGCCACCAACAACAACAATAACCGTGGTGGCAATGGTGATGATGAGCCGCAAACCAAGCTTCAGGATTTCCAGAACTCCAATCCACCCACCTTCACTAAGTCCGCTGAGCCTCTGGATGCCGATGATTGGCTCCGGACTATTGAGAATAAACTTGAATATGCGGGAGTGGGAGCAAACGAGAAGGTCATGTACGCAACTCACTTTTTAGCTGGACCAGCTGGAGCATGGTGGGAAAATGTCCGCGCTATGCAGCCCGAGGGACAATTTATGACCTGGGATGCTTTTAAGACCAAGTTCCGCAAGGCCCATGTACCCTCCGGACTTATCAAGATCATGAGAGATAAATTTCTCAATCTGAAGCAAGGAGGTATGAGCGTTACCGACTACCTCGACAAGTTCACAACTTGGGGGAGGTACGCCCCAAACGATATTGACACCGATGAGAAGAAGAGAGAGAGATTTCTCAACGGATTGCAGGAGGAGCTGCAGACTTACCTTGTGGATGTTCACTATCCCGATCTAGAAGCCATGGTAGATGCTGCCATCATGGTCGAAGACAAGAACAAAGCTGCCTGTGAGAGTCACAAGAGGAGGATGAAAAACCAAGGAGGACCTAGTGGTCACAGGTCCCGCAACATGCCCCCATCCAAAGCAGCGCCACCACCCTAGAGGTTCGCTTCTCAAACTCCTAGGCCCAACAACCCCAGCCGTCAGTACCCCAGCAATCGTCCATCAGGAGGAAACTTCTCTGGAAACAATCACAACACCTTCAACCCCACCAATCGCAGCCAGGGCAGTGGATGCTACACCTGTGGTCAGCCTGGACACTTCTCCAATGAGTGTCCTCTGAAGAAGCCTGTTGCCCCGAGCCTCAGCGCGCCGTGGCCCAATCTGGGTCAAGGCCATGGACCCTCCGGTAGGAACCTGAAGGCTCAAGCCCAAAATGCAAGGGGCCGTCTGAACCATGTCACTGCGGAAGAGGTTGCCGAGGCCCCAGATGTTGTGCTTGGTACGTTTCTTGTCAACTCCATCCCTGCAAGAGTGTTGTTTGATTCAGGTGCATCACATTCTTTCGTTACCGAGCACTTTGTGAAAAAGGGAAAGTTAGAATCAACCATGATGACTAGGGCCATGCTAGTTCAGATTCCCGGTTCCGTTGTGAAGACCAAGGATAACTGTGTAGATGTGCCAGTAGTTATTCACGGAGTATCTTTTCGAGCCAATTTGATTATCTTAGGCATGAAAGGGTTGGATGTAGTGCTTGGAATGGATTGGATGTCCAAGTACCAGGGGCACATAGATTGCGCTCGAAAGTCTATAGCCGTGACCAACAGCGACGGTGTTCAAATCGAGCACGTTGCGACAATGCCATCCCGCAAAGCTTACTGCAAGAAGTCCGTATCCGGGCCAACCCTCGACCAAGTCCCAGTGGTATGTGAATACCCGGATGTTTCCCCCGAAGAGTTGCTAGGTATGCCCCCTGACCGGGATATCGAGTTTATTATTGAGTTGGTCCTCGGGACAGCCCCTATTGCGCAACGAGCCTACCGCATGAACCCCCAAGATCTAGAAGAGTTAAAGAGGCAACTCGCTGATATGCTCAGCAAGGGTCTTATTCGTCCCAGTGCGTCACCATGGGGTTCGCCTGTTCTTTTGGTGGACAAGCGGGACGGTACCATTCGATTGTGTGTGGACTACCATAAACTCAATGAAGTAACTATTAAAAACAAGTATCCGCTCCCAAAAATCGAAGATCTGTTTGATCAGCTGAATGGAGCCAAAGTATTTTCCAAGATCGATCTCCGTACCGGATATCATCAGCTGAAGGTTCGAGAGTCCGATATTCCCAAGACCGCATTCACCACCCGCTACGGCTTGTTTGAATACACCGTGATGTCCTTTGGCTTGACAAATGCCCCTGCCTACTTCATGAATCTCATGAACAAGGTGTTCATGAAGTTCCTTGACAAGTTTGTAGTGGTGTTCATTGACGACATTTTAGTCTATTCCAAAACAGAGGAAGAGCATGCAGAACATCTGCGTCTCATGTTGGGAACCCTGCGCGAGCACCAACTTTATGCTAAGTTTAGCAAGTGTGAGTTTTGGTTGAAAGAAGTTGGATTCCTAGGCCACGTTATATCAGCTGGTGGAGTTTCCATTGATCCCTCTAAAATCACCTCCATCCTAGAGAGAAAAGCCCCAACTAACCCCACCGAAGTTCAAGCTTTCCTTGGACTAGTTGGTTATTACCGAAAGTTCGTTGAAGGATTTTCTAGTATTGGTCGCCCGTTGACTCAACTCCTCAGGAAGGACAAAAAGTTCGAGTGGACAGAAAAATGCGAGCAAAGTTTCCAAGAACTCAGGAAGAGACTTGTGTCAGCCCCTATTTTAACCATGCTCGATATTACCAAGAGCTTTGACGTCTATTGCGATGCATCCAGGCTTGGACTTGGAAGTGTCTTGATGCAAGATGGCAAGGTCATTGCTTACCTATCCCGACAACTTCGACCACATGAGTTAAACTACCCTACCCATGACCTAGAACTCGCCGCCGTGGTTTACGCACTAAAAACTTGGCGACACTACCTCATGGGAAACCGGTGTGAGATTTACACGGACCACAAGAGCTTGAAGTACATTTTCTCTCAGAAGGAGTTGAACATGAGGCAACAAAGATGGATTGAGCTTATCAAAGATTATGATCTAGGCATTCACTATCACCCGGGCAAGGCGAATGTTGTTGCTGATGCCCTCAGTCGAGAGCTGAGCTCTCTAAATAGCCTACTAAAGACCAACCAACCTACCCTATGTCAAGAATTTGAAAGATTTGGACTTGAGCTTGTAAGACATGGATTTTTAGCCAGCCTTGAAGTTCGACCCACTCTGTTTGACCAAATTAAAGAGGCCCAGAAAGGTCATGAGAGTATTGAAGGGATCAAGTGTAGGATGGGACGAGAAGAAGTACCCGGATTTTTGGTTGACCACCAAGGTGTGCTCCGGTATAATGGACGCCTCTGCGTCCCCAACATCGATGAGTTGAAGTAGCTGATTTTAAAGGAGGCCCACGATACTCCTTACTCAATCAACCCAAGAGGCACCAAGATGTACCAAGACCTGAATGAACAATTTTGGTGGCATGGTATGAAGCGAGACATAGCTTTCTACATTGCGCGATGTGATGTCTGTCAATGTGTCAAGGCCGAGAACCAAAGACCTGTGGGTCTGCTCCAGCCATTGAAAATACCTACGTGGAAATGGGAAGAAGTTGGTATGGACTTCATCACCGGCCTTCCAAGGTCAAACAAGGGACATGACTCCATCTGGGTCATTGTTGATCGTCTAACCAAGGTTGCACATTTTCTACCCATCAAGACCACCGGACGAGGCCAGAATCTAGCTGAGCTCTATATAAGCCGAATCGTGAGCCTACATGGGGTACCGAAAAGAATAGTGTCTGATCGAGGATCATAGTTCACCTCCCGATTTTGGGAAAGCCTACACCGAGCCCTTGGGACAAACCTTTCCTTTAGCACCGCCTTCCACCCACAGACAGGAGGTCAAACCGAGCGAGTGAATCAAATTCTTGAAGACATTCTTCGCTCCTGTGTCCTCTCATATGGAGCCAAGTGGGAGGATTGTCTACCCTTCGCCGAGTTTTCCTACAATAATAGCTACCAAGCGAGCCTGCAAATGGCCCCCTTTGAAGCTTTGTATGGTCGTAAGTGCCGTACCCCTCTCAACTGGGCCAAGACTGGAGAGAGCCAAATGTTTGGACCCAATATCATTAAAAGGGCTGAAGAACAAGTACAACTGATTCGAAACCGACTAAAGGCCACCCAATCTAGACAGAAGAGCTACGCCAATTCTCGACGAAGACCCATATCCTTTCAGGTGGGAGATTACGTCTATCTCCGTGTTACACCTCTCAAGGGGATGCAAAGATTTCATGTCAAGGGAAAGCTAGCACCCCGCTATATTGGCCCGTACAAAATCCTAGAGCGCCGCTGTGGGGACCCTGGATTACCCATCCGGAATACCCGATATGCATACAATTCACGATCCCATGATCAGTGTGTCGTGAATCCACATGTCCGAGTTGATAACAGAATTAAACCATCCATTACAGTACCGAATAATATACTTACAATTGGTCACATGACCAAGTATGATATTGCCACGTAGGGCAAGTCAACAAATAAGCAGCGGATACCAAGCAGTGTTGATGACCCACGTCATGCCTACTACCCTACAGGCAACTGACTGGGAGACGTCCTAGTTTGCACCAGCGTCATCTTAACCACCTTCTTCTTCCATATTGTCTTCTCCATAGTCTGACCAAGTTGATAGCCAGGGACAAAGCCGTGAGTACATTTTGGAATTGTACTCGCAAACCATCTAAGGGGAGAGAGTTTGACATGCAGTATGGTTGTAGCAAGGATAGGCACTAGTCTAGTTTACTTTCTTCAAAAACATGGTTTTCTCGTGTCGATATAGCATGTCGAGAACCATGTTCTACGACATCTCTATATCCTTATTAAAAACATTTATAAAACAAGTTTAGTAAACTCTCTAGGAAGGGAGAAACCCTTTTTATTTCAAAACCCAGGTCAATCAAACATGACCATCTCCACTCATAAAACCAGGTCAATCACACATGACCATCTCCATTTCCTTGGCAGTACCCTACAAGTACTCCAAACCATACCCGTGCCACGGCAGTACCCTTCGAGTACTCCGTCCAGCACCTGCTCCATTTTTCTGAAAACACTTTATAAAGCCAAAACTGACATTGGGCAATGTAGTGATCTTTCCAACCGTCCATAACCGAGGACTTGGCTATTCGAATAGATTTACACTCTGCAGAGGTTGTATACTTTACCCACAATCATCCGGGTACTCATCGTGTGGGCATCTTCCCCGCATAACATCATATGCCACGACAAGCACCTGATCAAAGCCTTTCTCTTATCTACCTTAGTATGGGAATCTACCCTATGGAGTATGTACCTCCCCGGCACACCCTGGCAATCTACCTCCACGTTCGAGCGTAACTCCAGTGCCACGTCAGGAGACCCATAGTGTCTTCCGGCGGCTCGGGATATGCCGTTGTAATGTGTTGACCCTCAATAGGCGTCAACCCAGATTCCGGGGTACCGCGTACCCTTATATAGTTATGAGACTCCCGTACTAAAATAAACAAACTACGATCTAAGCCCCGTCCCATACCAGGGTAATCGTGGTTGCACGGGTTAATTGTTCTGAACACTACAAAGAAACACCAATGTTTTTCTTATGAAACCACACTTGTCTCCATCTTCGGGATGTTCATCCCCACCTTATTTTCAAAATCTCATTTTGGAATCCATCTATGGAATAGCTTCCTATTCCAAGGTTTTCAAAGTCATTTTCAAAACTTCCCAATTGAGTGTTCCCAACCGAGAGTTTTGCTCCACTACAAGGTTTTTCAAAGGCCATGATGCTATCCATCAAGCCACTAACCCAGGGGATAAGTAGGTGTCGAGAGGGTGTCATCCATGAGGATGATAACAAATGACTTGTGGAGCCAAGTCGCCAATAATTGCTATCTAGAAGTAATAGCAATATAAAATCATGCAATTATGTAAACATTTATAAAGCATGCATTAAGTAAAACTAGGATCAGATATGAATCAAGTTTAGATGGCTTGCCTTGGTTGGCTAGTCCCTAGTCTTCTTCCTCCAGGTACTCAAATGCTTCTCCCTCCTCCGCACACTCTTCGTTCAATTCTATCGCCGGAAAAAAATTAATAACGCACAATAAGCACTCATGCATACATCAACCACACAGTATCCATGCAATTTCACATTTCACTCAAAGAGTATCAGAAACAAACATGTTCAGATTCTATAACAAGAAATAATATTATACAAGGATTATCACCCTAATAGTAGCAAGACAATTCTAACAGCAGATAGGTCATATGCACAAGGCAAACACCTAGCAGGCATTAACAAGAATCAAAACATGGCAACCAGCATACCACCAGGTAGTTAACACAATTACAGACCCAACCCAATTGGAATCAAACCAAAATATGCTAGGGTTGATTTATAATGAATTTCCTAATCACACATATCACTAGAAAAGCAAATTAATTCCCTGAACCTTTCAGTTGTTCCTAAAATTCTAACAGAGACCAAGTTAGAAACCTACAATAATTTACAGCACACCAGAGTTTGAACCACCTCAAAATAATATTCCTACTAGGCACAATAATTAAAACAATGTGAAACTTAATTATCACTAAAATAATTACTGCAGGCAACTCAATACTCCTAAAATATCAACTCTATAGAGCCACACATTTGGATTTTTGAAAGAAAAGTGACTTGATCTATCCATTTAAATTCAAGTCATTCTACAGGGCTTCAAATGACATGCAACCAGTACCACTGGATAGATAATAAATCAAGGATTTCATGAAATTTTGAATCACTCAATTTGCATGTTCACAGAATATCCTACGAATTTTAGAAATTCACTGAATACAAGCTTTTATTAACTGCATCTTAGATAAAAAAACACTAACATGCAGAATCTAAAGGATCTGGGCCGAGAAGCCAGGGGCCGGCCCAGTAGCGCATTCCAGTGCGCGGGTGAGAAAAAAAAGTGTTGGGCCGCATGCGACCGCCCGATCGGGATCCAGCGGCCCAGTGAGCTTCTTACCGGTCAACTACCTGGCTAGTTTGGTTAGTACTAAAATCCTCAGAAGGGAGCCCCTAATGCCTTATGGTAAGACATTAGAGTTTGGGTTTTAGGATTGATAGGAAAACAACTTGTTTTGGTCGATTTACAAACAAGAGTTGATTCTATTCAAGTGGGGTTTTGGAATAATAGAGAGATCTCAATACATTTATAAACCCTAGGTACTATTCCCATAATTTTCAGAGACAAGAATAATACCAGAGAGGTATTCTTCCCATCTCTCCTATCTTTGTAAAAAGGAAGAGTAGTTGGGAAAATACTTTTATAGAAGATATTGAAAAATGAAATGAGTGCTCATAAAGAGGGAACCTCGTTTCTATTTTTTTTGATAAACTTGAGTTTTGAAAATAACTACTCCTTCCATAAGGAATAGAGTTGTAGGGTTTTACAAAGAGGGAAACATCAAAATTAGGTTTTATATAGGAAATATATTGAAAGCAATTTATAAGTGTTGATGGATTTCGTGTCGCAAGAACACGGGGTACCACGCGACGGACCCAAAGATTTGAACGCAGGGGGCTGAACGTGTGAGATCTTGGATCGCATTGAAACACGGTGACGGAAGCCTCGAGTCGCCGAATGCACTACCCACTGCAGAGAGGGACGCCGAGCTTTACCTAGGTTCAGGGCCCTCATGGTGAGGTAACACCCCTACTTCCTGCCTTCTTGTATTACGACGCGATACCTCGCGAGGAGTACAAGGTCTTGGTTACAAAGCTCTAACTGGCCAGAGGTTGAAGAACCTGCGTGCCCAGCTAGCAGCCTGAAGAAGATGAAGATTTGATCCCCTCTAAGGGGTGGCCTCCCCTCCCTTTATAGCGCCAAGGTCCTCCTTTCCCTTATCTTCTTGGGGAAGGGGTTGCCACACACGGCCAAGGAGGGAGGACAGCTGTAGACTATATTCTTCCATGGACGTAGTCTTCGTAGAGTAGTGGCGTCGGTCCACCGGAGTGGGTGGAGGAAGCTGACGTATTCCTCTAGCGCCCTGCACCGTCCGCGCTATTTTTTAGGGGGTGGCCAACAACCACTATGCCGCTTTATGCAGGCACGGCGAAAGTTGGTCTCCTCTCTGTCGGGGGTAGCGTGGGCGGTACGCGGTCTTCTGTCCTTTATCTTCTTGCTCTGCACACAAACGTGCTGAGCTGACATGGACGTGGTTCCTCCCCTCACCAGCGGGAGCTCGTGAGGAGGTCTTCTGGTCCTTAGCAGCTTTAGTCGTTGTTCTCCTCATGAGGTGCCTCCCAATGAGGGTCTTCTCCAATATCTTCGGTTGTGGTTGCACCCTCGGCCGAAGCTGGGCCGTTGAAGGGGCCCAGGAGCAGGTGGACCGGGATACCCTGGTATCCAGAACACCGATAGTAGCCCCCAGGAGCCCGGCCTGCGAATGCACCCTCTTGAGGGGGCGAAGGGCTAGGGGCCCCCAGAAGCTGCTGGGCCCTCCAACGGCATGCGTCAACCGCGCGGTCAGAGGACCATGTGAAGATGCAGAGGCAGCGGATGCATGGCGCGACCACAGCTGGTGAGACGAAACGGTGGGCGACGCTGCAGTCCCCGAAGCATCAACCGTCATGATGGCGCTTCACTTCACTGCAGAGCACCGGGGCAATGCTTCAGTTCCCGCGCTGGGATTTGATGCGACGATGCTGGCCGGGCCCCTTAAATACAGTCTCCTCGAGACCTCCGGCACTTAACCTCCTTCCTCCAGTGCCACTTCTTCCCCCACGCTCACCAAGCTCATGGACCCCTCTGCCTCCTCCGCCGCCGCTGGCCCAATCTCGGGGGCGAAACGTCGTGGGCGCCCTCAGGGCAGCCGGAACAAGGCGAAGGTTCTGGCCCGGTGGATGCCCGGCGCCGGTGGCCCCCTGCGCATTGGCGCGCCGAGGCAGGACGAGGCGAATCGCGCCGCCCCGGGGACCTCCGGCGCCCTGACCCTTCGGGGTCCTGCGCCTGAAGGCGCTCTGAACTCGCCGTCGTCGCTAGCGGTGGTGCCTTCTCCCCGCGCCCCGGGGAGCATCGACCAGGTACTTCAGGAAGTGGAGGCCGCCCTGGGCCCCCCTCCCCTACTGCAGATCCTCTGGCCCTGCCGGTGAACGGAGTGATTGCCACTCCCCACCCCTTGGCGACGGCGATGCTGGGACCCCTCATCGGCCCGGGGTCCCGCTTCCTGGAGCTCCTCGTCGTCGTCGACGCCCTGAGCTTCAACTCTCTCCGACTGCCCGACGCAGTCCGGAGGGTGGTCTACGCCCCTGGTGCGGCCTCCGGGAAGATCGTCCTGCGGGAGCAGAGCAGGCCAGATCTCTTCTGGCCTGTGGACATCCTCCTCGGAGCGGGCGGCAATGTTGACCTCTCCGAGCGCTGGAGGGCTTTTGCCCTCGGCCATCGCCTCCGCGCCGGTGACCACCTCGTCTTCCGCTTCAAGCTGGGGGCGCTCGAGGCTTCGGTGCGGATCTTCAACGCCGCCGGTGTCCGCCGCACCTACCCCCAGCCCGTGGCGCAGTGAAGGGGAGATCCTGGCGCGGTAGCCTCCTGGGGAGGGGAGCTAGTCTCCTCCCTACTTTTGCAATGTAGCCTGCACCAGCGAGGAACGCCCCGCCGTGCCTTTGTCTTCTCCCCCGCTGGTGGTTAGTAATGAAAATTTCCTTGCTTTTCTGCTTCTTGATTTTCGCCGTTGTCCTGATCGTCCAAGCGCTCGAGAGCCCTAACTGACGGGAGGCCTCCCTGCGCCTCAGAGCTCATGTCGGGGTCAGCGCCGGCGACGATGTCAGGCGATTCCTGAGACGAGAAGTTGGAAAACAAAAAACCCCAAATCCCCAAAAATGAAAAAACAAATCGGTAAAACAAACGGAAAAAGAAAGCGAATAAGATGCCCCTGTGACCGGCACAGGGACCTTCTCCGTCGTGGAGGAGCGCGGCACTATCTGTGCCAGCAGCTAAGAGCAAATTGCCATGCGTGGCGATTCACAGGGCCTTCCTCGTTGTTGAGGGAAGCTAGACCCTCACGGACGTGAAAACATCGATGCTTAAGAGAGCCCAGAGACCGTTGACACCTCGTTAAGGGTTGCTCACGAGGTGAAGGGCCTGGCGCGGACCTCCTGATCTGCGTCTCCTTCGCAAGATGATCGGAGCGGCCTTTGTCTTCAATAATCCTGCCACGTTAGGCCTTCCTCGATAGAGGGAATCTTCCTGCGGATACTTTGTGCATCGACGCGTCCTTGTTCCCTCGTGAGGATTGCTCACGAGGTTCGTGAGGGTTGCTCATGAGGCACTGGTCCTTAGCAGGTGGCTTGGGCACACCTCCTCGAAGATTTTTTATTTCCTGGTGTACTTCGCGAGGAACTAAGCACCATGGGTACTTGGAGGTGATCGATAGCAGGGCCGTCGCCCCCGATCAGAGCTCATTCCCTTCGGGTTTTTTGGCTTGCTATTTTCCGGGCGAAGGCCCCAGCATACACACCGTGCCTAGCCCCCTTCCGCGTGGAGTACAACAGAAAATAAATGGACTTCATGCCATTTTAATATCATGCCGAAGCAGAGGCGCTATACTGCGCTATAACTTAATATCAGTGCTGAAGAGCTTTTTGAGCTGATCCAAGTGTCGTGACAACGGTCTTACCCTCCTCGTGAGGAACCTATGGGTAGAACTTTCGCAGATGAGCTATGATCCACGGGTTCCCCACCGGCACACCTTCTGCGGTCTCCAGCCGCGCCGAGCCTGGCCTGGCGATGTGCGTCACCTTGAAGGGGCCTTCCCACATTGGAGATAGCTTGTGCAGGCCCTCGCGAGAGAGTATTCTCCTCAGCACCAGGTCGCCAACCTCCAAAGTCCTGGCCCGAACATGGCGGCTGTGATAGCGGCGTAGTCCTTGCTGGTACCTCACGGCGCGGAGCGCGGCTTGGCACCGAGCTTCTTCGAGCTGGAGGAGGCGATCCTTGATGAGGTCCTCTTGGCGAATTTCATTGAAGGCGAGCACTCTAGGCGACCCAAACTTGATGTCGGTGGGAAGAACAGCCTCCGCCCCATAGACCAAAAAGAAAGGAGTCTCTCCAATGGGCTTGGTGGTGGTAGTCTTGATGGACCACAAGATAGATTGGAGGTTGTCTAACCATTTTTTGCCACAGGCCTCGAGCTTGACATTGAAGCTTCTCGTCTTGAGTCCTTTAAGGACTTCGGTGTTGGCGCGCTCCGCTTGGCCATTGCTCCTGGGGTAGGCGACTGAGGCAACGCAGATCTTGATGCCAGCCGATGAGCAGTACTCCCGGAATAGCCCGCTGGTGAACTGGCTGCCGTTGTCGGTGATGATGCGGTTAGGCACACCAAAGCGGCAGACCAGCCCACGAATGAACTTGACTGCGGACCTGGCCGGGATTGTGCACACCGGTTCCACCTCCACCCACTTGGTAAACTTGTCGATGGCGACGTAGAGGTAGCGGTAGCCCCCTTGCACTCTGGGAAATGGACCGGGGATGTCCAATCCCCAGACTGCAAAGGGCCAAGTGAGCAGAATGGTTTGCAGCTTCTGCGCCGGCTGATGAATCTGCTTGGCATGGAATTGGCACGCTTCGGACTTTTTGACCATCTCTGTCGCATCCCAGAGCGCTGAAGGCCAGTAGAAGCCGCTTCGATATGCCTTTGCGGCAAGAGTTGAAGCAGAAGCATGATGCCCACATTCGCCGGCGTGGATGTCCCTGAGAAGCTCTTGGCCTTGGTGAGTAGATATGCACTTCAGAGCGATGCCGTTGGGGCGACACCGGTACAAGTCACCATCTTTGATGTAGTAGCCTGAGGCTTGATGCACTATCCTCTCAGCCTCCGACTCATCTTCAGGAAGCCTGCTGCTGACGAGGAAGGCCTTGAGCTCCAGGATCCAATCCACTCCCTCTTGCCGTGCCAATGCCAGGAGGACGTGGTCACCCGAAGGAGGCCCGCAATCCGGAGCCCCCTGCTCTGGTGGCGGTGGCAGGGCAGGCGGAGGGTCAGACCCGGACGATGACGGAGAGGCGGACGGTTTGAAGAGTCGCTCCTCGAAGACGTCAGCTGGTTGTGCCAGGCGATGCGAGGCACGCTTGGCGATATCGTCCGCCTCCACATTTTCTCCCCTTGGGATGTGCTTCAGCTCCAAGCCTTGGAAGCGTTTTTCCATCTTTCGATGCTCCTCGAGATAACCTACCATGTGCTCATCCTTTGGAGTGTAGCTCTTGTTAGAGAAGTTCACTACCAACTGTGAATCTCCCTTGACGATGAGGCGCTTGATACCCAAAGCGTTCGCTGCCCTTAGGCCAGCGAGTATTCCTTCATACTCTGCGATGTTGTTGGAGACCTTGTGCTCAGGCTTAAAGCAGAGCTGAATGGCGTAAAAGAGCTTGTCTCCATAGGGAGAGGTGAGGACAGCACCAGCTCCCGCGCCGGGGAGGTTGAAGGTGCCGTCGAAGTGCATGACCCAGAGGCCTGGGGCCTCCTCTCCTGGGAGCGTTGACTCCACCTCGGGAGGCTCGTCGGCGAATGGATCAGTCCATTCGACAGTGAACTCAGCCAAAGCCTTGCTCTTGATTACCTTAGTAGTTTCGAAAGAGAACTCGAAGGGTTGAAGCTCCACGGCCCATTCCACCACCCGCCCGGTGACATTGGGATTGTGTAGAATGGTCTCCAGGGGACGATCAGTAACCACCTTTATCGGGTGACCCTGGAAGTAATGATGTAGCTTCCTTGAAGCGACGAGCAGGGTGTAGAGCAGCTTCTGCTGCATGGTATAACGCTCCCGCGTGTCGCATAGCACCGTGCTGACGAAGTACACGGGCTTCTGCACCTTGGTGATGCCCTCAGGAGTTTTCTCCTCGAGAGGTTCAGGAGAGTCGCTCTGAGGGAGCGGCTCGGTCGGCGAAGCTGCAGCGGGCAGCCCCTCTTGAGGGACAGAAGGGATTTCTGCCTCTACCTCGCGAGGAGCCCCCGGGCAGGGAGGATCAACTTCCTCTTTGGCGATTACCTTGGCATCTCGTTTCGCGACGAGAATAGCGCTTGTTGTTCTCAGAGTTGCTACGATGTAGAGCAGCAAGGGCTCGCGGAATGTCAGGGCAACCACGATCGGCGGGCTTGTGAGGTACCTCTTCAACTCGGTGAAAGCCTTGTCGGCTTCCGGAGTCCACTCGAACTTCCCAGTGCTCTTCATGAGCTTGAAGAAGGGCAAGGCCTTCTCTCTGCTCCTCGCAATGAAGCGCCCCAGGGCTGCCATGCATCCCGCAAGACACTACATTTCCTTGAGATTGCGCGGGGGACGCATTTCTTTGATGGCCTTGACTTTGTTGGGGTTCGCCTCTATCCCGCGATGAGACACGAGGAACCCCAACAACTTTCCCGACGGTACACCGAAGGCACACTTGGCGGGGTTGAGCTTGATGTTTACCTTTCTCAGGTTGATGAATGTTTCCTCTAGATCTTCGATGAAGGTGTGACTCTCGCGAGTCTTGACGAGGATGTCGTCGACGTAGGCTTCCGCATTCCTTCCCATCTGAGCCCCCAGGGCCTTACGCATGAGCCTTTGGAAGGTGGCTCCTGCGTTCTTCAGGCCGAAGAGCATACAGATGTAGCAGTACACACCACAAGGCGTGATGAAGGCGGTCTTCTCTTCGTCCTCCTTTGCCATCTTGATCTGATGATAGCCGGAGAAGGCATCCAAGAAGCAAAGGAGGTCACAGCCGGCGGTGGAGTCGACGATTTGATCTATCCTTGGGAGCGGATAGGGGTCCTTGGGACAGGCCTTGTTGAGACTTGTGAAGTCCACACAGAGGCGCCCACTACCATTAGACTTTGGGACGACCACCGGATTGGCAATCCAGGTGGGGTGGGCCACCTCGCGTATTAGCTTGGCCTTCTTCAGCTTCTCTATCTCTTGAATGATGAAGTCTTGCTTCTCTTGCGCTTGCTTCCCAGTCTTCTGCTTCACGGGGTGTGCCTGAGGGCACACGGCTAAGTGGTGCTCAATCACCTCCCTGGGAACGCCGGGCATATCTGACGGGGTCCAAGCGAACATGTCAGAGTTTGCCCGCAGGAAGGTGATGAGCGCGCTTTCCTATTTGGGAGAAAGCCCTACCCCGATGGTGATGAAGTTTTCGCAGCCCCCAGCCTAGAGCAGGACCTTCTTTGTTGTAGAGCGCTCTTGGGTGAACTGGGGCCTCCGCCCTGAGGGTACCGCAGCTTCCCCAATGCTCATGTCCAGCATCGGATGGACCAGGTCCTCGCTTGGAGTAGGCGACGCAGAGGTGGTGAACTTCTTCCCTGTTGAACCCGGCAGGTGGGGCTCGAGAGAGGCCTTCTTAGCTGCAGCCCGCTCTTGGGATACGAGCTGCTTCTTCCTCGTGAGGTCGCCGGAGTGCTCCAGTAGATCTTCGTCGGTGGGGAACATGGCGGCGGCCTCACGGTAAACATGCTCCACAGATCGGAGAGCATCCTTCTCATTGCAGCGCACGGTGATCATGCCGTTGGCGCTCGAAATCTTGTGGACGTTGAAGCCATGGTGCGTTGCCACCATGAACCTTGCCAGGGCTGGGTAGCCGAGGATGGCATTGTACAGCAGCGCGATGTAGGCGACGTCGAAGTCGAGGCTTTCTGTCCTGTAGTTGTCCCGGGTGCTGAAGGTGACGGGCAGACGTACCTGCCCAATTGGCATTGTAGACCCTTCGGTTACCCCAAAGAATGGTCGGGTTGGCATGAGCCGATGGTACGGCACCTGCATCTTCTCGAAGACCTCAATTGTGATGATATTGAGGCCCGCTCCTCCGTCGATGAGAGTATGATTGATGGCAATGTTATTGATGGTTGGCATGCACAAGAGGGGAATTGTGCCCACGCCCTTGGTGGAGGCCGGATGGTCCTCCTCGTCGAAGCCGATCTTGCTGGTTGACCACTTCATTAAGTGGTTGCCGACGTTGGGCTGTGCCATCGCGATTTCTCGCGACAGCTGCTTGAAGTGGCGATTAGATAAAGGAGCTTGAGCTCCACCCAGGAGGCAAGCGGCGAAGCCCCGCGGCTCTTGATAGCCCCCCTGGTTCTCTTCACGATGATCATTCGCTGGTGGAGGCAGCAGCAGCGGCTTGGGATCTGCGTGAGACAGACCATCGCGACGGTGACCCTCGTCTCGGTCGTCGTCGCGGCGATCGCCCCGGGATCCGCCCTTGCCGTTGCTGTGGCTGCTCCCACGGCGCTTGGTGACACCATTTTCTTCGTGAAACTTCCAGACAATCCAACAATCGGCAGTATTGTGGGTGTCCTTTTTATGGAGAATGCAGTAGCGACGACGTCGTCCCTTATCGCGGTTGAAGCGGTCCCCGCGGTGTTATTTATGCTCGGGCTCCGCCGCGAGGACGGCAGCTTCCTTGCACTTGGGGTCCTTGGACTTTGGCTTTGGGGGAAGCGCCTCCGGCAGATTGTGCATGAAGAGCCTCCCCTCCTCGGCCTTGGCGCAGCGGTCGGCGATTTTGAAGAGCCTGACGATGGAAGTCAACTCATTGTTCACGGACAGCTTCTCCCTCATCTTGATGTCGGAGACGCCCATGGAGAACGTGGAGATGACCTCCTCGTTGGAGATCCTGGGAATCTTGTTCCTCATCTGGCTGAAGCACTGGATGTACTGACGGAGCGTCTCGCCCTTGTACTGGCGCACCGCCTTAAGATCGTTCTTGGTGGCGGGGCGCTCGTACGTGGGCATGAAGTTGGTGACGAACTGACGGCACAAGTCCTTCCATGAGGTCACAGATTCGTGAGGAAGATTCATGAGCCAAGTTCGAGGAGCGTCTTTGAGGGCCATTGGGAACCAATTGGCCATCGCACGCTGATCTCTACGCGCGGCCTGGACGACGACGACGTAGAGCTGGAGGAATTCGACGGGGTTTGTAGTCCCGTCATAACACGCGCTGATGTCCGGCTTGAACTTGTCAGGCCAGACCACGTAGCATTGCTGGCGAGTGAGGGCAAGGCACCCGGGGTTGTAGATGGGCTCCCCGGGGGTCTTGACGTTCTTGCCAGCTTTGCCGATGTCGTCGATGGTGCGGTCATGATTTTTGCGGCGACGCTCAAGGGAGACGCGTGCGTCTTCTAGAGCGCGTTGGACGATTTGACAGCTGGGCTCCCCGCGCGGCGAGGATGCGGCACGGGAAGCCACTTTCTTGGCCTTGGCGGCCTTCCCATCTCCGGCACCCGGGGCACGGCGCCCCGCCGTCGGATCTGGCTCTCCCGCGCCCTGGGCTCCTCCCTGGGCCAGGTCTTCGTTGGCGATAGTGACGAGCTTGGCGATTCGAGCGCGCCACCCCTCACGCCCGTCGTCAGTGGGCTGATAGCACAGAAGCTCCTGCGCCATGGCGAGAGCCTGCGCAGGAGACATCTGACTCCCAGAACAAGCGCGAGAAGTGGCGGTGGCAGTGAAGGAGAGCGAAGGCTCTGTACGCCTGGACGGGAGGTAGGAGGACTCCAGATCTTCCTCCTCCTCTTCCCCGGCCGAGGCTTCACGATGACGGAAGATGGGCTCGGTCTGTCCCCGGACAGCGTTACGGCGGCGAAGACGCTCGAGTCTTGCGTTGGCGTCGGCCATGTCGAAGCAAATCTGAAAGAAAACACACTACAGCCCCCTACCTGGTGCGCCAAATGTTGATAGATTTTGTGTCGCAAGAACACGGGGTGCCACGCGATGGACCCAAAGATTCGAATGCAGGGGCTGAAGTGTGAGATCTTGGATCGCAATGAAACACGGTGATGGAAGCCTCGAGTCGCCGAATGCACTACCCACTGCAGAGAGGGACGCCGAGCTTTACCCAGGTTCAGGGTCCTCATGGTGAGGTAACACCCCTACTTCCTGCCTTCTTGAATTACGATGCGATACCTCACGAGGAGTACAAGGTCTTGGTTACAAAGCTCTAACTGGCCAGAGGTTGAAGAACCTGCGTGCCCAGCTAGCAGCCTGAAGAAGATGAAGATTCGATCCCCTCTAAGGGGTGGCCTCCCCTCCCTTTATAGCACCAAGGTCCTCCTTCCCCTTATCTTCTTGGGGAAGGGGTTGCCACACACGGCCAAGGAGGGAGGACAGCTGTAGACTATATTCTTCCGTGGACGTAGTCTTCGTAGAGTAGTGGCGCCGGTCCACCGGAGTGGGTGGAGGAAGCTGACATCTTCCTCTGGTGCCCTGCACCGTCCATGCTATTTTTAGGGGGGTGGCCGACAACCACTGTGCCGCTTTATGCAAGCACGTCAAAAGTTGGTCTCCTCCCTGTCGGGGGTAGCGTGGGCGGTACGCGGTCTTCTGTCCTTTATCTTCTTGCTCTGCACGCAAACGTGCTGAGCTGACGTGGACGTGGTTCCTCCCCTCACCAGTGGGAGCTCGTGAGGAGGTCTTCTGGTCCTTAGTAGCTTTAGTCATCGTTCTCCTCATGAGGCGCCTCCCCATGAGGGTCTTCTCCAATAGCTTCGGTTGTGGTTGCACCCTAGGACAAAGCTAGGCTGTTGAAGGGGCCCAGGAGCAGGTGGACCGGGATACCCCAGTATCTAGAACACCGACAATAAGAGCATCCCTACTAACAATCTTATAGTTTGATGTGTTTAGATAGGTTAGGCCACAGGCCTACCTGTAGATCATAGCTAAACACAAGGAACTCAATCAAAGTCAAACAGGTCACTCCAAGTCAACCCATCACACAAAGTCAAACCATTGGAAATAGGAGGGGTTGGTCACAATCTTATACATCAAGCAATTTAAAAGCAACAATCACATATCATACAAGGAAATCATGCAAGACATTCCAGTAAATCTGATTAAGCACAAAAAGTTTTTGTTGGCCCTCATTTTTACATTACCAAACTCTGTTTAAACAGGGTTACAAAAAGTGGGGTGTTACAGCTCTTCCCCCCTTAAACAGAATCTCGTCCCGAGATTCCTAAGCATAGTAGTAAGAGGTGCTGAGACTAAGTTAGAGTTAGGCCTCAACGGTGGCTCTTCCAACTCACCAGAGATGCTCTGAGTTGCATCAAATACTTGCTTTGGCTGAAGGTGTAGATTGTCTTTGTTTGCTGAAGTTGATGGCTGAATAGTTGGTGTTGCCAAAAGTATCTTGTCAAAACCTCGTCGGGACATTTTTAAGGGTAGCAGGGTTAGGCTATCTAGTATGCCCGAAAAGATTCTACGAGAGTTAGAAGGTTTTCAGCTCGCAAACGAGGTCCTGAAAAGTCGAGGCTTCTTGGGTAGCTTTTGCTGTTTTGGGGTTGTCGCTTCCTTCATGTATTTTGATGGAGTCTTCAATTCTAGGTGTTGCATCTTGAAGCTGATGTTGGTGTAGAACTTTAATCTCAAGCTTGCCGTCCCTGGGAGGATGGTAGACAAGGGCATTTATGCTTCGATCTTGATAGGCACGCCAAGTCTGTCGACTTAGTCCCCTACGCTTCCTAACTACCAAGGCGTCAGTTAGTCCTAATGGAAGCCATTCTTCTGGATTGTCTTGTGATTGAGCTAAAAAAATGCTCCAGGTGGCAGAGCACCACCAATGGTGTGTCTTCCAGTAGTTAATGATCTATTCCTTCTAGTCTCCGGGTCGGTGGAGACCATTGAAGATCTTCTTGCTTCTCCATCTTCTTGTAGCCTAGAGGATCTTGAGGTATATTGGGATACCTTGAGTAGACTTCATCTTCCGAGAAATCTTTATGTGGATTTGTACTCGCGCCATAGGTCAGTTTTGGTTTCAAACCCGTCAAAAAGTTGAACGAGCGAGCGAGTTAGTTAGAAAAGTCATCACTTCATCTCGTTGCCACCTCCATTGATATCTCCTAAAGGCAGAGTCAACATTGATGGCTTGATTTTGGAGAGTCTTCATTCTTCTATTTGCTCCGTGGAGATCAAGCATGTGAGTCTTTAGGCTTCAAGTGACCATAACGGGTTGATCTTCGAAAGTTAGGCTTGGCTTTGATACTTGCATGCTCCATGTTAGTTGGCTTGTTAGAAGATTAGCAAGTGTTGTGGTGTTGAGAGAGTATCATCAATGTTAGCAAAACTCTAGATTTAAGGTCAGGCGATCCGAGTTAGTGAAGTCTTTGTCTTCTAGAAGTCCTTTGTAGTCCAGGCGGGCCTATCCTTTGCTTCCCTGATGTTGTAGAAAGATCTTGACGAAGCTTGAAGCACGTAGCAAAAATCGTCGCGTCAGATCTTGGGGAGGTGTTGCGAGAAGAGTTATAATCTACTCAAGGTTGGAGTTAGTGTTTTTCTAATAAATTATCTATGCTATTCAAGCTGACAAAAATAGGTGAGAGGGAATCACACTTTAAAGAGATTTCCTATTCAAAGTTTTACACAATAGAGGGTTTTTAAGGCCGAGAGGCCAAAACAAGCATAAGCACAAGGTAACAACACATGCACTCAAGAAGCACACAAGGCAACTGCAGACACTATCAAGAACACACATGGCAAACAACAAACAATTGCAGAAACCACACAAGGTACTTCAAGTACCAACGATGCCTAACAACGCGCGATATTTGGGGTTAGTCCTATTCATCCTAGGGTCATGGTTTGCCATAGCTATTGATGTCTTCATTCTCCTTGACTCTTGCTTGAGCAGAAACTTGATGGCAGCTGGTGGTGAAGTTGTCGTGATGCTGAGCCACTACTGTTGATTTGGTAAGTGCAGATTTACAAGTCTTCTTGCATCACATCACATGGTTGTGAGGTCTCCCGAGGGATTTCTGAGATGCGCCATTGGTGGGACATTCGCCCGACAAAGCTAGCAACCACTAGTCAAGCAACTGAGGACTTGTTCCTTGGCGACTTCAAAAGCGCGAGTCCAGGGAGGAACAAGGTCAGCTTCTTGACAAAGCCGTTGGTGTCAACCAAAGGCAAAATACTTGCCAACAGTCTTCTCTCTTTGTAGTTGGGGACTTTTGAAGATGTACTTCTGATGATTTGTTCTATCTTGTGTTGCTAATATTCGGGTCTAGTTGGGGTACAACGTCCATTATTTAAGTTTTGAAGTGGAGGAGACAAAGGAGTAAAATCTTCAACTTACTTGGTAATCAGAGAGGTAAGACTAGAAGTTTTGAAGAGATAAGAGGAGTATAAGCCACTCTATTGGCTGACTAGGTAAATAAACTTTGAAATTAGTTTTATCCAAGATAGTACATTCCTATCTAACGCCCATGCTAACTAAGGCCTCCTACTCTGTGGGGACCCCAGATTACCCATCTGGAATACCCGATATGCATGCAATTCACGATCCCATGATCAGTGTGTCGTGAATCCACATATCTGAGTTGATAACAGAATTACACCATCCATTACAGTACCGAATAATATACTTACAATTGGTCACATGACCAAGTATGATATTGCCACGCAGGGCAAATCTACAAATAAGCAGCGGATACCAAGCAGCGTTGATGACCCACGTCATGCCTACTACCCTACAGGCAAAAGACTGGGAGACGTCCTAGTTCGCACCGGCGTCATCTTAACCACCTTCTTCTTCCATGTTGTCTTCTCCATAGTCTGACCAAGTTGATAGCCAGGGACAAAGCCGTGAGTACATTTTGGAATTGTACTCGCAAACCATCTAAGGGGAGAGAGTTTGACATGCAGTATGGCTGTAGCAAGGATAGGCACTAGTCTAGTTTACTTTCTTCAAAAACACGGTTTTCTCGTGTCAATATAGCATGTCGAGAACCATGTTCTACGACATCTCTATATCCTTATTAAAAACATTTATAAAATGAGTTTAGTAAAATCTCTAGGAAGGGAGAAACCCTTTTTATTTCAAAACCCAGGTCAATCAAACATGACCATCTCCACTCATAAAACCAGGTCAATCACACATGACCATCTCCATTTCCTCAGCAGTACCCTACAAGTACTCCAAACCATACCTGTGCCACGGCAGTACCCTTCGAGTACTCCATCCAGCACCTGCTCCATTTTTCTAAAAACACTTTATAAAGCCAAAACTGACATTGGGCAATGTAGTGATCTTTCCAACCGTCCATGACCGATGACTCGGCTATTCGAATAGATTTACACTCTGTAGAGGTTGTACACTTTACCCACAATCATCCAGGTACTCATCGTGTGGGCATCTTCCCCGCATAACATCATATGCCACGACAAGCACCCGATCAAAGCCTTTCGCTTATCTACCTTAGTATGGGAATCTGCCCTATGGAGTATGTACCTCCTCGGCACACCCTGGCAGTCTACCTCCACGTTCAAGCGTAACTCCAGTGCCATGTCAGGAGACCCATAGTGTCTTCCGGCGGGTCGGGATATGCCGTTGTAGTGTGTTGACCCTCAATAGGCGTCAACCCAGATTCCGGGGTACCGCGTACCCTTATATAGTTATGAGACTCCTGCAATAAAATAAACAAACTATGAGCTAAGCCCCATCCCATACCAGGGTAATCGTGGTTACACGGGTTAATTGTTCTGAACATTACAAAGAAACACCAATGTTTTTCTTATGAAACCACACTTGTCTCCATCTCCGGGATGTTCATCCCCACCTTATTTTCAAAATCTCATTTTGGAATCCATCAATGGAATAGCTTCCTATTCCAAGGTTTTCAAAGTCATTTTCAAAACATCCCAATTGAGTGTTCCCAACCTAGAGTTTTACTCCACTACAAGGTTTTCCAAAGGCCATGATACTATCCATCAAGCCACTAACCCAGGGGATAAGTAGGTGTCGAGAGGGTGTCATCCATGAGGATGATAACAAATGACTTGTGGAGCCAAGTCGCCAATAATTGCTATCAAGAAGTAATAGCAATATAAAATCATGCAATTATGTAAACATTTATAAAGCATGCATTAAGTAAAACTAGGATCAGATATGAATCAAGTTTAGATGGCTTGCCTTGGTTGGCTAGTCCCTGGTCTTCTTCCTCCTGGTACTCAAATGCTTCTCCCTCCTCCGCACACTCTTCGTTCGATTCTATCGCCGGAAAAAAATTAATAATGCACAATAAGCACTCATGCATACATCAACCACACACAATCCATGCAATATCACATTTCACTCAAAGAGTATCAGAAACAAACATGTTCATATTCTATAACAAGAAATAATATTATACAAGGATTATCACCCTAATAGTAGCAAGACAATTCTAACAGCAGATAGGTCATATGCACAAGGCAAACACCTAGCAGGCATTAACAAGAATCAAAACATGGCAACCAGCATACCACCAGTTAGTTAACACAATTACAGACCCAACCCAATTGGAATCAAACCAAAATATGCTAGGGTTGATTTATAATGAATTTCCTAATCACACATATCACTAGAAAAGCAAATTAATTCCCTGAACCTTTCAGTTGTTCCTAAAATTCTAACAGAGACCAAATTAGAAAGCTACAATAATTTACAGCACACCAGAGTTTGAACCACCTCAAAATAATATTCCTACTAGGCACAATAATTAAAACAATGTGAAACTTAATTATCACTAAAATAATTACTGCAGGCAACTCAATACTCCTAAAATATAAAATCCAGGTTCTCAAGCTTCACAATACAACAAGGCATCTCTGAAAATTAGAAACACTCCAATTGGATCTACAGAGCCACACATTTGGATTTTTGAAAGAAAAGTGACTAGATCTATCCATTTAAATTCAAGTCATTCTACAGGGCTTCAAATGACATGCAACCAGTACCACTGGATAGAAAATAAATCAAGGATTTCATGAAATTTTGAATCACTCAATTTGCATGTTCACAGAATATCCTACGAATTTTAGAAATTCACTGATTACAAGCTTTTGTTAACTGAATCTTAGATAAAAAAACACTAACATGCAGAATCTAAAGGATCTGGGCCGAGAAGCCAGGGGCCGGCCCAGTAGCGCGTTCCAGTGCGCGGGAGAGAAAAAAAGTGTCGGGCCGCATGCGACCGCCCGATCGGGATCCAGCGGCCCAGTGAGCTTCTTACCGGTCAGCTACCTGGCTGTTCGACTCTCGGCAGCACTCGCTGCTGGAGTCTGGACCTTGGACGTCGGAGACGAGCAGGGACTTCCCATGGGAAGGCATGGAGACGGCGGAGAGGTTGGGGAATGGCGGAGAAGCTCGAGGCAGAACTTTTCGTGGGCTCGGATGAGCAGGCGGAGCTCCTGGAACAATGAACATGGACGGCGAGACGTACGCCGCCTGCCGCGATGGAGACGTCAGACTTGGCTGCTGTATGTTTTCAGGGAAGCTGCAGGGAAAAGAAAGGGGTGGTTAGGGGTCTCAGCAATGGAGAAGAAGAACAAGAGAGGGAGGGAGTCGAGAGAGGGAGGTGGATGCGGAGTTTGGAGTGCTCCCGACGGGGTACCACCCTCGATGTTGTTATGGTTTGGGTCGAGCTAGGAGGGAGCCAGTGGAGATGGGGGAGGATGGGTCTGGTTCGTCTGAGAGGCGGTAGGTGCGAGTGAGGGAGAGAAAGAAGTGCAGGCGCGCTTATAACTTGGAGGCGGCCGGTGTCCGACCAGGACATGGCGTTCGCTGCTCGGCTGCAGTGGGCGGCGAGCACGGCCAGAAGGAAAGGACGACAGAAGGAGCGGCTACGCCAGATATTTAATGGGAGTGGGGCGCGTCCGATGGCGTGATTACGGGGCAAGAGAAGGTCAGTCGACTACGGACTAGGTTGCCGGACGTATGCCCGCCAGGTGTTCGACTTCGTTCCGGCCTTCAGAGCGCGGTCGGGAAGGACAAACGGAACGGAACAAATCCTATGGCTTGACCGGGAAGGCTTAAGGGTGGGTAGAGGAGGTCAGTGGCGAGGTGGAGAGGGAAAAGGAGCAGGTTCGAAAAAATGGCCATGTCCATGTCGGTATAGAGCAAGCCAGCGAGAGAGGGAGTTGGGGCTAGCTGGGGAGGCTGCCAGGTGGGCTAGAGGCGTGGTGTAGGGTGCTGGCACTCGTGTATGCACTGCTGGAGGGATAGGGAAGGGCTGCAGCACGGTTTCTTAAAGTCCAAGCCATAGACAAACACGGGTCTTCTCTTCTCTCTTTCTCCTTCCCCAAATCCAATCAGCACAAGGGAGCACTGTTCATATACAGTGGAGGTCGACCAGAGAGATGTGAGGGGTGCTGGAGTGGTCACTTAGATGGTGTCATGATCAGTAGCGTAGCCAGCCAGGAGTCACGCCCCGGGCCAACTACACTGCTACCATTCTAAACAGTGTTAAATAGTAAAAAAAAATACTAGTGTTAACAAAGGATTTTATTTGCACGCCCCAGGCCAAGGCCCCCATTGCCTGGGTCCTAGCTACGCCACTGCTCATGATGCTTAGAGAAGGTTTAAGGAATTGGGTGTGAAAAAAAAAGATTAATGCATATGTTGGTCACCATGACATATGATCATGTTTTTGGTTTTGGCCAACGTGAGAAGGTTATTTGGTAGGCAGAGATTTAGAGTTTATGTGGAGATGATGCCATTTAACAAGAATTTAAATTTGCACTTGTCTTGGTTTTCCTTTATGGGAGCATGTCCCAATTTTTATTGCAATTCATGCAAGTTGGCCATTGAAGATTTTGAAAATAACAAGATGAGGTTTTTGGTTAAAAAGGTTCTACTTACATATCCACGTCCAGTAGGTTTTTCTCAGATTGGAAAGATGCAAGAGAGAGAGAAAAAAAAACATAGATCTCATTTCCATGTACTTTGCTATTGGAGAGAATGAAGTAAGGGTATAATTTTTATAGAGGTTATTTCTGATGAAGAAGGAGTGATGATATGTAAGAATAACAGTCCCATATGTTAGATTGGGAAGGAGTGAATTATAGAGAGAAAGGATGGTGAGGGTTGATGAGTGATTCAGTAGTTTAGAAAGAAATGCAGACGATAGAATTACTTTTGACTAGGGTTCAAAACATAGTCACATAAATGGGTGGTAGGCTTCAGAATGCATCAACAAGTGCATAGATAGTTAGAGCGGATCAAGAGGAAAAGGAATAGGCCATAGGATGGTCCCTGAACAATAGATCTCGGAATTTAGGAGTATGAGCAAAAGAGCATCTGATAACAGTCAAATGGTCAGTGATTTGATTAGCCTCGGAAACAGGATTAAAACAATTAGAAGATGGCCTCAAATGACCAAGTGGTAATGGAAAGAACAGAAGAACACATGCCACATATGAGTTGTAGGAAGGTACATTGCCACGGATAGAATAGATGAGCTTAATACAAGTGTTGGAAAATTGAATCTGTTAACAGACTTGAAGATATTCTGCACACTAGGTGTTTGATGAAATGCCCGCAAGAGATGATTTTTCTCAATTTGAGTAAAACCCTTTTATGATTGGATGGAGATGATCCTAATAACACCATGGGTGCTTTCCTTAGGCTAGTTTGGTTAGTACTAAAATCCTCAGAAGGGAGCCCCTAATGCCTTATGGTAAGACATTAGAGTTAGGGTTTTAGGATTGAGAGGAAAACAACTTGTTTTGGTCGATTTACAAACAAGAGTTGATTCTAGCCAAGTGGGGTTTTGGAATAATAGAGAGATCTCAAAACATTTATAAACCCTGGGTACTATTCCCATAATTTTCAGAGACAAGAATAATACCAGAGAGGTATTCTTCCCATCTCTCCTATCTTTGTAAAAAGGAAGAGTAGTTGGGAAAATACTTTTATAGAAGATATTGAAAAATGAAATGAGTGCTCATAAAGAGGGAACCTCGTTTCTATTTTTTTTTTTTTGATAAACTTGAGTTTTGAAAATAAATACTCCTACCATAAGGACTCCTACCATAAGGAATAGAGTTGTAGGGTTTTACAAAGAGGGAAACATCAAAATTAGGTTTTATATAGGAAATATATTGAAAGCAATTTATAAGAGCATCCCCACTAACCATCTTATAGTTTGATGTGCTTTAGATAGGTTAGGCCACAGGCCTACCTGTAGATCATAGCTACACACAAGGAACTCAATCAAAGTCAAACAGGTCACACCAAGTCAACCCATCACACAAAGTCAAACCATTGGAAATAGGAGGGGTTGGTCACAATCTTATACATCAAGCAATTTAAAAGCAACAATCACATATCATACAAGGAAATCATGTAAGACATTCCAGTAAATCTGGTTAAGCACAAAAAGTTTTTGTTGGCCCTCATTTTTGCATTACCAAACTCTGTTTAAACAGGGTTACAAAAAGTGGGGTGTTACAGCCGCGGAGAGATGTCCTACAAACTGGAGCTACCCCCGAAGCTGTCCGAATTCCACAATGTGTTCCACGTATCACAGCTACGCAAATGCCTTCAAACCCCTAGCAAACCCGATACTTTCAAGGAAGTTGACCAAGACTCTATTAACCTCAACCACGATTTGACCTACCGCAAGAGACCGATCCGTATCTTGGAGAAAGATGTCCGTCTTACTCATAGAAGAAAAATCAACATGTATAAAGTTCAGTGGAGTAACCACACCGAAGACGAGGCCACTTGGGAACATGAAGATTATCTTCAGCGAGAATTCCCCGAGTTGTTCAACGCTTAGCTACCGAATCTCAGGACGAGATTCTTTTAAGGGGGAAGGTCTGTAACACCCCACTTTTTGTAAACCTTGTTAGACCAAAGTTTGGCACTTTTATTTTGGGCTAATTTAAAATTTTCCATTCATATGATTGCTTGAGTGCTAACATGTGTGATTTCATGTATGTGTATGCATGATTTTATGTGAGTGCATGTGTTTGCTTATTTCTTGTTTGCATTTTTATTTTCTACAACCAATATCTTTATTCTTGAATCATATTTGGTGCTATAATCTTATGCTGAATTACTTGATCGTGATGCTTGCTTAAGTGAAACATAAACCCTAGCTTAACCCCTTTTGCTTGATCACACTTTATTAGAATTTCTTTTTCTTTTATTTTTGAACCATTATTTGAAAATAGGAACATCACCAAAACCCTACCTCCACTTGTTCAAAAATTCTGAAACTTGACAGGTGGACTAGTACTACTTAAAAAAAACTTCTTAGCCAATCATCACCACCACTTGATTCAAATTTTGAACTTTTCAAAATTCAAACGAATTTTGGCCGAAATTGCCATTTCTTCTTTCTTTCTTCTTCTTTCTTCTTTCTCTCCTTGCCAACTCGACCAAGAGGCCAACCCAGCCAGCCACTACCCTCTCCCTCTCTTATTCTCTTTGTCCTGTAGCAAATGGACACAAGGGAGGGGTGAAACCCAAGGCAATCTTTGCAAGATTGCCCTAGTCCCTCTCTACCCCCAATCGGCGACGAGCTGTCGCCCAGGAGGACCCCCACGACCCCACCTACCAGCCACCCCAACTCCTGCACCCCACCTTCTCTCTTCTCTCGCCGGCGCCGACCGTGCGCATGCCCGTGGTGACCCAATCTTCGGTGGCAAGCCAGCCGTTGCTGCCTCGCCATCAACGCCCTCTGGACACCGCCGACGCCGCCCAATCGATGGCCGCCGTTCCGACCGGCCGTAGACCCCGCAGCCGCCCTCGCTCTGACCATGTCGAGCACGCGCCATGGACGCCGATAGCATGCAATGTGTTACAGAGCGTGTGCATGTCCATTTCACTCGCACTTTGCACCGTTCTGCACGGCATCGAACGCTCACTCACGCGACACACACACCTAGCTCGCCTATGCCTCGACGTGTCCTGCTCGTGACCGAAACCAAGCGCACCTCGACTGAAACCAACGTAACCCCGATCGATTCAGCACACACCCAAGTCTCTCGTTTGCATCACTGGAATCAGTCCACGACGCCGTCCACAGAGCATCGCCACCCCAGCCAATCACGTCCGACGAGAACCACCATACACCGCATCTATCCTGGCCCTTTATAAGCTGAGGCCCAGCATCTGAGCCACCGGTTCGACGCCATTCGCCCCCATCCACTTCTCCTCGCCTCCCAGAGCCCATCTAGCTAGCCTCTGCTCTCCCTCTCTCTCTGTAGAAGGGGAAGGTTGCCATCGCCAGCAGGCCTTCTCCTGCTTCCTTCTCTGCATCTCTGTGACCCTCTTGCTTCCCTCGATCTCACGCACTTCTTCTTTGTGTCTAGATCGAGCTCGAGCTATCGCCATTACTGATCTCTGCGAGGAAGAACACCGATGACCTAGACATCGACGCGAACGCACCAGCCTCTGCATGCCGCCCGTTCCGAGCTAGACCATTTTCTGAATGCCTCCGCCTCCGATCTGCCGCCGTCCAATCGCCGACGACCCCCGGTGAGCACCGCCAGCCCCCCAAACCCTAGCTAGCTCACCGGCAATGCCCTGCGTGCATGCCCGCGCGAGGAAGAAGGACGTTGCGCCGTCCGATCTAGATCGGACAGCGACTTACCGCTTTGATCGACCAGGCCCCAGGCAGGCCACCAGATCTGGGCCGGCCCAGGTCCGATCTGACCAGCCCCGCCCGAAGACCGGCCCTTTATATGTTTTTCAAATGATTTTCCCTATTTTTGATTCTCTGCTAGATTCAAAAATTCATAGAATATTCTTTGTATGAGCAAATTGATTGATTCAAATTTCTATGAGTAGCTTGTTGTGATATCTTTCAAATGGCATAGGTGCCATGTTTGTAGACCCTATGTAGATGAAATGATAAATAGTGAAGCTAATTAGATCCTTTTTCAAGTTTATTTTATATATTGAGTTTTGTATACTGAAAATGAGCAAATCCAATTTTCAGTAGTAGCTTAACATGTTAGTTAGATTTACCAGGTGGTTTTACTATTTTAGGACGCATACTTTTGCAGTAGTAATTGATTTGCTTGTTTGTATAGTTAATCTTAGAAAAATTGCCATCTGCAGAATATTAGGAATTTTTGTATGAATCCAATTTTGTTGGGTTGTGCTCTGGAAGATATTTCTAGAACAATTTAGCCCATATTTTTCTGATGCTCAGAGAATATCTGAGGTTTATTTTGGTGTTATAGCAATATTTCCTATTGATTAATTCATAAGAATTAAACCACAAACTGTTTTTATGTAAATTCAACTTTGTTGGATTCTTAAGATTGTTGTCAACCTGATGGTTTACTGAGTGTGTTGTTTGGTCCATAGAACCACTTGCATGCTTGTTGGAAATAAGTGCCGTGTTCATTGCTTTGTTTGAAATACCCTAGATTCTAAGTAGGAATAACTTAATAACTAAAATCTATAAAATCTTGTTTTGTTTTCTAAACTTGTTTGCTTCTGATACTCTTTGTTGTGTGTTATGGAGTACATAAAATGTTGATGCTTGTGTATGCATGTATATTCATTGTGTGTTATTATTTTTCTGGCGATAGAATCGAACGAGGAGTGTACCAAAGAGCGGGAAGTTTTTGAGTATCAGGAAGAAGAGGACCAGGGACAAGCCACTCAAGGCAAGCCATCTAACTTGTTGCATATCTGAACCCTATTCACTTGTTTTGCAGGTTGCATAATGGTTTATACATTGCATGTTTTTAGATTGCTATAGTTCTTTTAGCAATTATTGTTGGCTCAAGCTCCACGAGCCCATTGTTATCATCCCATGAGATGACCCCCTTGAACACCTACTCTTCACCCCTATCGTAGTTGGCTTGTTGATTAGCAGCAAGACCCTTGGAAAAACCCTCTAGTGGAGCCAAAAAAATTCTAGGATGGGAACACTCAAAAAGTTTCTTGAAAATGTTTTCGAAAACCTTGGAGTAGCATATACTCCACTAAAATGTTTTACAAAAAGGCTTTGAGCAAATGATGGTGCTCATGGAGGGTAAAGGAGATGGTGACTTTTAAATGACATTGGTGATCACTAGGTATCCACCGAAACAATTTACCCGTGCAACCACATTACCTCGGAATGGGACGGGGCCTAGTCTAAAGTCTATCTACTTTAGTGCGGGGAGCCTCATATTATATAAGGGTTTGTAGGACCCTGGAATCCGGGTTGCCGCAATACTATGGGCAATAGTGAATCGGGATCCTTCGGGATTTATCCGGCCGGAGGACACTTGGGTTCTCCCGCCGTGGCACTGGAGCTACACTCTGAATGGAGGTAGGCTGCCAGGGTTTGCCGGGGAGGTTAACTCCACAGGGCAGGCACCGTAATAAGGTGGATGTATGGAAGACTCCGTTCGATTATCTAAACCCCGCATACTTGTGTATGACGGACCGTGGTGGTATCCCGGCGGATTTATCGGATCTTGTGGGTAAAGTGTACAACCTCTGCAGAGTAAAATCCTATTCGAATAGCCGAGTCCTCGGTCATGGACGGTTGGAATGGTCGCTATCTAGCCCAATGTCGGTTTTGTTTTCAAAGGATGTTTTGGGAAAGAAAAAGGAGAAAGGTGTCGGACAGAGTACTCGGAGGGTACTGCTGTGACACGTGGGTGACCCGGAGTACTTGTAGGGTACTGCCGAGGAAGGAGGATGGTCATGTTTGATTGACCATTGTTATATTTGGAAAATCAATGAGTTTCCCCCTTCCCTAGAACGTTTACTAAAGATGGTTTTATAGAAACTCTTCTTTAATAAGGATATAGAAATGTCATAGGACATGCTATATCGACAAGAGAAACTATGATATAGAGATGTTGTATGACATGCTATATCGACAAAAGAAACTATGATATAGAGATGTCGTATGACATGCTATATCAACACGAGAAACTATGAGTAGTATAGAGCAACTAGCCGGAAACCACTTCCCTTGCTACGGCCAAACTGCATGTTACTCATTCTCTCTTAGGTGTTTTTGCGAGTACAATTCAAATGTACTCACGGCTTTGTCCCTGGCTATTAACTTGGTCAGATTATGAGGAGGACTATGATGACGAAGGTGAGGAGTTCGACGATGCCAGTGCGAACTAGGACCCATCTCCTGGTCAGTCGCCTGTAGGGTAGAGGCATGGACCGGGCTACCGACACTACCCTTGTATCCGCTGCAATATTGGTGAACTTGCCCTGCATGGCATTTAAATTCGGCCAAGTGGCCATGTAAGACTATCTGAACTCGTTATGTAATGGATGATGTATTTCTGTAATGCCAACTCGGTTATGTGGATTCACGACGATCTTCCTGAGATCGTGAATTGTATGCATAACGGGAATCCCGGGTGGTAAGCCGGGGTCCCCACAGTGAGTTCGTAATAATGTTTTGGGCTTGAATGGGCGTTGGCTGGGAACGTTTTGTTTGGGCTTGGCCCATTCAGTGAGACATCCTAGTGGTCGAACGGGAACATGTGTGACGAACGGAACGAGGAGGAGGTGGAATACGGAACACTCTCCTCCTTTTTAAATATAAATAGTAGAGATAAGCTAGAACAATATAAAAGAAGAAGAGTGTGTGTGCGGGCAGGCATGCAGGATTTTTTGGTTGTGGCGCATAAATTTTGGTGGCCTTGTTTGATAGCGTGATTGTTGGGAGCGTGATTGGGATGCGTGAGTTCTGTAATAATGTTTTGGGCTTGAATGGGCGTTGGCTGGGAACTTTTTGTTTGGACTTGGCCCATTCGGTGAGACGTCCTGGCGGTCGAACGGGAACATGTGTGACGAACGAAACGATGAGGAGGTGGAATACGGAACACTCTCCTCCTTTTTAAATAGTAGAGATACTTCTTTAAACTAAATTTGTGTACTTCCCTATCTTGCTGGTTTATACTTTCCGATCATACTGTTTTATACTTCCCTAAATTTAATGGGTGTACTTCCTCGTTCTTATTGGTGTGTATTTATCAATCTTACTATTGTGTACCTTTCTAAAATAATTTTTATTTATTGATACGGTAGCCTAAATATTCAGGTACCAAGGCTGAGTTAGCGTTGATGCGGTTTATGTTTTTTGAATGAAATAATTTATGATCAATAGAATACATGTATTATTTGTGATCAATAGAGTATCTCAAGAATTAATAATTTGTACTTCCTTCACCTTGTTTGTGATTTTTTGAATGTAAAATAGTATTCGCTTGTGCGGAACCAAACGCAGTCTGGTCTTCGGTCTGGCACAATACTGCTTAGTGCGAAGTCACCAACATTGAGAGCGGATGAAAATCAGTCTCAACTAAAACAGGAGTATTTTTAGAGTCAATTGCAACTACTTAAGTGTCCAAAAATTAAAAGCGGGTTAAAATCAGTCTCAACTAAGAACGTGTTCGGATCCTCTCGCGCTCCAAATCGCTCTGCCGGAGCGGACGGAGCTGCAGGCTTATTTAACGGGGCTGGCCAAATCGAGCTCTACAATCTCTACGGAGTGGAGCGGAGTGGACCACTTCCGAACTGGTCTAAAACGAAAGTACCTTTTTATAGTCAACTGCACCTGCTTAAGGGTTAGGCACTCGCAGCTAATCACTCTGTAAAAAATCGATAAAACTCATAGGAGGCAGCAATCATGGCTCGGCAATGTGCCTCGAAGATGCACTTCCTTATAGTAATCCAAGAACTTTTTAGATATTTTTTTCACTTTCTAAGCTGAATGGCTGCTCTCCCGTCAGTGTACTACTCTCCCCTGGACTGCTTGTAGTTGTGCATCTATACTGCCTCATTTCACTTGCACTTCTTTTCTCAATGCAGGTGTACGGCCGAACCCAACTGATTTCTGTAGGAGAGAAAGGACCAGCTCCGGTCGTTGCTGCGCCGAGGCACAACGCCGTACGGGAGTCGTTGAGGCGAGGAACCAGGGGCCGCGAAGTGCCTTCCAGGACGAGGAACCAAACGGAGACCGTCGCGGCGTGGAGAGCTAGGCCGCCGGCGCGGGAGCTTGAGGAAGGCCAGCTCGCAGCTGCGCGGTAGGTTGGTGAGCCCGGCAGCGCAGGGGCCTCTACCGGTGACCTCGAAGGTGGGCGGCATCGGGGCTTGTCGGCTGCAGGGAAAAAAGCGGCGGCGCGGGCCATGCCAGGAGCGGGGAAGGCAGGTCGGCACAAAGCCCTTCTGGCGGCCGGGAGGACGGCAGACAGGAGCCTGGCTGTGCGCGCCTGCGCGGGGCCTACTTGCGCCAAGTTGTGGTCGCAAGATTGAGGTTCGGGTTGGCGGCGGCGGTTGCCGGGGTGGGGCAGGCGACGCCGGCGGTTGCCGGTGATGCGGCAGGTGGCGGCTGCGCGGGGTACGTTTGGCGGCGGCGCGGGGAATGTACGGGCGGCGGCGCGGGAGCCCATCCAGCGGCGATGCGGGGCCCCTTTGGGCGGCGGCGCGGGGACCCTTCTTGGGAGGCACGAGAGCTCGGCCGGCGGATGCCACGGCCCCAAACGGTGGTGGAATAGGAGAGAGAAAATTGCAAGAACCCACCAGATTTGGGGTTAGGGCTTCAAAAAACCACCAGATTTGAGGAAAATTTTAAAAACCCACCAGTTTTCATGTTGACAGTAGCAACAGGCGCTGACCGGCCATATTAGGGCGTTTGACGTGGTTTATGACAGGGCGGGCCCACCTGTCGGGCTGACGTGGCAGAGGTGGCACACGCCGCTCGGGACGGACGTTATGACAAGCGTGGCCCACCTCTCCTGACATGCCTGGCCCACCACTCGGTCGGATTAGGGCACGGGTCCTCTCCCCGGCCGTTGACCGTTTTCTCACTCTGCTCTCCCTTTCTTCTTCCTCTGGCGATCTGGCGATCATCGAGAGCATCAGATTCCTTCGCCTGCCTGCTCCGCGCCGGCCACGCCGTGCATCGCCGCCGCCGGGCGTGATGCCCAGCTGGGGTGATGGGTCGAACTCGAGCAATGAAGTGCTAGGGGTAAGTTTTTGTTCCCGAATTTATGTTTTTAGGGTTAGGGTTTCCGATTTGGGATTCAGCTCAATTTCGTTGATTTCTGTAGCTTTAGCTGAAATTCTTTGTACTTCATGATCGATTAGGACCTGACCGACATGGATTACTGCCCGGACACTTGTGAAGACCCAACATTTCATGGGTATGCCGATGGCTGCGAAGAGGTGTGTCGTGTCCACCGCAGATTTCCACGCAAATGCGTGGCATTTGAAGGATCTAACACTGGTCGCCATTTTTACATGTGTTCAGTGGAAAACGTAAGTTAAATAGATCGATTTGTTTAGTATTCATCACTGTTATTTTCTTGGTCAGTGAGTTGACAGATCCATTTAGCTATAGATTTAGGATTTCTGTTACTGATCTGTGTTTGATGAATTGGTCAGATACTATTGTTGACTGGGCAGATGCTTTTTAACAATTTTGTAGGAAGTTGCAAATTGTGGATTTGTGTCATGGCTAGATGGTGACTGGCCAGTTACAATGAAGAACTCCCTGGACAGGCTGTGGTCCATGTATCATGAGTGCAATGCTCAGAGAGTTGATGAGAGGCTTGTTAATGCAAAGCTGGTGGACCAGTTGTATGCAGAGAAGAAAAGCATCCAGGAGAAGTACTTTAGTTTACTGGATGATGTGAGGAAATTTTCAGATGAAACTGAGAGAGCAGTGATGCAGAGGAACTATCATAGGTTCAAGACTGAAGGAGAAACTGAGAAAGCTATGTAATTGCTGCAGAAGGAGGTATCAGAGTTGAAGCAGATTCAGCATTCTCAAGCTGATGTCCTCAAGGTGAGGCAGAAGGCATGGGAAGAGGAGAAGAAAGGATGGGAAGAGGAGAAGAATGCATGGGAAGTGGAGAAGAATGCATGGGAAGTGGAGAAGAAGGCATGGGAAGAGCAGAAGAATGCATGGGAAGTGGAGAAGCTGAAGGAAGGCAAGAGGAAGGTAGAGTATGCACTCTATGAGGTGTTCTCAGCAAATGATGCTAACAAGGAGAAGCTGAGAAAGATTAAGGAAATTATGGATGAGTGATGCACTCATTCATGTAATGCTTTTAAGTTAGTGAACCATGTATGTCTTATGTCAGTGAACCACTGTGGCATTTGTGTTATGTGCTGTGTTGGATTAGGTCATGTTGAAGTATGTAGCTTCTTTCCTGTGAACCATGTATTATCTTATGTCAGTGAACCATTGGGTATTAGTATTGGGTCATGTTCAATGGATGTTGTTGTGTTCTCTGATTTCTGTTATTGATATGTGTTCAATGATTCTAAAGTTGATGGTTGATGACTGATTTGTGTGAACTGATGCTAAAGTTGATGGTTGATGACTTTTTTGTGTGAAATGATTGTAAAGTCTAAATTTTGAGTGAAATGGTATGGTTGTCGAGAAGCGTCGACGCCTCTCGACAACCCTAGCATTAATCTTTTGAGTGAAATGGTATGGTTGTCGAGAAGCGTCGACGCCTCTCGACAACCCTAGCATCAATCTTTTTAGTTAAATGAGAGGGTTGTCGAGAAGCGTCACCGCCTCTCGACAACCCTAGCATCAATCTTTTTAGTTAAATGGGAGGGTTGTCGAGAAGCGTCGACGCCTCTCGACAACCCTAGCATCAATCTTTTTAGTTAAATGAGAGGGTTGTCGAGAAGCGTCACCGCCTCTCGACAACCCTAGCATCAATCTTTGAGTTAAATGTTACCTAGCATCAATACATCCAGAGAAACATAGATCAACTCCCATTTAATAAAATAGGCTAACACATAGTGTCAAGCATAGTCTTACAAACATAGTCTCAAGCACAGTCTTACACACATAGTCTGAAACATAGTCTCAAGCAGAGTCTTACACACATAGTCTGAAACATAGTCTGAAACATAGTCTAAAACATAGTCTTACATCCAGAGAAACTAGATCAACTCCTTCATCTCTTCCACAGTCCTCTCATCAATTCTGCTGGCATTAAGGTAACCTTTAAGCCTGGAAGATTGCTCCCTACTCCTCTTTTTCCTTGTAGATGCAAGGGATGGTCCTGCAGCCTGCCTGGGAGCAGTGAAGCCTGTAGACTTCCTCTTTCTGGATGCATTGCTTGAAGATGTCCCTGTACCTTGCTGTGGAGGTTGCTGGGATGGTCCTGCAGCCTGCCTTGGAGCAGGTCTTGGAGGTAGCTTGGAAGCAGTTCTTGTAGGTACTTCTGAAGCACCTCTTGTAGCTTGTTGTGGTGCAGAAGGTTGAGGTGCAGAAGGTTGAGGTGTGGAGCTGTTGTCATCTTCTCTGTTTGACTACAAAGAACCAGAGCAAGAATGTCAGGAAGAATGTATGCAAGATGGTCAGCAAGATGGACAGCTAGCATGTAAGCAAGATTGTCAGCAAGCATGTCAGCAAGATGGACAGCAAGCATGTAAGCAAGATTGTCAGCAAGCATGTCAGCAACAATGTAAGTAAGCATGTCAGCAACCATGTAAGCAAGATTGTACCTTGTGTTGATTCTTCCTGGTATGAAGGTGTGGAAGCAGTGGCTGTGAGCAGTTGGTATACCTGTGGCCCTGCAAGTTGCAGTTGCTACATGTTATGGTAGCCATCCTAGAGGTGTCCCTAGGTTGTGGCACTTCAAATTGGCCTTTCCTCCTCTTGGTCTGTGCCCTACCCTTCTCAATTTTAAACACAGGTGGGTCTATGTCCTGTGTGTATGTCTTTGTCCACTGATCTTGACTAGGTACAGGATATATGGGAGGAGTGTAAGCAGCCAAGTACATTGGCTTTTTGAAGAAGTCATGAACAAAATCTTCAGGCTGCTGCTTTGACTTGTAAATGGCTGAAATAGCATGGCTGCAGGGAATTCCTGACATGTCCCACCTCCTACATCCACATGTCCTTGCATCCAAGTTAACAGCATAACTGCTTTCAACACCTCTGCTCACTTGCCAGAGATTTCCAACTGACTTCATGGATTTGTAGTTTCTGGAGTATTTCTTGTTCTCCTCCAGAATCTCACAGTAGGTAGGACTGATCTCCCACCTTGCACTAGCTGCTCCACTTCTTTTCTCTTCATGTCTAACCATTAGTTTGGATCTGATGCCTTCAAACATAGTCACCACTGGCTTTCCTCTCACATCCAAAATCATCCTGTTAAATACTTCACTGAGGTTGTTCACCACAAGGTCAGTCTTGCAGTTGCTGTCCATAGCATGCCTTGCCCAGCACTCTACTGGGATCTTGCTTAGCCACTGCCAAGCTTGCTCTGATTCCTCTTTCAAGTTCTGCATTGCAACATCAAAGTAGTGTCTTGTGCAGGAGTAGCTAGCAGCATACAAGTACTTCTTGAGTTCTTCCCCTCTGAAGCCAGCTGTCTGGAAGTTGGCATAAATGTGTCTAACACAATATCTTTGAGGACAGTTTGGGAAAACTTGACTAACAGCCTTAAGCAGACCCTGTTGGAAGTTCAAGAATATATATGTTACTAATCATGTGTAGCATTCATCACAGAACATATATGTTACTAATCATGTGTAGCATTCATCACACAACATGAAAAACATGCGGTAACAAAGGTTACCTTCTGCCTGTCAGATATTATTGTGTACTTCCCAAATTTTCCCTCTTCTCCACCAATTGCAAGCTTCAGCTGTGTTAGAAACCAACACCAACTAGCAGTATCTTCTCTGTCCACAAGTCCAAAAGCTATTGGATAAATGTTGTTGTTTCCATCTCTTCCAGTGGCTGCAAGGATCTGTTGTCCTGTGGTTAGCTTAACAAAGCATCCATCCAAGCCTACAAGCAGTGGTACAAGGAGTGTTAGGGCAAAGCAATACAATACAATTACAAGAAAAAGGCATGAAAAATGTTAAGTATATTACCAATAAATGGTCTGCAGCCATTTAGAAACCCTTCTTTTGATCCATTTAGACATATGAACAAGCCATGGAATCTTGGATTAGGGCTAGGATGCTGAGCAACAACATTTGTTGTCACAATGCACCTACTGCCTGGGTTTGTGTCAATTACTGTCTGCAAGTAATCTCTCAGCCGACTGTACTGTTTAACCTGATCACCTAGCACCACTTGCAATGCTTTCTTCCTTGCTCTGTAAGCCATCACCTTTCGTACCTCAACACCATATTTCTCTTTTGCATTCTCCATTAGAGTCTCAACACTGGTCCTGGGGTCAATTCTCATGCTCTGCTCACACTGCTTGGCAACCCATTTACCAGTAACCTTGCAAGCTTCACCAGCAGTAGCACATGTGTGCTTCAAGTTCATCTTCCTCAAGCAAAATGTCTTCTCATGCCCAATGACAGAGCCAACCATGTAGAATTCACATCCTTGCTCTTCCCTTTCTGAGCACTCTACAATTACTCTATCAGGATTATTCCTGTGCAGGTGGTAGTTCCTAAGTTGGGCAATGTGCAAATTCTGAACTGCTAGCCTGAACTGGTAAACATCAGTGAAGCACATCTTCAGGCACAGTTGATCTTCTGGCTGCAACCTCTTCTCATCATACCAAATCCTTGGCTTCCTCTTCTTGGCTCTGCTCTTCCTTCCATTTGGCAGTACCCAAGACATTAACTCTGCTGCATCATCATCCTCTGCTTTGATGTCACCATCTGAACCAGAATCAGAAGAAGGCACATAGCAATCTGGTGTAGAACTCTCAGCACTGAAATGTGTTCTTTCAGTTGGGCCTTTATTGACTTGTTTCACTCTTTTTCTGTTCCTATAGCCAGGTTCTGGCTCTGGCTCTGGCTCAACACCTACCTGGCAGTCAGAGTCATCTGATTCACAAAATAAATCTTCTACATCTGTATCACCTTCACATTGTTCATCTAATCCTTGCCTTCTCTTCTTCAAGTCCTGTAACTTCTGGCTCAAACCAATCTTCTCTTCACTAAACTGTGCATCATACTCTTCACTTGCAAATTCCCCTCTGTCAGACATTAGCTCATCCTCTTCCTCCTCTGTCATGCTTCCTTCAAATTCAGATTCTTCAGTATCATCCAGCATGCTATTGCCTTCTTGTGCCAAGAAACAGTCACCATCTTCTTGTGCCAAGAAACAGTCACCTTCTTCTACATCAATAATTTCATTACTGTGGCCAACATGCTGGCTTTGCTGACTGTCCAAGCTAACCAGATCATTTCCATGTGCAGTTGGTTGACTAGGAGAAAGAACACCTAATTCATCTACTGAAAAAACCATGGGGGTCTCCCATGGGGTCTCCAATATCAGAAATAATAACTTGATCCTCATAATCTATGTTCATTGCAGCATCAGGTTTATTTTTTCCCCTAACAACTACCAATGAAATACATTTTTCAGACTGACATCTCTCCACCATCTGCAAAACCTTTGCCATTCCATCTATCAACTCCATACCAGCAAACCCCTTACCCTTTTCCTTGACATGGTACATAGAATCATTTATTCCATATCCCTCTAGCTCTATCATAGCTAACAAATTCATGTATGTAATATCTGATTCTCCTAGCTGCCTCTCCAAATTATCACGGCCCTCAAAATGGAATCGAACGTCCGACACATCATCGTCCAAGCTACAAATATGAGTACAATGCATCTAAAATTCAGTTCTCGCACTAAATAGCAGTTCTTGCTACAAATAATCTAGGAGAACCTGAGAAATGAGCACAGATTGCAGAGATGGGGGAGGATTATCTTACTCGACTCCGCCGAGGGAAGTGGTGAACCGAGCTGACTGCGTTGGATTCTCCTTCCACATCTTCGCCGCCACTGTCGCAGCCTGCGGGAAGAGAGAGTATGGCGTGGCGGCAGGGTTCGAGCTCCCCCAGATCTCGCCGTCGTCGACAACTGAGGGGACCCGACACCCTCCTCCACACCAGCTTCGAATTCCGCCGCCGCCGCCGCCTCCGCCTCCGGCGCCGGGAGCGCCAACGCCGCCGCCACCTTCTGAAGACGCCGCCGCCGTCGCCATGGCTAGGGTTTCAGTATGCTCGGGAGAGTGAGAAAACGGTCAACGGCCGGGGAGAGGACCCGTGCCCTAATCCGACCGAGTGGTGGGCCAGGCATGTCAGGAGAGGTGGGCCACGCTTGTCATAACGTCCGTCCCGAGCGGCGTGTGCCACCTCTGCCACGTCAGCCCGACAGGTGGGCCCGCCCTGTCATAAACCACGTCAAACGCCCTAATATGGCCGGTCAGCGCCTGTTGCTACTGTCAACATGAAAACTGGTGGGTTTTTGAAATTTTCCTCAAATCTGGTGGTTTTTTGAAGCCCTAACCCCAAATCTGATGGGTTTTTGCAATTTTCTCAATAGGAGAGGACGGCTGACACTGGTTACCGGCGGCAGCGTGGACCGCTGGTGGCGGGGTCGAACTATGGTGGTTGGACGCTGTGACGTGGTAGTGGGAGGTCGGTCTCGAGGTGGGTTCTAATGCGAGAAAAAGGTTGTTTTTACCGGTTCATCTCTACATGTATAGAATATTATTCTATCATCACTTGCAGAATAGTACAATCCTTGAATCTATCTATTATCTATACTACTTATAAAAGCACCAACATTTTCTTTTCTAAAGCCACCAACCATACGTACACAGGCAAATTAGCACCACCGGATTAGTCCCACCTAATCAAATCGAACAGTTTAGATCAATGTCATCCCACCTAATCAGATCTGTTTGGTGCACTAAGCAATTTACAACGACGGACATATACTCATCCCGCAGAACCACCGCCCCGAATCAATAGACCCTACTATCTCGGCAAAAGTAAAAAAAAAAGGAAAAATAGATCGCATCCCCACGATCACAGGCACAATCATCGCACCCTGAACCCCGACCTCCCTGCCTCAGTGGACGACGCCTCACAACGTCGCCTTCCTGGACGGCAGCCTCGCCGCCGGCAGCATATTCGCCTCAGTGGACGGCGCCTCACATCGTCGCCTTCCTATACGGAGCGACCTCGCCGCCCGGCAGCAATGACACCTGCCTGGACGGGGCGTGCTCCGCCTGGCCGGCAGCACCGTCGCCTGCCTGGACGGGTGACCTCGCTGCCTGGCCCTTCCTGGACGGCCCCCTCGCCACCCTACACCGCGCCGTCGACATGGGCGGCTCTTCCTCTGTCCTCATCTCCGACAGGCCGTCAGCTCCCTGCACGGCCTTCGCCATCATTCAAAACAGTGACCAGTTAAATATGCCTTGCGCCTAGAGTCAAACTTTCACCAAAATTGAATTCGATTCAAATAACATTATTGCTTGCAGGTTACTGCAAGATTACGATGCAGCAAACTGACGGAATTTTGAAGCATTAGACAGCCCTCATCGGAATGGTATGATATATTGCTCTACCTTTAGAAGTAACAGAATTTAATTATACCTAAAGTTGCAGAAATATAACTTGCCAAATGTGTCACATAAATATCAATAGCTATATTATAGATACAACATAGAGCTCACTAACATTTTGTGGGAAGGAGATGGTAACTTACTGATTCATCTTACAGCTAGAAAAGTTGTAAGTTGTAACTGGAGTTGTAAATGGTTTTGTCTACCTGAGGGTCAGAGAAATTTTATAAGGAGTGTTTTTAACTGGTAAGCTTCTTGATCGATAGTACAACATACCATAGTAACATCCTTGGATCTCTTCTGTCTCCACATTGTACAATGTTTTTTAGACCTGCATGGTAGGCTAGCAGTGATACCTCAGATTTGCTCTCCTTTCCTAGACTGAATGATCATGTCTTTGCCATTTGCCAACTTCCAATGATGCTACAACAAAATGGGTCCAGGCTAACTAAACTTACTGGCGGCTGACCTTTACGGTTGCAATCACTGTTCAGTGCACGACATGTATATGTTTCTGTTGAATTGAACGAGGCAAACGGCAGCTAATGTAGACCAAACCTGCAGGAAATATTCATTCTCTAGGAAGCAAATGTAGTCTGACAACTAAACCGTCCTCATTGGAAAAACACATAAAAAGCAAAAGAAGATTAAATTTTACATCGGTTGGCTAGATCTTCTGTCATATTGTCCATGGATATAATTCTAGCAGTGTTGAAAAATCAAACATGCGAGCATATAAAGAGAATAAAGGATGATGCCCTATTTTTCTTCAGCATGGTTTGAGGTCTTATTTCACAAGCATTGTGATTTTTCTACTTCGACAAATCACCTAAATGACGCATATCTCAGATGTATGTGTGGTATGTGATTTCTGAGTGAAAAAACCATAAATAATCACTCTGACTTAATAATATTTTCAATACTTGACATGACAGCTGCAGATCATGCTTTCAGAAAATAACAGTACAATAGATGATTTATATATGTTATGGTGCCAGGAATCATCAGTTATATACTATAACAAATGCAATTTTGCACCGCACAGAATGACATAATAGTACAAACAGAGGATAAGAAAAAAATTGATGTACTAATTCACAGTATGTCCCGATCAACATCCCTCTATGCCCTATTGGCACGAAAAAAACAGAGTAAATCTGCTGCAACCATGCTTAACGCGACCTCAAACAGACTGGCTAGGCCTGTGATCGCCCTTACTCCCAGCATATCTAGCGTGCAGTAGCCTGGGATGATGGCAGCAAACAAGGTGAGTACAAAATAGAAAAGTCTGAAGCTCACAAATTTCTGAAAGCTTACACTACTACTTCAGTCTGATTCCCTCACAATATGATTTAGACACAATAATTAAGCCAACTTTACCAGCCTAATGCTTTTTCTGCTCTGCATCGAGCAACTGATGAGTTACAATTTAGTGCATTCTTGTTTCCATCTTGTGCATCTGATAAAAAATAAACTTCGCTTCCATAGAACAAATTTTAGGAGGCGTTGCTTGATCTGGAAGCTAGGGAGTAGGGAGAAGAGCATGTTGGTGCTTTGACATTTGACAAAACAAGCATATACAGTCACCATTAGTAACTCTGGTTAGGAACAAAATGAGATGATTGTGTTTTGTTCTTCACTTCTCAGATTTACGTAGCAGTACATAAATGAGGTCCTCCCTATTTTAATTTGCATACTAAATGGCTACAGGAACTAATAAGCAAATCAGCGATATAGGAATGGAACGACAAAAAAACTCTGTACAAAATCTACTCTAGAAGACTACAGTGTGATGCATATCAATTACAAAATATCAAAATCGGAGTCATACAATAAGGATTCATCCCTACACAGACAGGTTGACGAGATAGAGAGAGGGAGTTGGACTGTTGGAGAGGGGTTGCAGGACCTCACCATAGCGGGGGGCAGACAGGGGAGGGGGCTCAAGATCTCACCGGTAGGTGGGAGGCAGGTGAGGAGGCGCCGGACCTCGCTGGGGTGGTGAGGAGGCTGGTGAGGGGGCGCCGGAACCTCGCTGGGTGGTGGGGAGGCCGGTGAGAGGGGGCGTCGGACCTCGCTGAGGCGGTGGGGAATCAGGTGAGAGCGGCCACAGGACCTTGACGTCGCCGGAGCAGAGAGGATACGATGGAGCGGGGCACAGGATCTCGCCGGGACGGTGGGTGCCAGCCAGGGGAGAGGCATGGCAGGTGAGAGATTCTAAAACCTAAAGGGCGCTAGCCTACCCGGCTTCCCAGCCCATCTGCGATCACCGCGTATCGTTCCATCGTTGGATGGATGCGTACAGTAAATTCTCCAGCCCACTTTTCATCTCAGTCGTTCGGTTGGTAATTTTTTTTGTCACCTGCCGCTTCTCCAGTTAAGTCAATGACAAACGGGGCCAGGCGCGAGCGGGCCCGATAAACAGAGGCAGCCATCTTGGTCGTTTGCGTAGCCATCTTTTTGACATCCCGTGAAAACCTAGATCGAGAACAAAACTCCTCTCGTCCCCAATCCCCAATCCCCGTCTCCTCCTCCTCCCCCTCCCCAATCGCCTGACCTTCTCATGGCGGCGCCTCCTGTAGTCTTCTCTATGGCAGCAGGTCCTCCCAACCCTCTCATCCCCCACCCAGCCACAGCTCGGCGGCGGAGGCTCGTCGGCTGGAGGCGCTGCAGGAAGCGCGCCCCGAGCTCTCCAAATCGAAGCTGCCGAGGCGCGCGTACGGTGGGAGGGGGCGCTGCCACGCAGGAGCTTCACGGGGCGCCTCTCACCTAGCTCCCCAAATCGAGGCGGCTGAGATGCGCCTCAACAGGAAGAGAAGAGGAGATGGAGCAGGGGAGACCAGTGGCGGCGAGGGCCTATCCATGAGTGCCTCAACAGGAAGAGAAGAGGAAGAGGAGGTGGCGTGGGGGGAGACTACCGGCCGGCTATGGCGCTGCTCGCTGGAGCACGTCACCTCGTTGCTTGTTCCTCCAACCTCTCGAGGTGAGCTCTTCCTTCTCATTTCTTTCCCCTATTCTAATTTCCTATTTCACACAACCACGGAGGTGGATGTGCCCAGCCATGGACGTGAAGAGAGAAAACAGTATCCATCTTTTCCTATCACGGTGGTATGCTTCCCCATATGCTGCCCAGATTCTGTACTCATTGTGTGTTGCAATTTGCATGGATTTGGCAGTGGCACTTATCTATTATGCCCAGATGTGCAAGATTATGCTATGTGATGTGGTTCTTTTGTCCCCTTTTCCGTTTATTGAACCTGATTGACGGAGGAGAGCACATAGTTCTTTGGGTTGGTAGTATAAATGATATAGCAGAGTTAGTTAGTTGCATCGTAATTAAATTTTGTGGATGCTGTCAAGAACCCATTAGACCTTGTTGTTGAATTTCTTGATATGTTCTGAAGTATGAGGTTTTCAAAATTAGCTATTTACATTGTATCTCTGCTTTAGTGAGTACAGAATTTCTTTACCTTTTAGTATGAATAGCTGTACACATTTATTAGATGTTGATGACCAAAATAAATGTTTATTATTTATGGAATTATGGTCAGACTAAATTCTGTGTGTGCCATGTGATCGTGCTCAGATTTTGGAAGGATCGTCCCAAGGAGTGATTCCGGCGACAACTTGATGGCGACCAAGCTAAGTCCGCAAGATTGAAATGCTTGTTCTTTTCAAATATGAGAAGATGAATTAAACAGGTGAGTATTCACTTTAAAATATATCCGTCTTTATTTTGATACATCCATTTTCTGTACCGCTCCAACAAAGGTATAAGGAATACGAGAGGATGCGCCGCAAAGCTATAGGGAAGGCAGACGCTCTTTTACCATAGCCATATATTTGGATGTGTATTGGTTATTTTAAAAATTTATGGTCATGTACGCCATTTATGTATATTTAGAGTTCTGAATTGATTTGTCCCAGTTTGTTATTCAGCTCACTAAAGCTTTTAATGTTGCTGATGTTTTGCAGCTCAGACATGGATTTGATCATGGTTCATGGATTTGACCAAAAAGAAGAGCCACAGGAATGTAATTTGGAGGATGTTTTGGAGCATTGAGTCTAGGAAATCCATGGTGTGCACCAATTTTGTGATGTTGGCAGCCTGATTATGTTGCTCAGAGGAGGCCTCAACTATTATATGGGCATATGCAACTGCAGCCTATGCAGGTTAGTCATGCAAAGCTAATACAAGCTGGTGCCCTGGTGATGGAGGATTTATGTGTTACGACATAAGCCTTGTTTTGTCTGGCGGATTTAATTTTGCTGAATGCAGTATGGTCTGCTATAGGTGTTGCACATTCTTACTGCTTTCCAAAATATTTATTCCTTGTGTTCAAGCATTCCATGCTTCGATGCCCACTGAAGGCTTGGTCATTATTGGGTGCTTATTTTGGTATTTACATTTCTTGTATTTATAGCATAATAACCAAGATTTATAGAGTTTGACAAGTTTTTAATTTTCCATTGTTGGATTACTCGACTGAATGTACTTATATCCTACCTTTAAACTTTTCTTTAAATTCATTTGATTCATTTTGTATCTCCAGGTCTTTAATGGTTTAGATACCATGGACAATTCTTCATGACATTCCCATTCCTGATTCAGTCGTACAATTGGTTTATGATTTTTAGTAGATAAATAGATAAGTGGTAGATAGATAGATGTGGTGCCTCTACCCACGCTTTATTGTGCAAGTAGCCAAGAATTAAAGTTTCTGGTTTCCTTTCCATGTTTTATCTGTATCAATGCATTCTGCGGCTAATTACTAAGTTCTGTCAAAATATGTAGAAACCATGAGATCGGGCTAGGTCTTTGGGGGTGATCGTGCCAGCAGTGGGGCCATCATGCCTCCTCTTCTGCGCCCTCCATCGACAGCAGCGGGTTGGCCTCCCCGATGCGGTGGTGACCTTCTCTTCCGCGCCCTGCAGGGGTACAGCAGGTCGGCCTCCCGACGCGGCATCGGCATCTGAGGCTGGACCGGCCCGGCGAGCAAGCGGGGGCAGTCGCGCTCTCCGGTTGCCTGGTCCCATCGGTACGAGCAAGGTGAGGCGATGTTCTCTTTTTATCTTCACCATAGCTGAGCATATGTTCATCTCTCTGTTAATTAGGCACTCACCACCAAGAAGATCAAATGTTTGTTTCTTTGCCTAAAGTTTTAATCTTGTTATGCGCAACCTTGACATTTGTTATATGATTGTTTCTCCAACCCATGGTTGCTAACATGGATTTGTAAAGAGCTTCTAATGGTGAAAGATAAGATTAGAGATAGGTTACCTTATAGGTTGTGGATTCATGCTCTTCTCTGATCTTGTATGAGAAACAAATTAGTCTTGTGTCTTTCTTTTCGGTTTTTCAAATGCATTTGCAGAACAGTGCTACATATTTTTGGAAACATAGCTGTAGGTAATTACAATTGGGAAGCAGTGGTTGCTTTTCTATAGCAGAATTTTAACACTGCATTTCTCTATTTTAGTCTCCCTTTTGATTTGAACAGATATGTGTTAAAAGGAGTGCCACATGTGCCCTGCAACTGCTTGTGCTCTTGACATCGTTGATATTCTTCCTTTGTTGTTGTTTCTCACGATTTATTTTCTTGATTTATGTATTCTTTAGAGTTGTTGGTTTACACTGTTGAGCTTTCTCCTTGCAGCTAACAACAGGTCTGGATGGGGAAACACAAGGAGATAAGCAACCCAAGATTATTGTTGGTATTGCATTAATTTTTGCACCTCTCTCTCTTTCTCTATTTTGTTATTTTGGTAGCCATCATGCCGTGATAAAATGAGTGTCACATGTGCCATGCAACTGCCCGTGTTCATGTTTGAATGGACACAGAACATTTTTGTAGAAAAGTTTACTCTCACGGTCTCACCCGATGGAGAAGGCCATCATGCCTTATCGCGCAACCACAAGTGCAATTAGTTACATAGGCTACTGTGTTTTGTTTAGTACTCCAATAATCCAAATTGATAGACTGTATCCTTCACATGAAGAATCATTGATGCTTTCTTCTTTTATTTAGTGAGATCTGTTATTACCTCTGGAGAAGGTGGTTTGGCCAGAAAATTGAACTCCGTTTGTTCTAATACTTATTTGCAGCCTCATTTCCAAGGCCATGCTGCTGTACAAGGGATCTGCTTGGGATTTTTGTTCAGGAAGGTTGATACCTTGATGGATAATTCGCATGTTGCGATAAGGTTTCTTGCGGGTTTGCTCTACAAGTGGACCTGAACATCAGCTCAAGGAAAATATTGCATCATATGTTTATGGTAAGTAAAGTTGTCTCTTGCATAATATTCAGTAATGAGTATTAGAATAAAACATGCTTTTTCAGTTACAGCTACACTTGCATAAGCTACAGATTTGTGCAAGTAGATTTCACCTAAGCAAATATCATATTTTTCAGTGCCTCTATTTCTTGTGGTTTTTCATGTAGAGGTCTAATTTTTTTTACTGTTTTTTCTCTTGATAGATTTTAGCTAATGACACGGTTCTCTCTATGGTTTGCTTTGCCCCAGTCAGATTGTAGGTCTGAAGCTTGCAATGAGTCCTCCCATCTTCGATTTCTTTGCTTTTATGTAGAGGTCTAAAAATATTACTGTTTCTCTTGATAGATTTCAGCTAATGACACGGTTCTTTCCATTGATTGCTTTGCCCCAGTCAGATTGAAGGTCTGAAGCCTGCAATGAGTCCTCCCATCTTCGATTTCTGTGCTTGCACTCTGGGTTTTGTTCCATATCAGTTATTGGACGTTTTTATTTGATTTTCTTATTTGAGGCTTGCTTAGTTCTTTATCGACGCAGCTGCGCTTTGCACTTCTCATAATGTGGCATTTTCACGGTTCTTCCTAAATTCTCCATGCTTCATTCTAGCGCTCATATTTCATCCATATAAAGTGCCTCTGTTGTCTACCTATTTTCAGACTAGGCACCTTGTTGTACACATATATAATGATATCTTTGGTTCTTGATGCAGGTGGTCGCATGATTCATCTTATCAGCAGGCTTTTTCTATGTAAAGAGTAAAGGGAAAATGATCAATGACAGTCTCTTCCTATTAGAAGCACGTTGGCTATCTTTGCATGTTGTGTACAGAGAAATATCAATCCGATGAAGATTGTCGTGAGTTGGTATTGGTATCTCCTTTTCACCATGATGGACAATTGGTGTTCTTTATCTGGCTCTTGTATGCTTAGGTACTGATTTCATGTTTCTATGCCCTTGCACTAAAGTTTGAAATTATTGCATTTTCCTTTTATAAATCTGAGTCAGCCACCTCTTTTGGTACCGATGAGGGCATGCAGGTTGCATGTGAACCACATTTCCCTTTTAATAGTCTCTACTGCCATTTAGTAGATTAACATTTTATCACACTATTTCGTTGTTAACCACCAACACTGTTAGTGGATGTTGTAAAAAGAAGTGCAGATGAATATTGAATTGGCTACTTTTGATATCCCTGGACTATTCAATCAAGAGAGTTTTGGTATGCATTAGTATTTCTTGTTTGTTCCCCCTTCTGTTGAATTAAGCCTTTTCGTGTTGTCTGCATATGGAACTTGATGTATTTTGGTAGGTATGCTTATATTAGTTGTTGGATACGAGACTGTAATATTTAAAGCTTTCACATAAAAAGGGTCCCCATTTTTTGCATTTATAAAATTATAGTCATGCTATTCCATTTCTTTTCCTGATTTAATTAAGCACTGTCTGTGCTAAGTTTGCGAGCTCCTTTCTCTTTCTGCGTAGATTCAGTTCATAGTTCAAACCAAGGAAACCTTGATTTGGCTACCGTTCCACGCACTCTACTTCTAATTTATCGTTTAATATTATTTTAGGATTAAGAGCAGTTTGCTACAAGCAATACTGGCAACGGTCCCATTCTTGGTTCTGGTTTACTAACCTTGTGTACAAAACTGGTGGTTGTCCTGGAGGCGGAGCAGCTAATGGTGTCCATCTTTACTGTCTTCGGGTTCTCTCTCTGAAGAAGACATCTAGCAATTGGTGCATTGCTTGTGTGGCTCCTTCCCTTAGGGTGAAGCTGTTCGTGTGGATGCTTCCCTTCCTCTGTGGGGTGAGTCTTAATTTCTCTTCTCTTCTCCTTTGGTTAGTTTTCTTTGCAACACTAACAAGGCCCTTGTTTGTTTTGCCAGATTTATGCATGATTGTTGTGATTAAGGTCTAGGAGTCCTGTATTTAGTTAATGTCTGTAACGGCCTATATATTGATTGAGTTTTGTTTTATGCTCATGGATTTATAGATGAGTTGCTTGCAGGTATGTTTATAGGTTGCAATAGAATCTATTTTATTTTATTTGTAGCTATTGCTAGAAATGCCTGGATGTTATCTTACTAGCGCTTGCTTCTGTTTGGTTGGCTGTGTCAGCTGTTAGCTTTTTCATTTAGGGCTAGATTTTGATGAATATAGGGAAACAAGCGCTAGATCCTTCTTGCTTCTATAAAAATCCATCTTCACCTGCTGACGACAGGCTGCTAAACCTGCCACTCGAGGTAACTACTATTTAATCCATCTTTGATACTTCATATATTTTACATCTAGAATCCCCAGCTACACATTCATATGTATAAAATGCCTTGGTGTTAAATGGTACAATATCATACAGATTATAATATTCAGAAATGGTCTACATGAACTGAAGTACTGAATGCTCGCTGTAAATATAAAAGAAAATTCAGAATACGAACTATGGACTAGAACTAGCAACTCGGAAAGATCATGTCGAGTTAGGTATGCATAGGCTAGAACCATGGAAGACTACTATTTTAATTTAAATTAGAACAATTTACTCTTTGTGGCTATAGTGCTGCTTTGAATTTGCCTTTGCGCTCTAAAATTTCAAACTAATGTAGCTTTTGAACCTTAAGTCTGAACCGCTTGAATGTCTGAGTTATTAGTGAATAAGAGAGCTTAAAACAAGTCTAATATAAAATTAATATATTTTGACAATATTTGGAAATCAACTTTGGAAACTTGGTGAACCATAAAAAACTTTGAACCTTTGGCTGGAGGAGAAAAGATTGCCTGAGAGGTATGCAAATATTATTTTACAGTGAGAAGACAACTTACTGCACACTAGGATACTAGCGTAATACTTTTTCTATACTCATGTCCTATCATTTTAATGCTAGAACTGCTTGTGCTAGGTAATATATAGGACGATGGATTCAGTGAAGTGGTTTTGTTGCAGGGCACAGGCCACCGCACCGCACAGGCCACCCTTTGAAGGTAATCAATTATAGCTTGTTGCTTAGATAACACTTTTTATCTGCATTTGAGTACATCTATAGCTTTCTGAATGTTTAACCTTCATATTGTTGTTTTACTGCTTTGAAGGCAAGGCAGGGTGAGAAATTGTCTTTACTGCATGAAGCAAATTGTTGAAGTTGGTCAAGCAAAGATTTCACCCTTTCGTACACTGTGAGTTAATCTTTATATGATCTTTTCTGTTACTGTTTTGGATGCATGCTGATGCTTTTGATTGGATTTGTTACATCTCCCCGTTGTCCTTTATCTGCTTTTGTATACTTATTCTCTTGCTTTTACATGGTCTGTTAAGCATGACAATACTATTATCACAAAGGGATGGTGCAGAGGTTTTGCAGTGATTGTGTAATGGATTTATTACCTCTCCATGGCGAGTTTGATTAAATCTACCAGGAAAATACCATCAAATAAAATGGTTCTTGTTGCTGTTGCATTGTGTGCTGTTGAAAAATTCAGTAGAGAGCAATTATGGAAGTAGTGTCAAGTGTCATACTGTCAGTACAATATACGGGCTTTGTTCTGGTTTGATAAGTCTCTCTCCTATTCATTTGTGGTTTGCTCACAGGGCCATAGTTTTGTGCTTGCCGCATTACTCTGCTATGTTTGATGTTCCTCTGTACTTGCTTCTCTGTCATAGTTGCCTCACTTACAATGCCCATTCTGATCAGTCAACAAGTCCCCGCAACAGGAGAAAGGTTTGTTCTATTTTTTTACTTGTTATGGACTTATCTTCCTGACTCTATGTCAATCCTTAAACTGGTCTGGGCAGTATTGCTGATATATAATTTAGAGCATTAACCTATTAATCTGTGATACACGTATTATTGTCAGGTTGCTCAGAATCTGGAGAGTAGTTACTCATTCTTCTTTGCATGAGATAGAAAAATAGACCATCAATAGCTTTTTCTTGGCATTTAATTTCTTTACACTTTTTGATCTGCTTGAAATCTGATAAATTGGGTGATAATGGAAATTAGTGGAATCATGAGCAGCTAGAGAACAACTTTCTTTTCTTTAGGCTACTCGGGTTACTTGTTTCTGCTTGATGTTTTGCCTGGGTTGGATTGTGTCTCCTTGCACTCTTATCTTCGATCCCTGCCCATCTTCAGGTGGCGACATGGATACATATGGTCGATGGGGATGGAGGCGAGTTCCGTAGGCGAGGGAACCATGCACAACGGGAGGATGGATATGTGAGCTCGAGCTTCTTTGGCAATGTCACATGTATGTCTCATTTCGTTATTGGTGAGAACCATTTCTCAGTGAAGGGAATGTTATGTATCTTCTTACGTGTAGTTGTTGGAGTAAAATCATCTCAACGAGAACATGTGTTTTACATGATAGATCAATAGATCGTGCTTTTCCTTGGTTTTATCCTTTCCTGCTTATTGTTGTTCGCCACATTCTCTACAACGCTGCAGTTGCCTAATGGCTTCTTCGGTGACAACATCTACCTCCTCTGCTGACATGTGAGTTATACTTTGGATCATTTTATAGAACACAGAGCTCGAGCCTTTAGGATATGAGCTGATACAGTATGCTGGGTAATGCTTGAAACCTAAGTGAGACAAATTCCTGTGGTAATATTTATATTTAAGTAATTATTATTTTTTAGTGTACGCCGAGTGTAACCAGGGCTCGGCGAACGACCTGATTCCTGTAGTGTCAGGTTACTAAGAAACATAGATTCACACCATACTAAGGATTAATATACTCAAATCGGTGCACGACACATTAACATGGTAGTACATAACAAAATTCAAATAGATATGTTTTTTGAGAACCAAGGCTAATTAACTCCAGGTTGCTAACATGTGAAGCCACCATGCTTAGTCTATGTGTTAATGCCTCGAGGTTCCTAAGATCAATGAATCTCAATCATGAAAATTATTATTAATTAAACTTAAGGGCTTGAATCCTGTCTCGCTTTAGCCAATTGCGCCAGTGGCGCAACGGGTCATCTAGTAGTGTTGAAAGCAGACGAGTGTGAGTCCTGTCTGGTTTTTCTCTGTGTGTGTGATCTTGGGCCTGGTATATTTTATTTTCTTGGGATCTTTTGTGAAAATTTGTGCATAGGTGTGCAGTTTCATCTGTGCGTTGGTTCACGGCTTTCCATCTACTGCTTTTTTTTTCATTGGAGTGTTCCATGTACCTGCCTTTGAAACACAGTTGTACTTAAAAAAGGAGGGATCTTTCTTCGTACGGTTGGGGGCGAGTGGCAAAGGTGCCAAAAAATGTCATATTTATTTGACGATTTTGGTTACCTTTAAAACTTTTTGGATAATTGTTTTATATTGTGCATAATCATAAAGGTCATTAGGTGGTTTGTGGGTGTTAAATCTGACATTTCTAAACATGTATGTTCACTCTATGTCACGATAATTATTCTACAATATTTCCTTATTTGTAAACTAACTCTGGTTACTACTATTTAACATGTTAATATCACACAATTTAGAACAAAATCATCTTTTATTTTTGTTGATTCAAAAATGAATGATGATGATATAAGAAATCAAGACTTGGAAGACCAAGAAACAAATATAGATCCAACCGATTGTATGATTGTGATAGGTCTCCTAACAAATTTAAAATATGAACCTCATCATCAAAAGAAAATTAAATATATTTGAGACATGCATTGCACGTGCATGTTTACTAGTATTATTAAAACAACTAACAACTAACGGTTCAGATTTTACAAAGAATAGGAACGGCTAAGATTTAAATTGATCAGGGATCTCTACGTCGCACAAATCACGTTAGAGTCCTGGTCAGCAGCTCACGTTAGAGTCCTGGTCAACAGCTCAAGGTGATGTATCACATCGATTAGGAGTACGTTAAAAAGGAAACTGAATCCCAGTCACGTGCGCACGCAAAGATTGCTTAGAAGAACCACTAAAATAATTTGATCAGAATTAGAACAAGGATAAAGAGAACAGCATGCACACGTTAGAGCAAAGCACCGGCGGACAACGCCCTCGATCGCCATATCCCCTCCGCCTCCCGGAGCCGTCGCAGCTGCAATGCACCGAACGTAAGAAAAAATCTTGGCGATGCATTGTTGTACTAATTTAGATAGCACAAGATCACTTTGGAGTTCCTTGCTAGCAGTTGCAAGCTTGCTGATTTGGTTCATCAATCGTGTATCTCCAGTGATTCAGCGGCGCAGGCGTCATGTCAGTGAAACTGCACATCATGCATGCATGAAAGATCCTTCAACCTGCCCAAGTTGCTACAAGCATGCAAGGAGCTGTGATGCATCAACATGCCCGATGCTTTGGCTCATATATATACAGGAGAACAACCACACAAGTACATCGGATCTTTCCGAGTAGCATGAAAGCAGAGCGGAATTGTTCCTCTTGGTGGAGTACCTCTGTGTGATCCATACCTCGGCGGCCTCACATCCAAGACCAGCCAAGGTTGGAAGAAACCGACGAATCCAGTGTCCGGTGATATGATCGACCATTTTTGATATTTTGATCGAGACTAAGCCATTGCGTTCCTCACAACTGGAAGCACCTTTGGCAAGATGGAATCGGATTGTAGATATCCAGAGGGCCGCCGTTCATGAAAAACTTCAGCACGCTCTGCTTAGCGAGGAAAATGAGCTTCATGTCATTCTTGCCGAGGTTGATGGATAGTACATCTCCCTGGAAATTTCCTCCCGGCCGAAGCATGGAGCATCAGATTCGAGTTCTTAATTTTTAGAAATTCGTTCACCTGTGTGGCCATGGTGAACGCAATCGAGATTTGCTTGCTCGCGGCCGTCCACCTGCGGCAAACCACAAAGTTTGTTATGTTGGAACCTGAGGACCCCATGCTCTCAACTACACACACAATCGATTGGGAGTCGACATATGCATAGATGAAAAGTGGTTGTACATGTGGATGTGGCCGGGCCTCTGAAGAAGAAGTCACGAAGCATTTCACTTCTTTCGAAAATGTGTGGCAGGTAATATTTTTTCATCATTATGTGCACTTTATGTAGGAGCAACAATTTGGTAGCTAACTGAAGCTGAACCTGAAGACTTAGATGTGATGGTAGAGTGAAGCCTAGGTGAAACGAAGTGATAAACTGGCCCCTTGAAACATGGACGTTTACATTGTTTTTGATCTTCAATGCAAGTCTGCAAGTGCTATGATCTATCAGTATCTACTGGAATTGGTTTAGGGTCACATTATGCTTCCCTGTTTGTTGGAAAATTCAGAAAGAACATGCTTTTTTTCATGTTTTTTTTTGACAAATGAATAAGAATTATGCAAGCGAATATCGAAACAAATGATTATTATTTATTTCTATAGTTTTGTACTTTGTTGTGTTTGTGGGGTGAAAATTTTGTTTGAGCATTCTTTCCCTCTATTCTATAGAAACAATAACTAAAGTTTATAGCTTGCAGCCTCGGCTCAACCTGTATTTATATATTTCATTTGTTCATGTTTGCAGTTGTCGAATCCTTTCAGATATTGTTTTCTAGAAGACATGACAATGAAGTTTCAATAAAATCTATTCGGGAGATGCCAGGTACAGTTCACGTCTTGCTTTCTTTTGTTGCTCAAAACAGTTGGTCAGTTGTCTGTAGATCTATAGTTAAACAATAATATTTCAACAAAACAGCATCATTTCGAACTTTTCTTAGCTTCATAGGAATTTGATGCATAACGAGTGTGCGTAAAATATTTTATAAAGTGTGTGTACTCAGGTGAAATATATTTTTGAATCAGATCGATAGCCTGAGACAGAGATGTCGCTGATGGAACTGCAGTTAAAATTTGCTTAGCTGCGATTTTCTAGACACTTTTGGAAAACCAAGAACAAACATGCTTTGAGTATGTAGCACCTAGGGATCCAAGTGACATTATCTTTCATATTTTTCATGGGAGTAATTTGCAAAAGGAAAATATTCGAGGGGAACTACATCGAGGAACTGAGAAGCTCAAGGAAAGAGATCTTCAGCCGGTCGAATGGATGGGCGCGAGGATGTCTAAGGTAAGATAGTTATTGTCATGATAAATCAAAACATTGTAGCACACAAATTTTTGTTGATGAAGCTAAGGATGAATGCCCTTTGGTAAAAAAACCAAGGGAATTCCTCCATGTCTTTGCATATATCAAAATTTGAAAAATATATTTTTATTTCTCTTTATCTTAAGTTCTTCCAAAAGGGGGATCTCACTATTGAATTACAGCTGGTACATAACCGATCTTTAGTAATGTTTTCAAAAGGGGAATCTCATTGCTAGCCGTGCAATTTGCGCGGGCCACCCAGCTAGTTGTATTAATTGCATATATGTTTATGGTAATTTCATATCGATGGAACTATATAACTTTTTTGATATTTGATAGAATTTGCATGCGATCCACACTTCATTTATTTGAAATGATTTAAACACTTCATGCTAAACTGTAAAACACACAAGTATTGATATTATGCATCGAAGATGTGTAGTATTTTATAAAGATAAAGAAATCATTATTTCATGAAAATTCTTTATTAGAAATTTAGTAATTATTCGAATTACTAAATGAGGATTAAATTATTTGAATTCTACAAATAGTTTAATAAAGAATAAAGAAAGATTTGAGCTAAGTCAAATTTGAAATCAGTCAAAAAAGACTAAGTTCAAAGTTTATGATCTGAAAGAATTTGACGAAACAGTTCAACAAATAATGCTAAACAATTCAAGTTGTTGAAAAATTTGCTTAAAATCATATTCAAATAGACATTATTTATTAAAGAATAAATCATCTGTAGTGGCAAAAATTATCATTTAAATTGGCACATTAAAATATACTCAATTTAAAATAAGTAGGAAGCCATATAAATAATACTATATGAGTTATAGTGTAGTTTATAAAAGATTCTAGGTTATTGTGATAATTCAAAATTAGGAATTCTTCATAAAAGTCCTTATTACAACTCGAGAGAAATGACTAAGTAAATAAACTACAAGTCTTCTTTCTTCATAGCTCCACAGGCAGATGTGTTGGACGAAGACTCGTGACCAAGGCGCAGCCATCTTCAATCTTCGTAGTAGTAACCTGCAACATGATATGTTGCAGCCACAGAGGGTCAATACTTTGAATGTATTGGCAAGATATCACTACTATGAGTCTAACTTTTCAATCTTAGCTTAGATATCCTAAAAATGTGTAGAACAACATTATGAAATAAAATCTCACTTTCCAACTATTTCAAAATATTCAAATTTAAATATGTGAGTTTGAGTAATTTTGATATAGTTCAAATTCTATAAATCCTTTTCAATTGATTCTTTTTGCAAATGAATTATATTATTATCCCCTATGTAGTAGAACTACTGCACAAATTGTTTGGACCAATTTTATCAAGTATTCAAATACAAATGAGAATTTGAGTATTTTCTCTCTAGATTTAATTCTATAAATAATTCAGGCATAATTCCTTTTGCAAAATTGATTATCTTGATAATATAAAACCACCAGAACACTTCACACACTTTTCATACTCATTCAATGTCAACTCTACTAGCTCACCCTATTTTGCAAGCTATAGATATGTTATTTGAGCACCTTGCAAAATATCAAATCCCAAATTTTTATTGTGCACTTTGTGCTATTTGACTGTTGTCCCACTCCACCAAGTGGTGTGAAATATCCTAAGTCCTAAATGACCATCTATACCATGAATTAGTGAAAATCTAGTCTCTATCCTTTGCCCAAGTGCAAAACTATCAACTCCATCATACCCAAATTCTTCTAAGTATTTTGACTACCCCATCCAACAAATATGACATAGAAGTTTCCTCAAATCAAGACCATGGAGAAGGAGTTGAAGAGAAGACAAAGATTTGAAGGCAAAAAGAAGAAGTTGAAGAAAAGACAAGGAGATGAAGGAAAACAAGAAGATCAAGAGAAGAGAGCCAAGTCAGGAGGATGAAAGTGACAAACCTTACCACTTAGAATTTATCCATTCAACTTCTCAAACCAAGCCTAAGAATCTCCTTAAGCTATTTTGCTAAGTGTTTGACACTTCTTAACAATTTAGAAAAACCAAATCAATCTTTAAAACTCTTGACTTAGCCATTCCCTCCATCCATATCAAATCAACTTCATGCCACAATCTTTTGTCCAATTACCACAAAGACATTTCAAGACTAAGCTAAAACAAATAAACAATTTTGTTTTCCTTGTTTGATTTTTGTTGCTTTGAATGGTGTGTTTATGTTGTGTTCTTTTCTATCTTATAGTTGTATGGAGGACTACGTGTGTTGATTAAGAGAAGTACAAATCTTCAGAAAACTACTAAGGCAAGTATCATTTTTATGATGTTTGTATCTGTTCTACACAAGTTTTGTGATTGTTAGTATAAGTGTGTGTGTAGAGTTAGTTTGTTTTGCGTTACACGAACGTGATGGAAATTAGCATCGTAAGGGCTTAGAGCCTGACTTACTGACATGAGAAATGGGGAAATGGAGATTGGCATGGTAAGGGCATGGAGCCTGACTTATTGACATGTACAATGGTGAAAGAAGATTGACATGGTAAGGGCGTGGAGCCTGACTTATTGACATGTACAATGGTGAAAGAAGATTGGCATGGTAAGGGCGTGGAGCCTGACTTACTGACATGTATGATGGTGAAAAGAAGATTGGTATGGTAAGGGCATGGAGCCTAACTTACTGAGATGTACAATGGTGGAATGAAGATTGGCATGGTAGGGGCTTTGAGCCTGACCTACTGACATGTACCCTCGTGGAGTTAGAAGCTTTATGACTTTGCAAAATTAGATTATTGATTGGAAAGTTAGGACGGAGTGTGAGACTGTTTTTCTGCAACCCCACTTAACCTAAGCTAAGATTGAAAAGTTAGACTCATAGTAGTGATATCTTGCCAATACATTCAAAGTATTGACCCTCTGTGGCTGCAACATATCATGTTGCAGGTTACTACTACGAAGATTGAAGATGGCTGCGCCTTGGTCACGAGTCTTCGTCCAACACATCTGCCTGTGGAGCTATGAAGAAAGAAGACTTGTAGTTTATTTACTTAGTCATTTCTCTCGAGTTGTAATAAGTTGTGGAATTGTGCCACTTGAGTTGTAAAAGAACTATTTTATTTGTGGATCAAGCATTGTAATAAAGATCTTTGTATTCTTGATATTTCATCTTGTACTGTGTGTGCTAGCAGTTGATCCGGGACTAGCACAAATAAAGCACAGGTACGCTACAATGTTATTTATCTTTATAGAGAGACACCTCTAGTGAACTGTGGACCCCGGTCTAATCTTTTACATATATATTACCATCTACTGCAAGCACCATTTACTTTCTACAAGCATTATTTACTTTATCGCAAACAAACATCTTTTTCCACATGATACGTTTAATCCTTTGTTTTTAGCAAACCAGTGAGATTGACAACCTCACTGCAAGTTGGGGCAAAGTATCTTGGTTGTGTTGTGTATAGGTTCCACGTTGCTGCTGGCGCCGGTAGTGCGCCCTGCCAAAAGTCAGCTAGCAACAACCTTCAGAATTGGTTTCTTTCTCCTACTGGTCGATTAAACTCTGGTTTCATACAAGAGGGAAAACTTACTGCTGTGCTCATCATACCCTGCTCTTGGGGTTCCCAACTGGCCCACATCAACTAGGCGCCATCACATTCCTATCATTATCTCATGATGTTTATCTAAGTTTAATGTTTGATAGAAGAGTGAGACTTTGTATTCTAGTTTTGCAATGGTGTCTGATTAATCCTCGATTTTCTCATAAACCATCCTAAACAGAAACACACTCATCTAGAAGTCGAACTTTCTCTAACCAAGCATTATACTTGCCACTACAAGAGTAGCTTTCAATTTATGTAGAATTAATTGAAATCGCCTAGATGCAATATCAATGTCCCAATCACGCTTTCGCTGCACTCATCCTTTGATGGAGTTAATTTTCCATATTTTTTAACAAAGTGTACCTCTCACTTTTCCAGAAATTCCTATTAGTTCTTTCATAAGAATTCATAGGATAGGCTTTTCTTTTGTCTAATGATTCTCCAATCATTCTTTTACCTAGCCTTTCAACTTTTGAACTTGGGATGCATTGTTTGTCTTCATGTAAAATATGGTTTTGGACAGCACAAACTATGAGACGCTCCCGTCAACCATTATTGAGTTCAAACTCAATTATTTCCTTAGTCATTCAGTCAAAAATCTTTGACTCTGTTTATTCTGAACTCTCAGAATTATAACTAACATACATTCAGACTTAATGTTTCTAAAATTTTGTCTTAAACATGATGTCAAATTCACCACTTATTAATTCTAATTAATAACATGATACGAATGCACCTATTCATAATATGTCATTCACATAAATGAATTTATCATAGCTCCCACTCAGAATATGTACTCTTACATATAAACCAAGCTCCCACTTAGAATATGTATTCTTACATATAATTATGAGATTAAAGCTATTGCTCCCACTTAGTTTAATACAAATAGTTTTATCTCGATAATTTTGGACTACTCCAAAAATCCTTTGATTTTTAAATCAAACTGAGATACCTTAAATGCGAATTAATTTAAAAAAGGTGTTAAACACTGCCATAACTTAAACTGATTTAAGAACCTGCAATTTTAACAACTAATTTGAATTTGAAGACTTTTAAACACCGCTACACATTATAGTCAATCTTATGAATTTGTCTAAATACTTTTAAGACAAATCATGTTTTTATATCCTTACCATTAAAGACTTATTTTCTTCTCTTAATCTGATATTATTTTGAAGAATTAAGTAATACATTTTACTTAATAAGATTGAGTAACAATTACCTCTTAAATAAAATCTTTAATAATAACTCTAAGTTATTTTTGCATTTAGGTCCGTCATCTTTTCTTCATAGTTCGTACTCCCTCCGATCAGAAATAACTGTCGGCAATTTTGTACTAATTTAGTACAGATTTTGTACTAAGTTATCGACACTTATTTCCGATTGGAGGGAGTAAGTATGTCTAGTTTCAAAACCTTTGATAAGTAAATCATGAATTTCACCTTGCGTGCCCTCGCAATTTTAAATTCATGAATCCTATTCGAATAAAAGGACTTAATTGCATGATCTTTATCGTCAATTCCTATTTTCTAATATAGACCTTCGCCTTGGAACTTATTCAATTAAATTACTCTAATTGATCCTTTATCTTCTCCTATTTAACACTTTTGCCGAGAATACATTTTCTCTAGAGTGCACCAAATTTTTTGCAATACAAATTTTGCATCCTTTGATTTAGAAGATAAGTCCTTAATCTTATAAGGACTTTTATGAAGAATTCCTAATTTTGAATTATCACAATAAACTAGAATCTTTTATAAACTACACTATAACTCATATAGTATTATTTATATGGCTTCCTACTTATTTTAAATTGAGTATATTTTAATGTGCCAATTTAAATGATAATTTTTGCCACTACAGATGATTTATTCTTTAATAAATAACTAGCCGGGTGGCCCGCGCATTTGCGCGGCTAGATGTATTGTTTAATCACTTAAAAGTTTTGAGATGTTGGTGTTCTATTATATCCGAAGTTCAAATTATAATACATTATAGAAAGAATATTTGCGTGAACCATATTTTAATCTTTCTTTCTCTCTAATTATTCGTTGTGCAAACTACTATCAATTTAGTTCATGTCTACCTTATTGATAACTAAATTTATATTATTTATTATAAGGTTGTTGATAAGAAATTCGGCTGGAAGAAACATTAAAGACATGTAGTGATGGACTACTAAAGGCATACAATACGCCATTATAGCCATTATAAACTCTGAAATACCATTTGTATTTGTCTCTTTCCACTCATCCTTGGTCCTAAGTGTATACCACAAATGAAATATAAATATATGTGTCTTAAACTTCAACCTTGTGCATGGTCTGTCTCTCCATCCACCTCCATTATCATGTCAAGTGGTTTATTCTATGACATGGAAGGTTCTTATCCGAGCTTCATGACATCTCCGTCCCTCTCTCTCTCTCTCTCTCCCTCATTATGTCCACATTGTTCCTAAGACTATTGTTGCAGACATGACATATCTTTGATTCACTTAATAGTAGACTTAGTAATGGATTCGTATATGTCTATGCCCCTCTTAGGAACTTGTAGGTATGTATACTATTTCATTGTTCTACCATAACACTTTTTCTGCCATATTCATATCGGCTTATCTCCATGATAAACCCCTAGTTCCAAACATCTATTCATGGACTTTAGATCTAGTATGTATGAAAATGAATTTTTTTCTTGCTTAGTATTATATATATTTTCAATTATTGCAGCTTCTCTATTTTTCATATAATTTTTTTTGAAATTTAGTTATTCATGAATTCATGTGGATTATGTATCTTTTTAATCACTTCCTTTATTTCTCATTCCAACTTGATTATATATGTAAGAGATGTATTTTATTGAATCAAACATCAAATTAGCTATTGCTCCAATTCATATGAAGCACTTAAATAGTCAAATTCGTAGGTTTTCTCTATCTATAATTCGAAATGTGTATTTATGAAAAATACTCTTATTCTTAACCATGGTTTTAATTTCATACAATAAAAGTTAATTGATGAAGTTTTTATTGACTCCAATTGGAATTCATATGAAAATACATTTTCCAAATTTATTTTTTATTATAAAATTCAAAGCTAAGAAAATTGATTGACATTTTTGTTTTGTGTTTACCTCCTATATCCAACCATGTTTCATGTGTATTTGTTGGGCGCCATGGGCGTGCCCAGTTAGTCTCTTCTGTGCGATGCTTCTACAGCCTATTGCATGCACTTCTTTATATACCTTCATCATATCTTCTGGATATGCAAGTTTATATACCTTCATCATATCTTCTGGATATGCAAACCGCATGTTCCTTGAAGAAGAGAACACATCCTGGTTTGTTCGCGCTTGATGAACTGAGAATCTGTAAGAACATTAATTCTGGAGCATGGAGTTGGACATAAAAGGGTATGATACAAATATATTCAGAGCCCAACTAATGGATACAGTGATACCGTGGCAGGTCGCCAAATCTAACATTGTGTTGCTGTGTTTGCCGTTGTAGGCCGTGTTGCCATCAATCCTGGCGTCACTTCTAGCCAGATCTATACCAGGCTTGTCGTAGACCTTGCCACCCAGGGGCCTTGTGTGTTTGGCAGCGCCATTCCGCGAGATCAGCGACTCTAAGGCTCAATGTAGACTTTATGCAGGTGCAATATATTCGTAAAGGACGCTTTCATATCCAAATCAATTGTCTCGAGAGACGATGTAGCTTTGGCACGTGCTTCTGCTCTTGTTGGAAAGCCATGGCAATTAACCATCGATGCTTAGATTTTCTACTCCTTGGTCATGCAAACCTGTAACATATTGCAATCTTATTAATTCAGCTTGCAGCCAAGATCGGCAATAAGTATTTATATTGATATGGAATATGCACTTCAATCCTCCATATTCTTATTAGTGCATGGTTCAGTTAATCACACTTACCTGACAGCCATTCTTTTGCACTGTTGCTGCAACTTGGCATGCATGTCGTCATGTCTGCACCGAGCAAGCATGCCGATGGAACTGTCCCGCATAAAGTTTTGTTTCGATCGGCCGGCAAGTAGAGAAAATATTTGAAGCAAGGAGGCGCGGGATCTGTTGCCTAGATGTTGAACTCGCCATGACCGATGCATCACAGCTCCATGCCTCCATTGACCGGGGATCTGTTTGTTTATCTAGTTGCGTGGATGTTGAACTCGCCATGCATGGTCGATGGATCACAGCTCCATGCCTCCGACGACCAGGATGTCAACGGATCTGTCGTGAATAATTTGCCTTTTTGTGAATAATAAGGCCATCTAATACGTGCCATGGATGTTCATGAACCTAAACAATTGAGATATTTTACTGTACAGTCCAACCTGTATACTCTTCCTTCCGAATTGCACGAAATCAAGCATGCCATCCAGTCCTTGATGCAGTCCAGCCTGTCCGAAATTGCAAGAAATCAAGCCGGCCCTCCAGTACTTTATATGGCTGATAATGAATCTAATTAATCCGCGAACATATCGTCGTCGGTTTATCGAGCTTGTCGTGTAGATACCGAGATCACAGCTCCATGCCTCCGACGACCAGGATGTCAACGGATCTGTCGTGAATAATTTGCCTTTTTGTGAATAATAAGGCCATCTAATACGTGCCATGGATGTTCATGAACCTAAACAATTGAGATATTTTACTGTACAGTCCAACCTGTATACTCTTCCTTCCGAATTGCACGAAATCAAGCATGCCATCCAGTCCTTGATGCAGTCCAGCCTGTCCGAAATTGCAAGAAATCAAGCCGGCCCTCCAGTACTTTATATGGCTGATAATGAATCTAATTAATCCGCGAACATATCGTCGTCGGTTTATCGAGCTTGTCGTGTAGATACCGAGCCGGGCGAGGCAGGAGCCTTTGTGTCTTCGGCAGTTCGGCGGTGCGAGATCGACAAAAGGTTTCAACCTAGTAGGAGGACGCCTTCATACCTGAATCCATCGTCGAGATGGCCGATTTAGTTCGATAACTTCTTCTGCCAAGATCAACGACTCCCTCGCCGTGAAAAACCTGCAATCGTTTTGGCTGTTACAGCTGCCTAAGATTTGATCGATCTGCGAATCATGGGTAACGTGCATCGGCCGAAGAGGCAGAGTTGTTGCTGAGATATATAGGTGCAGACGTGGTGGAGAATTTTATGTCTATTGTAGCTCTTGTTTCTAGACGTGAGGGAGAAGGACAGTGTATATCCGCATATTGAAATTCACGGGCTGGACGCGAGTACGTGTAATCTTGGCCGTTGTTTTGATTTGACTATATTTAGCTAATCTACACCGTTGGTTGTTAGTTGTTTTAATAATATAATAGATGTCTGTTTGAATATGATTTTAAGCAAATTTTTCAACAACTTGAATTGTTTAGCATTATTTGTTGAACTGTTTCGTCAAATTCTTTCAGATCATAAACTTTGAACTTAGTCTTTTTTGACTGACTTCAAATTTGACTTAGCTCAAATCTTTCTTTATTCTTTATTAAACTATTTGTAGAATTCGAATAATTTAATCCTCATTTAGTAATTCGAATAATTACTAAATTTCTAATAAAGAATTTTCATGAAATAATGATTTCTTTATCTTTATAAAATACTACACATCTTTGATGCATAATATCAATACTTGTGTGTTTTACACTTTAGCATGAAGTGTTTAAATCATTTCAAATAAATGAAGTGTGGATCGCATGCAAATCTCCATTTCCCCATTTCTCATGTCAGTAAGTCAGGCTCTAAGCCCTTACGATGCTAATTTCCATCACGTTCGTGAAACGCAAAACAAACTAACTCTACACACACACTTATACTAACAATCACAAAACTTGTGTAGAACAGATACAAACATCATAAAAATGATACTTGCCTTAGTAGTTTTCTGAAGATTTGTACTTCTCTTAATCAACACACGTAGTCCTCCGTACAACTATAAGATAGAAAAGAACACAACATAAACACACCATTCAAAGCAACAAAAATCAAACAAGGAAAACAAAAGTGTTTATTTGTTTTAGCTTAGTCTTGAAATGTCTTTGTGGTAATTGGACAAAAGATTGTGGCATGAAGTTGATTTGATATGGATGGAGGGAATGGCTAAGTCAAGAGTTTTAAAGATTGATTTGGTTTTTCTAAATTGTTAAGAAGTGTCAAACACTTAGCAAAATAACTTAAGGAGATTCTTAGGCTTGGTTTGAGAAGTTGAATGGATAAATTCTAAGTGGTAAGGTTTGTCACTTTCATCCTCCTGACTTGGCTCTCTTCTCTTGATCTTCTTGTTTTCCTTCATCTCCTTGTCTTTTCTTCAACTTCTTCTTTTTGCCTTCAAATCCTTGTCTTCTCTTCAACTCCTTCTCCATGGTCTTGATTTGAGGAAACTTCTATGTCATATTTGTTGGATGGGGTAGTCAAAATACTTAGAAGAATTTGGGTATGATGGAGTTGATAGTTTTGCACTTGGGCAAAGGATAGAGACTAGATTTTCACTAATTCATGGTATAGATGGTCATTTAGGACTTAGGATATTTCACACCACTTGGTGGAGTGGGACAACAGTCAAATAGCACAAAGTGCACAATAAAAATTTGGGATTTGATATTTTGCAAGGTGCTCAAATAACATATCTATAGCATGCAAAATAGGGTGAGCTAGTAGAGTTGACATTGAATGAGTATGAAAAGTGTGTGAAGTGTTCTGGTGGTTTTATATTATCAAGATAATCAATTTTGCAAAAGGAATTATGCCTGAATTATTTATAGAATTAAATCTAGAGAGAAAATACTCAAATTCTCATTTGTATTTGAATACTTGATCAAATTGGTCCAAAAAATTTGTGCAGTAGTTCTACTAGATAGGGGATAATAATATAATTCATTTGCAAAAAGAATCAATTGAAAAGGATTTATAGAATTTGAACTATATCAAAATTACTCAAACTCACATATTTAAATTTGAATATTTTGAAATAGTTGGAAAGTGAGATTTTATTTCATAATGGTGTTCTACACATTTTTCGGAGTTTAGCGATATATTATTTGCAATTTTTGGATCAGTAGATCAAAAGATATGATTTTTGCAAGTTTCAAAGATTTTCTGTTTTATTTCTAAATTGATTTCTATTTAATCCGAGGGGCTGGCCACGTGGCGTGATGCCATTTGCTGATACCTCTTTGGCCGGATCCGTGTTTTGGGCCGTAGGATCTAAGTGGAAATGGACGAATCAGATTAGATCGAGAGGGGAGCTCACCTAGGGTTTCCTGGTGGTCACCGAAGATGGCGTGGGCGGCGGCGCTGCGTCCAGGAGCTTGCCGGCGATGACGTTCCCGCGGTTCCTGGCGATGGTGGAGGCGCGGACGAGGTGCAGACGAGCGAGGCGGAGGAGATGGTGTGGGCGGCGTTGCAGATCTCGTGCTGTAATGTAGCGTACCTGTGCTTTATTCGTGCTAGTCCCGGATCGACTGCTAGCACACACAGTTACAAGATGAAATACCAAGAATACAAAGGTCTTTATTACAACGCTTGATCCACAAATAACATAGTCTTTTACAACTCAATAGGGCACAAAGCCACAAACCTACTACAACTCTAGAAAACGACTAAGTAAAATAAACTTCAAGTCTTCTTTCTTCATTGATCTGCAGGCAGACGTGTTGGACGAAGACTCGTGACCGTAGCGCAGAAATCTTCAATCTTCGTAGTATCCACCTACAACATGATACGTTGCAGCCACGGAGGGTCAATACGTTGAATATATTGGCAAATGTCACTTTGGTGGACTCAATGGCTCCTACACATATATGCTCTTTGGCCAGGTGGAGTTTAACTTAGCAAAAGCAAGCCTTTTCCCTATCTTTGTAAAGCTCAAATTTTTCCTTAGCAAAATTTTGTCCAGAAGGACCCTTTACTACCCAAGTTCACCCATCAAGTTTTAACTTAGAGAAATTGGGGTGAGGAGATTCTTGAACAGCTTCAAAGTCATGTCACTCAGAAATTGTCCGTAACCGGGGACACGGCTAAGTACTTAGTTCTAAACACTCTTCAGAGGTGGTGCACTTTTCCCACAAGACTTAGTTAACCCGTTTTGCCGTGAGACCCATTTTGCCTCAAACGGCCAAGTGAAAACTAAGACGAGGCCTTTCAGAAGCATTCCCTCAGACCAAACGGACGTGCTCCATCCTACCAACATCTACCACCCTCTGTCCGCCTGGCTTGAGTTCTTGCAGCTTAGTTGACCAAGACAGAGCCCATATTGTCATGTGGTTGCACTGGAAGCTTCACGACTTGAACGTCTCCAATCTCTTTGCTCCTGGGTGGCCTTCCACAAGTGAGATACACCTGGTGGTTCAGAGGTTCGACGACATGACCCCAGGGAACCACTCAACATAAACCAATCAAAGCCACATCCACCCAGGTGGTTCATTAACTTAGTTGTTTTCTTAGTTTTCCAAAAACTTGTTTTCCAACACTTAGCCAAAATCATGTGTTAACCCTTCCCACATAAAGAACAAAAGTAAAGTCCTATAGCAGCAGCAATTCTACTAGGAGATGCAAACCAGCTAGCTAGGCAAAACTTAGCAAAACCAGCAGTTAAAAGATAAGAAAAACATAAAAGCACCTATTCATGCATCTTCTACTAGAAAAGATACAAGACCAAAACTTTCAGTAGGACAAGGAAACATGGTGACACTTGCCTTGATGAGAAGAGTTGGTGCACTCGTCACACAGACACTCGTTGCACTCAGCACAATCTACACATGAAATATAGCATCATAAGCATATAACCATCACAAGACAATCATGGAAAGAAAGCATGTATGCAAATGTGTTTTAAACACTTCATGGACACTTAGCATGTTCCCTGGTTGTTACTATATGCATGATGACATGATCAAGTTTTAGGGTTAATTTATAATACTCAAAACATTAACAACAGAACAATAAACAAGCTAAGGTTATAAAAGTGATATAAAAAGTTCCCAAAAATAATTTGGCCATGCTACAGTACTAAGATATAACAGAGGAACCTAGTCCAAAAGGATTTACTGCAAAACGAATTTTATAACTATTTTTAATGATCAAAACACAAGATTAAAGCTTGTGGCAATTCTCTATTTAAAACCATTACTATACTTGCTTTTGATACTGTAGTTAGAATCTACACATTTTTTTGAACCTATGGACGCAAAGTTTGCTAAAAACCGACATGTGGATCTCCAGATATGAAATAAACAAGTTTAAACAACAAACTGAAATTTTAAAACGAAAATTTGAATCGGGCTATCCAGGGATTGACACGCGTCGCTTCGGGATAGGCCCGTACCGGTTCGGCCGAATCACCATTTCGGTGCGTTGGATTAAAGTAAGATCTAACGGATCTGAATTCACCGTAATGGTTCGATAAGTGAATCTATCCTAGCCGCTGGATCAAGATCTAACGACAAAGGAAGAGGCCGGGGTGGCTCACCGGAGGGACGTCGTCGGCGAGGCCTTTGCGGTACTGGAATTCATCGGTGAGGTAGTTCCGGCGGTCGTTGAACTCCGGGAAGATGACGACAACGTTCGGCTTGAGGTGGCAAAGACGGCGGTGAAGTTTTGTCCTCAAAATCGTCCTACAGCGGAGTGGGGTTACGACTGGAGGTTAGGGCCGTGGTCAGGTCGTGCAGACCACGGAGGTGTACATCGAGCAGGAGCGGAATTGGGAAGCAAGTTTCATACCAGGTGATCAGGAGATCAAGGCAATGTCAGTGGCGAGTTTTGGTGGCTCGAGGTCCTATGAGGCTCCTGCAATTGCTCGCCGGAAGTTCGTCTGGCGGCAGCGAGATCCAGTTGCAGAGGCTTCCATCGCTATGGTGCTCAAGCAGAGATGAAAACGTGTCAGCAAGGTGTGTGAGAGCAAGGGAGATGAGAGGGTGCAAAGCAGGGATCAAGACGAGGCCAGGGCGCACCATAGATCGGCGGTGCTCCCGTTCACCAGTGGCGGTGCGGCGGTTCTGGACTTGCTCAGCCTGGCGGCGTTGTGTTTATGGTTTTGGAGGGGAAGAAGTGCGGGGAGAACGGAGATTAAATAGGCAGCTTGGCGTGGCCAGGGGGTAAGGGTTTGCACCAGAATCGGAGAGGAGATCGGATTGGCTACGTCCGTCAAGTCGTGTTCGTCCCGGTCGCTCCGAGGGAGATGACAAAAGGGCCCACCCGTCAGCGGCTGAAGGAGGGGGCGCGGTAACGTTTCGGAAAGGGGCGGTTAGCGGGCCGTGGGCTCCTTCTTGCGCTAGACCGGTTTGCTTCCCCACGGCCCTTTTTGTTTTTTCTATTTTCTTTTCCCTTTTTCTTTTCTGTTTTCAATAATGTTTTGCTAAAACAACTCCAAATCAAATTTTGAAACCACTTTTGAAATTGTCAAACCTTTCCCTCTGTTTGGTGAACTACAGAGAGACTTTTGACATAGAAAGGCAAACAAAGTTCAAATGAATTTTCACATAAAATAATGAGTTTGATGCATATGCAAAAGGATGAATGCCATGATTTCATGTGTGAATAATTTTCAAAATTTGCCCAAAATTTGGGATGTTACAAGTCTAACCCCCTTAAGATGAATCTCGCCCTCGAGATTCGGGTTGGCTAGCAAATAGGTGCGGGTAGTCTTCTCGGAGTTCATCCTCTTGTTCCCAAGTTGCTTCTTCTTCAGTATGGTGACTCGACTGAACTTTGCAAAACTTGATCGTCTTGGTACGAGTAACTCTTTCTGATGTCTCCAAGATTCTGATGGGCTTTTCTTCATACGTGAGATCACTTTCCAATTGAACCTCTTCCAATGGTATTGTGTCCCTTAGCGGGGTATCTGCCATCTCTGGATGACATTTCTTTAGTTGGCTCACATGGAACACATTGTGCACTGCAGACAAGGATTCCGGTAGTTCTAGCTCATATGCTACTTCCCCTTTGCGAGCCAAAACCTTGAATGGCCCTACAAAGCGAGGTGCTAGCTTTCCTTTGACTCCAAACCTTTTTACACCATGAAGTGGTGATACCTGAAGGTATGCTCTATCACCCACCTCATAGGTTACCTCTCTACGCTTTGAATCAGCGTAGCTCTTCTGTCTGGATTGAGCTATCTTGAGCCTATCTCTGATCAAATGAACCTTTTCTTCGGCATCCTTTATTATGTCTGGCCCGAAAAGACTTCATTCACCAACACCACTCCAAAGTAATGGAGTAGTGCACTTTCTGCCATATAGAGCTTCAAATGGTGCCATCTCAATGCTAGGTTGATGGCTATTGTTATATGAGAACTCTGCATACGGCAAATTATCGTCCCAACTAGACCCATAGTCTAAGGCACAAGCTCTCAACATGTCTTCTAGAATTTGATTCACCCTTTCTGTTTGACCATCAGTCTGAGGGTGAAACGTTGTGCTGAACTCTAGTCTTGTGCCCAAGGACTCGTGAAGTTGGCACCAAAAGTGAGAGGTGAATTGAGTACCTCTATCTGACACGATACTCTTAGGTACTCCATGTAAGCACACTATTCGGCTCATGTATATCTTGGCTAATTTGGCACTGGTATATGTGGTCTTCACGGGGATAAAGTGAGCCACTTTGGTTAAACGGTCAACTACGACCCAGATGGAGTCGTAACCAGACTTTGTCCTTGGTAAAACTATGATGAAGTCCATGCCAACATTATCCCACTTCCACTCTGGTATGGGCAATGGCTGCAATAATCCTGCTGGTTTTTGATGCTCTGCCTTAACTCTGTTGCATACATCACACAGGGCAATATATTCGGCGATATCCCTTTTCATATTGCTCCACCAAAATCTACCCTTCAAATCCATATTCATCTTGGTGTTCCCAGGATGAATTGAATAGGGTGAATCATGTGCTTCTTGTAGAATTAACTTTCTGAGTTCAGGGTTTTGTGGTACACAAACACGTTTCTCAAACCATACGATACCTTGGTCATCTTCGTGAAATCCCTTGGCTTTCCCTTTACTCATATTACTCTTTATTTCTTCTATCTCTTTATCTAGTTTCTGAGCTTCTTTGATCTTGTCCATCAATGTAGGCTGAACTTCGAAGGATGCTAGAAATCCTTCTAGCACAATTTCTAATCTGAGCTCTTTGAACTGTTTACACAAATCTTCAGGCAACTATCCTGCTGTGACTCCATTTACATAGCTCTTACGGCTCAAGGCGTCGGCTACAACATTAGCCTTTCCTGGATGGTATTGCAAGCTCATATCATAATCCTTGAGGAGCTCCAACCATCTTCTTTGCCTCATGTTCAGTTCCTTCTGGGTGAATATATACTTGAGGCTCTTGTGATCAGTGAACACATCACAATGCTTTCCCATCAAATAATGTCTCCATACCTTTAGAGCATGAACAACTGATGCTAGCTCTAAGTCATGGGTGGGGTAATTTCTCTCGTGATGCTTAAGCTGGCGCAAGGCATAACTCACAACTTTTCCATTCTGCATTAGAACACTACCAAGTCCTTGATGGGAAGCGTCACAGTAGACTTGGAAATCCTTCTGTATATCTGGAAGACATAGAACCGGCGCACTTACTAGCCGTTTCTTCAATTCTTGAAAACTAGCTTCACATGAGTCGGTCCATTTGAATTTCTTGTCTTTCTTCAATAATTCAGTCATTGGCTTTGCTATCTTGGAGAAATTTTCAATGAATCTCCGATAGTACCCAACAAGGACTAAGAAACTCCGGATGTCTCCCGCATTTTTGGGTGACTCCCATTCGGTAACGGATGCTACCTTGCTTGGATCTACCGCGACTCCTTCCGCGGAAACAATGTGACCAATAAATCCTACCTTGTTCAACCAGAATTCACACTTGCTGAATTTTGCATATAACTTATGCTCCCTGAGCTTTTCCATGATTAAGCGTAAGTGCTGCTCATGTTCTTTATCATCCTTGGAATAAATCAGAATGTCATCAATGAACACCACAACAAATTTATCCAAGTATTCCATGAACACCTTGTTCATCATGGTCATGAAGTATGCTGGGGCATTTGTTAACCCAAAAGACATGACGGTATACTCATATAGACCATATCTAGTGGTAAAAGCTGTTTTGGGTATGTCTTGTTCTCAGATCTTTAGCTGGAAATACCCTGATCGAAGATCGATTTTGGAGAACACATTTGCTCATTTCAACTGATCAAACAGGTCATTGATGTTGGGCAACGGGTACTTGTTCTTGATTGTCACTTCGTTCAGCGAGCGGTAATCCACAACCAATCTCTTGCTAGAGTCTTTCTTCTCCACAAACAAAACAGGGGCTCCCCATGATGATGAACTCTGTTGGATGAAACCTTTGTCCAACTGTTCCTTGAGTTGCTTCTTCAATTCCTTTAACTCATCTATGTCCATCTTGTATGGCCTCTTTGCTATAGGTCCTGTTCCAGGCAGCAAGTCAATGATGAATTTGACATCCCTGTCTGGTGGCATTCCTGGTAACTCTTCACGTTTCTTTTCAGGGGTTGTGAGAGTGACGATCCTTTTTGCTACATCTATGACTCCTTCAAAGGCTGTCATCCAATCCATGCCTAGGATGACATCCAGACCATGAGACTCCAAAACTATGAGATGAGCAGGAAATTGATGTTTTCCAATTCCTAAGGTTAGGTCTCGGCACCCAAAAGCTGCTACTAGTTCCCCTCCTGGAGAGCTTATTTTAATTGGTTTGTCTATGGTTCTAGTTGGTAGGTTATGTTTATCCACAAATGCTCTTGATATGAATGAATGAGATGCACCAGTATCAAATAAAACAAGTGCTGGATTATCATTGAGTAAGTACGTACCATAGACAGCGTCAGGTTCATCATAGATTTCCTCCACATTGACATGATTGACATGTCCCTTCTGAAATGGATTGGGCTTGTTCCCTTCATCCTTCTTCTGGGGGCAATCATTGGCATAATGCCCAGTCTTGCGGCACTTGTAGCATTCCACCTGACTAATATCCCTATTCTCAGGGACATTATTATTCCTGCCATTGTTGTTGCCATTGCTATGGCCATTCGTCCTGGTGGAGTTATGATTACTATGGTTCCTGTGGCCATTATGGTGGTGGCCATTTCCCTTGTGGTGCTGGTGCCCATTTCCCTTGTGGTGCTGGTGCCCATTTCCACCATTATGGTTGTGGTGGTTTCCTCCATTCTTGTGGGATCCAGAGTTTCCATGGTCACTGTGATAGCTTCGTTTGTGTGCAGGCTCTGGGTACTTGCTGACATGATGCTTCCTCTTTCTATTTTCAGACTGCTTTATCTTACTCTCTAGAGTTATGGCTTGATCAAGCAGAGACTGAAAGGTTGGAGTGTAGGCAACAGACAGAGGGATAGACAGTTCATCATTCAGGCCCTCCAGGAACTTCTCCTTCCTCTTTGGATCGGTGTCAATGTCATCCGGTGCATAGCGTGACAGGTTGGTAAACTCATCAATATACTCAGACACACTGTGAAATTTCTGTCTGAGATCACGGAATTCTTTCTTCTTCAGTTCCATCACACCAGAAGAAATGTGTGCAGCCCGGAACCCTTCCTGGAACGAGTCCCATGTCACACCCTCAATGGGATGGGTAATCTGATAGGTGTCCCACCAGCTTGCTGCTGGCCCTTCCAGAAGGTGAGCTGCAAACCTAACTTTTTCAGCGTCAGTGCAACTAGTTGTCACCAAGTCTTTGTTGACCGAACGGAGCCAGTCCATGGCCTCCAGTGGTTCCGCAGCACGAGAAAACTTGGCGGGTCGGAGCCTCAGAAACCTTGCAAGCATGTCCACCTGAGGGGGAGGTGGTGGTGGCGGAGGGTTGTTGTTGTTATTGTTGTTGTTGGCGTTGGCCAGAAACTGAGTCATGACTTGCATGAGCTGAGCCTGGGCTTCCATCATTTGCTGCATCTGTTCCTCAGGAACGTGACGAGGAGGCATCTGTTGGGTTTGGAAAAATAGGTGAGATTAGACTTAGATATAGTCTAAGGAATAAAGTTTCCTACCCACATGCATAAACAATCCTCAAAAGAACACAATACAACAAACACAAGCATAGAAGAACCTCAACCAAACAAGCAATAACAACTCACAAAAAGTTTTTAAGGTACGCAAACATTTAAGTCTTAAAGGGATACAATAACTAATGCCATACCACAAGCGGTCATGGGCATAACGCAAACTCAAAGATAAAGTGGTAGTCTATCTATCTACTCTATTCTTCCATGGCGACTTCCACCTCTTCAACCTCAAGGCCATTCTCCTTGAGTAGCCTCTTGTAGTCCTGTAGCTCTTCAGTTAGGGTGTCGACCTTCTCTTGAAGCTTCCTCTTGTCGGCGCGCAGTTTCTCGATCAAGTCGTGGTCCGCTTCAAGCTCGAAGTCGTTGCACTCTAACTTCTGCTTCAGCTCTCTAACATCTTTATTCCTGGCTTGAATCCTCTTCTCTTGGCTCTTCCGCTGCTTCTCTTGAGTCTCGAACTTCTCCTTCATTTCCTTGATCTTCTCCTCCTGCTCCAAATGTTGCTTGTCCTTCTCGACAAGCTGGGCACGTAACTCATCATTCTTAAACATCTCATTGTACCTCTCAACGTCGACGTCCCTAACAAGATACTCTAACTCGGCGAGGTGGATGCGCATGGGGTCTTGCTCATCGTTCGGTAGCACGATGGCCATGCCCTTCTCGTCACGTCGGCCATAGAGGTGGGAGTAGTGGTTCTGGAGCTCGGAGAAGTGACGTCTGCAGAGGCGTGCTATCATCTCTTGCATGAGGAGTTGGGCGCCTATCTTCTTGTTGGTGTGGAAAGTCTTGAGCTTGATATTTTCAGTCTTCGGCTCTGTCTCGCATCCTGGCTGCGTGATGTGGATGACCCAGATGCCCTTCTTGTGAAGCTTGGTCATCTCGCTCCCTCCGATTAACGGGGTAGGAAGGGACAAGGTAGTGCTGATGTCGATGAGACGCTCTCCAAAGCTGTAGTTCTTGAAGTTGCCGGGCTTGGTGATGCGGAAGGTTGACATCTTCACGTTGGAACATGGCAAGTTAGTAAGTTAAAGGAGAAGGAAACTTAGGAAAAGAGCTGAAAGAGTTAAAGAGATTTTCTAACTTAGTAGTCAAACTATTTTCTAAGTGTTAGCAACAAAAAGGAACAAGACAACTCCTAAATTTTCCTAAGTGTTTTCGTCCAATCCTAGGGTCACGAACCTAAGGGCAACACTTCGCTCTGATACCATCTGTAGCGTACCTGTGCTTTATTTGTGCTAGTCTCGGATCGACTACTAGCACACACAGTTACAAGATGAAATACCAAGAATACAAAGGTCTTTATTACAATGCTTGATCCACAAATAACATAGTCTTTTACAACTCAATAGGGCACAAAGCCACAAACCTATTACAATTCTAGAAAACGACTAAGTAAAATAAACTTCAAGTCTTCTTTCTTCATTGATCCGCAGGCAGACGTGTTGGACAAAGACTCATGACCGTAGCGCAGAAATCTTCAATCTTCGTAGTATCCACCTGCAACATGATACGTTGCAGCCAAGGAGGGTCAATACGTTGAATGTATTGGCAAATGTCACTTTGGTGGACTCAATGGCTCCTACATGTATATGCTCTTTGGCCAGGTGGAGTTTAACTTAGCAAAAGCAAGCCTTTTCCCTATCTTTGTAAAACTCAAATTTTTCCTTAGCAAAATTTTGTCCAGAAGGACCCTTTACTACCCAAGTTTACCCATCAAGTTTTAACTTAGAGAAATTGGGGTGAGGAGATTCTTGAACAGCTTCAAAGTCATGTCACTCAGAAATTGTCCGTAACCGGGGACACAGCTAAGTACTTAGTTCTAAACACTCTGCAGAGGTGGTGCACTTTTCCCACAAGACTTAGTTAACCCGTTTTGCCGTGAGACCCATTTTGCCTTAAACGGCCAAGTGAAAACTAAGACGAGGCCTTTCAGAAGCATTCCCTCAGACCAAATGGATGCGCTCCATCCTACCAACATCTACCACCCTTTGTCCGCCTGGCTTGAATTCTTGCAGCTTAGTTGACCAAGACAGAGCCCATATTTTCATGTGGTTGCACTGGAAGCTTCACGACTTGAATGTCTCCAATCTCTTTGCTCCTGGGTGGTCTTCCACAAGTGAGATACACCTGGTGGTTTCAGAGGTTCGATGACATGACCCCACGGAACCACTCAACATAAACCAATCAAAGCCACATCCACCCAGGTGGTTCATTAACTTAGTTGTTTTCTTAGTTTTCCAAAAACTTGTTTTCCAACACTTAGCCAAAATCATGTGTTAACCCTTCCCACATCAAGAACAAAAGTAAAGTCCTATAGCAGCAGAAATTCTACTAGGAGATGCAAACTAGCTAGCTAGGCAAAACTTAGCAAAACTAGAAGTTAAAAGATAAGAAAAATATAAAAGCACCTATTCATGCATCTTCTACTAGAAAAGCTACAAGACCAAAACTTTCAGTAGGACAAGGAAACATGGTGACACTTGCCTTGATGAGGAGAAGAGTTGGTGCACTCGTCACACAGACACTCGTTGCACTCAGCACAATCTACACATGAAATATAGCATCATAAGCATATAACCATCACAAGACAATCATGAAAAGAAAGCATGTATGCAAATGTGTTTTAAACACTTCATGGACACTTAGCATGTTCCCTGGTTGTTACTATATGCATGATGACATGATCAAGTTTTAGGGTTAATTTATAATACTCAAAACATTAACAACACATACAAAAAGAACAATAAACAAGCTAAGGTTATAAAAGTGATATAAAAAGTTCCCAAAAATAATTTGGCCATGCTACAGTACTAAGATATAACAGAGGAACCTAGTCCAAAAGGATTTACTGCAAAAAGAATTTTATAACTATTTTTAATGATCAAAACACAAGATTAAAGCTTTGTCGTGGGAATTTGGAGACAGTAGCCATGGGGAGGCTTATCGGAGGGGCTCGACGTTGGTGACGATGGGTCCGGCTCGGGATTGTGCCAACAGAGACACCTCGGTTTACCTAGGTTCAGGGCCCTCCCGGTTGGAGGTAAACCCCTACTTCCTGCCTGCTTCGTATTGATAGGATAGTAGCGATTACAGTGCTCCTCGAGCTGTTCGGCTAGAGGAGGAAGAAGAAGATCCGATCTCCCCTACGCTAAGGGTCCAGGCCCCCTTATATAGACGGGGGCCTGGTTACAGGTTTTGGTAACGCTTCGGCCGGCTGCCGGCTCCTCGGCGGCGGCGTCCTTGGCGTCATCCTCCCTGGCCACGCTCTGGCAAAGGCACTTTATAAAGTGCCTTTTCCCTGGGCTGGCATCTGGAGGGCATATCCCCTCTCCTTTGCCTCGGATCCTGCCGTGGGGAAGAGTCTTCGTCCCCTCATTGGTCGGTCGTGGTCGTGGCGCTCGTCACTCCTGTCCTGCGCCTCTGCCGTTCTTGTCGGGACCATCCTGCTTTTGGCCAGACAACCGTTGAGAGGTTTTGTCTCCATCGCCCGGCTCCAGTCCTCCTCGGTGAAGTCATCAGCCGGCTGCTGGCGCAGCCGGCCCTTCGGATGGAGCCGGTCTTCTTGCGCTGAGGCCGTGGGATTCCCTGGGACGCCAGCCGGCATATTGCCCGGCTCGTGGTGCGCCCCCTAAGTCATCCCGACGACACTAGCCCCCGAAACTGGCGAAGTCTCATGGGCTAGCATGGGGCTTCGGCGGGTTCTTCTTTTCGCTGAAGTCTTGCTCGTCCTCGTCGAAGTCCCAGGATCTCCGGTTCGACCTGGTCGGTCTAGTCGTCGAGGCCGAGCCTTGCGGAATTTTCCCGGCCGTCTCGGGACGAGCCGGCCGCAGGACGCGGCCCGGTTGGAGGCCGCGAGCCGGTCAGCCACGAGCCGGCATGCCGCCTCCTGGGAACTTGCACCGCTTCGGATCTCGTTCCCTCGTAGCGGCCGGCGCAGCGCGCCAGTGACCAGTCTAGTCACCTTGACCTCGGAATCCCCTTCGCCATAACTTCTCGAGTCGTCATGCGGGGTGGGCCGTCATACGTCAGCGACGTGTCCTATCAACCCCTCCCACGATCCGCTGCGGCAACCGTTGCAGTGGCGCACGACGTGGAAGTTGGTTATCGAAGCGTCGGGGGTTACCCTCTCGCCGTTCTTCTTTAAATACCCAGCGTGTTAACGGCGCAGGGCATCCCCCACTTCTCCCCTCACTTCGAGCTTCGCCCTTCCGAAACCAGCCCGGTCATGTCGCCCCCTAGTGGCTCCACTGCCAGCGATGACAAGATCCCGGAGGGGAGCGGGAAGGAAGTCGAGGCGCCGGAGGGGTCGCCTCCCGTGCCTCGGAAGCGTGGTCGCCCAAAAGGGAGCCACAACAAGAGTACCTTGGAGGCTCTCGCGGCAAAAGCCTCCGCTGCTGCTTCTTCCTCCGGTGCGCCCCCAGCGGCTGGGGCTTCCGGCAACGCGGGCGTCCCGGAGAAGCGGGGGCCGGGCCATCTGAAGGGGAGCGGGAAGAGGGTCGCTTCCACGGCGGCCACTGCTCCCTCGTCGTCTCGCCGTCGTGGATGGCCGCTGGGGAGCAAGAACAAGAAGGCCCCGACCGTCTTCAGGGTTGCAGCCACTCCCACGGGGCCCCGCGCGGCGGCCCCTCCTCAGCTTGGCCCGTCGCGGCCCTGGTTGGAGAGACCGGCGCTCCAAACGCCGACCTATGTTTCGGCCCAGGGGTGGTCCACCTGCATCGTTCCTGCGCTCGCCGGGTCTCGGGACCGCCTTCGCCTTCCGTCCCAGTTCGCGGACTCGATGGAAGGCCAGGAGATGGCCTATGCCAAGCTGCGGGAATGCAGCGGCGGCCAGCCGTCGTACCACGTCGAAGTCTACTATGACGACCAGGGGGTGTGCTACTTCCGCGACGGGTGGTCGAAGTTCTTCTTCGACTACGGCGCGCACGAGGGCTGGTTCATCCTCCTCACCCGCCATGACGGGAGGAAGGAGTTTACCGTCTGCTTCTTCGACGCCACCCTTTCCGCCCGCACTTACGCCCCCCAGCCGTGAAGGACGGGGGCTTCACCGGCCTCCGGCATGGGCTTCTCCTGGGGAAGGCGAGGATCTCCCGGGCGAAGGATTCTTGGCATCCTCCTTGTCGTTCCTCTTGCGGGCGATTCTGACACGGACTCACCTAGGGACCCTTGGCATCCTTAGGGTAGTATTTTTGGGGACTTTTGTAATCGTCAGGCTCCTTAATGAGCTCTTCTAATTTTCTGCAAATCTTCACTTGCCCTTCCTTGTTTGCTATATGAATGTCTTTCTCAATTGTGTACTTTTGCCATCGCGCAAAACGTCTTCTGCTTGACGTTGCTGCGCCACGACGGTTCTTCTCTTAGTGAAATCGCTTGTCGCGCGAATCCGTAGGTAGAGACTACGATAGTCACTGGCCTGCGCAAACGTTTCGGGCGGGGCTCCTCCGGCTTCGATGCAGAGGGAACGATGCTTCTGCTAGCCGGCTCTGGGGAACGCAGGCTAGCTCCGGCTCTGGCGCGGATGGACCGGCGCTTCTGCTGGCCGGCTCCAGGAAGGATGGGCTAGCTCCGGCTCTAGCGCGAACGGAACGGGAACCGCATCTTGTACCGGCTCGGGCGAGGTTGAAGCCGGCACATTTCCCCTCCCAGGCCTTCGCACGTCCCAAGCCACGATTGGAGTAGGCCTCCTGGTTTCCGGCTTTAGCCGTTGCTTCGCGAGTGTTAGGTTTCGATTTCGCTGCTCGTTTACCGATCGTGTCGCAGCGCCAGCTACTCGAACAGCCGGCGAGGTACTGGAGCTGGCCTGCTTCTGAGGGCCAATTCCCTTTCCCCCTAGCCCCCGAGTTTTGGGGTAGCTGGACTGACAGCTAACTCGAAACTAATTCTTCGCGAACGATGCCAATCGCCAAGCGAGGTAGCTCTAGCTTCGAACCTCTTGGGCGTGGCTTCTCAGCCCAAACGTCAAAAACTGTGCCTATCAGCTACTCGCTGGCTTTGCATTCGCCCGGTTCCCTCAACCTTTTCCTTAATCTTCCCACCCTTCGGCCCTTCTACCCCCAACCGGCAGCCTGGTGCCGGTTGGTCTCCCTTGGGCCGGCAGCCGAATGCCGGCCTAGGGTGGGAGCGTGCCGCGGAGTGAGAAGTAGTACTTCGGTCTGTTGGGCCCCCGACTCGTGCTAGTCTACGATTAGTTGACAGACACTGCCCCTAACGCTTGGTTGAGCGGTTTTTTTCTATCGTGTGTAGTTCTGCTCCGCGGCTTTCCCTCGTATGTGGCCTACTGGCTCCTATCCGTCTGGCTACGCGGAGCCGGAAGGTGGAGGTTGGGCTCGAGACCTTCGTCATATGCAGTACTCATCCGGCTGGCGAGAGATCGATCGTTTTCGGGGCAGCCGGCTGTGGCTCGGTGCATGGAGCCGGCTGCCGGTCAAGTGAATAACGCAGGAAGCAAAACATGCACGGAGTGTTTTTCCCTGGAGCCGGCCGTAACTTGCCGCTCCGTTTTCCTTTATTCATTGACACATTTTTCAGGGTACAAGCTTTCGCCTTAACAGAAGAAAGGTCTTAGGAGACTAACATTCCAGGGACGCTCGGTCTCCTTGTCAGAGTTATCTGCCTTGTTCTTTCTGGGCTCTTGTGCATCAATGAGGTAATACGCCCCATTGCCCAACACCCGGCTGACAATGAACGGTCCCTCCCAGGGAGGAGACAGCTTATGCATGCCTTTAGTGCTTTGGACCAGCCAGAGTACGAGATCACCTTCGCGAAACGCGAGCGGGCGAATTTTCCGGCTGTGGTATCGTCGCAGCTGCTGCTGGTAGAGCGCTGATCTAGCCAGAGCCTGCTCTCGAGCCTCCTCGAGGAGGTCGATGCCATCTTCGCGAGCTTCTTTTGCTTGTTTCTCCGTGTACTGGACAACTCTGGGCGCGTCGAACTCGATGTCCGTGGGTAACACCGCCTCTGCTCCATAGACTAGGAAGAAGGGTGTGAAGCCCACAGAGCGGTTTGGAGTGGTGCGCAGGCTCCAGAGCACTAAGGGCAGCTCCTCGACCCAACAGCCGGCTGAGCGCTCGAGAGGCTCGACAAGTCTTGGTTTGATGCCGGCCAAGATCAGCCCATTTGCCTTTTCCACTTGTCCATTTGACTGAGGGTGCGCCACTGATGCTAGGTCCAGCCGGATGCCTTTTTGACCACAGTAATCAGCAAAGACTCCCTTCGCAAAGTTCGTCCCATTGTCGGTGATGATGCTGTGGGGAACTCCATATCTCGTGATGATCTCATTGAAGAACTTGATCGTGGACGAGCCGTCGAGTTTCTTGATTGGCTTGGCCTCGATCCACTTGGTGAACTTGTCCACGGCTACCAGCAGATGTGTCAAGCCCCCGGGTGCGGTCTTGAATGGCCCTACCATGTCCAGGCCCCAGACAGCGAACGGCCAGGTGAGCGGGATGGTCTTGAGGGCTGCCGCTGGAGTGTTTCTGTGCTTGGAGAAGCGCTGGCAGCCATTGCACTGCTTCACCAGCTGCTCTGCATTTTGCTTGGCCGTCAGCCAATAGAAACCATGGCAGAAGGTTTTGGCCACCAAGGCTCTGGAAGATGCGTCATGTCCGCACTCCCCTTGGTGTATTTCTCTCAGCAGCTCTGTCCCTTCTTCTGGCTCGATGCACTTCTGGTAGATGCCTGACACGCTGCGCTTGTACAGCTCGCTGTTGATGATGGTGTATGCCCCAGCTCGGCGCTGAATTCGCCTAGCTTCCGCTTCGTCTTGCGGCAGGTCCCCAGTGATGAGGTAGTTGGAGAATGGCTCCGCCCATGAAGGTATCTCCCGTATGTGGAAGACACTGGCGACCAGAGGGTCAGCAGCCCCCGGGTCCGTCGTTGAGCCGGCTTCGCCTGATTGTCCGGCTGGGGGAGCGGGCGTGGAGCCGGCAATCCCCTTGTCCTTCGTCGAGCCGGCCGCGCTGGGCTGGCCGGCTGCCTCCTCCAGCCCCGAGACGGCAGCCCCCGGGTCCGGTGACGGTACTAGAGCCGGGGCCGGGTCTCCAGGCACGTAGATGGATATGGATTCCGGTGAAGGCTTGATGGACGGCTTGTGGATGATCTCCAGGGATACTCCGGCTGGGATGTCCTGCTTGGTGGAGCCGATCTTGGACAGCCGGTCTGCCTCCTCGTTGTTTGCTCTGGGGACATGGTGGAACTCGCAGCCCTCAAAGAATCCACTGAGCTGCTGCACGTAGAAGCGATAGGAGGCCATGTTGGCGTCCTTAGCGTCCCAATCTCCTGAGACCTGGTGCGTTACCAGGTCAGAGTCTCCGAAGCAAAGAATCCTCCTGATTCCGATCTGCTTGGCCATCTTGAGCCCATGCACCGGGGCTTTGTATTCGGCGACGTTATTCGACGCACGGAAGTGCATCTGTAGTACGTACTGTAGCTTGTCTCCCTTGGGAGAGGTGAGGACGACGCCGGCTCACAAGCCCCCGAGCAGCTTGGAGCCATCGAAGTGCATGCGCCAATGGGTGGAGTCTGGAGCCGGCGGCAAGTACTAGTGCTCTCCCCAGTCTGCGAAGAAATCCGCTATGATCTGCGACTTGATCGTCGTCCTGGGCTTGTACTGAATGGTATGAGCTGCGAGCTCAATCGCCCACTTGGCCACTCTTCCCGACGCATCCTTGCATTCGATGATCTCCGAGAGCGGAGTGGTGCTCACCACCGTGATTGGGTGCTCCTCGAAGTAGTGCTTCAGCTTCTTGGCCGCCATGTACACGCCGTACGCGACCTTCTGATAGTGCGGGTAGTTCTGCTTAGAGAGAGTGAGCACCTCACTCAAGTAGTACACCGGGCGCTGAACTGGCAGCTCTTTGCCTTCCTCGGTGCGTTCCACCACGATCACCACGCTGATGACGCGTGGGGTTGTTGCGATGTAGAGCAGCATTGGCTCTCGCGGAGTCGGCGCTGCCAAGACTGGCGCGGTAGACAAGGCTCGCTTGAGGTCGTTAAAGGCGTCGTCAGCACGCTGGGACCAAACGAAGTGATCTGTCTTCTTCATCAGCTGGTACAACGACATGGCCTTCTCCCCGAGCCGGCTGATGAATCGGCTAAGCGAGGCCAGACAACCAGCAAACTTCTGCACATCTCTGAGATAGGTGGGCTTCTCTAGGGCCTCGATGGCTTTTATCTTCGAGGGGTTAGCCTCGATCCCTCGCTGGGAAACGATATAGCCTAGGAGCTGTCCAGCCGGCACACCGAAGGTGCACTTCTCAGGGTTGAGCTTCATGCGATAGCGCCGCAGGTTGGTGAAGGTCTCCCTGAGGTCGTCCAGGAGCGTGCCGCTCTGCTTGGTCTTCACCACCACGTCGTCCACATAGGCGTGCACGTTCCTGCCAATCTGCCCTTGCAGACATCGCTGCATGGTTCGCTGGTAAGTGGCTCCGGCGTTCTTCAGGCCGAATGGCATAGTGACGTAGCAGTAGGCTCCATAAGGGGTGATGAAGGAGGTCTTGATCTGGTCCGTCTGGAAGAGCGGGATCTGGTGGTAGCCTGAATAAGCGTCCAGGAAGGACAGCAGGTCACAGCCGGCTGTGGAATCGATCACCTGGTCAATCTGTGGCAGTGCGAAAGGATCCTTGGGGCAGGCCTTGTTGAGGCTGGTGTAGTCGATACACATTCGCCAAGTGGTGTTCTTTTTCAGAACCAAGACTGGGTTCGCAAGCCAGTCAGGGTAAAACACTTCCATGATGAAGCCGGCTGCAAGGAGCCGGGCAATCTCCTCGCCAATTGCTTTCCTCTTCTCTTCTGCGAACTGCCGCAGCGGCTGCTTGACCGGCTTGGCATCCGGCTGGACGTTAAGCGCGTGCTCAGCCAGCTCCCTCGGCACACCTGGCATGTCCTTTGGAGACCATGCAAAGATGTCCCGATTCTCACAGAGGAAGCTGGTGAGCTCGCTTTCCTATTTGGCAGACAAGCCGGTGCCGATGATGACGTACTTGGAGGGGTCGCTTTCGTCCAACAGGATCTTCTTGGTGTCGTTGGCCGGCTTGAATTGCTCCACAGGTGACTGGCGAACTGGTATGTCTTGCTGGGCCAGCTCTACGCGATGCAGAAGCTGCCTTTTCTCCTCGGCGATGACCAGTGCTTCCGCCAGCTGTGAGCTTTCCTTTGCGCAAGCCAGAGACTTCTTGAAGCTTCCCGAGACCGTGATCACGCCTCTGGGCCCTGGGAGCTTCATCTTCAGATAGGCGTAATGCGGGACGACCATGAACTTAGCCAGGGCCGGTCGGCCTAGCAGCGCGTGGTAGGGACTGCTGATGTCCACCACCTCAAACCAGATAGGCTCGCGGCGGCTATTCCCCTTCTTTCCGAAGAGAACCTCCAGCTGCACCTTGCCCAAAGGGGTGCAAGAATGCCCAGGCACGATGCCATGGAAGGTGAGCCGGCTAGGTTTCAGTTGAGCAAGCGGGATGCCCAACTTCTCCAGAGAGCTCCGGTAAAGAAGGTTGATACTACTGCCGCCGTCGATGAGCACGCGGGAGAACCGGCACATGTGCGTATCGGAGCACACGACAGGGTCCACGACCAGGGCGTATTCTCTGGGGCTGGGCATCAGCCTTGGGTGGTCCTCGCGCACCCAGGTAATGGCCGCCTCGGACCAATGCATGAACTGGGGTTCTGCAGGCATCACAGCATTCACCTCTGCCTCATGCCAAAGGTCGTTCCTTTTATCCTCGCCGGGGGTAGTGAAGATGTGATACTGCTCCACATCCGTCGGGAAGTCGTCATCTTGATCCGGCTCGCCTCCAGCCGGTTCGCGCCGTTGGTCCTCCTGACCTCCAGCCGGTTGTGCTTGCGGCGTTCCAGGGATCTGCCGAGCGCGCTGCTCCAGCTCTCTCATGAAACGGCACTGACGCGTGGAGTGGGTCGCTTCCCTGCCCGGGGAGGTGTGAAACTTACACGGCTGATCAAGCGCAGCATCGAGGGTGTACTTGCCCACTTTGCGCCCATGACCGCTGCGTGCAGCCCCCGGGCCTCCTTGGTCTGAAGCCGCTCGCTTTGAGCTAGCAGATCCCCTAGAGGACGCCTGAACGTGGTCTAGCCACAGGTGGATGTGCAGCGCCGATGGGTGAGCCTGGGACTCCGACCCTGGTGCTCACTCCTGGGACAAGCCTGGCCTGCATGCCCTGCCGCCTTGCTGGGCGCGGCGGCCTTGAGCGATACCGCTGGGAGCACGGCCGCCGTGCCCACGCCCTCCACGGCCTCGGCCTGCCGATGGCGACCGCTGGATCTGGCCAGGGACAGCGGTGGCGAAGCTGCGGCGCAGGTCATGGGCGAGCTCGGTCGGTGCGTCTCTGTGCACGTCGTAGAATTCGCCGAGTGTGGTGCTTGCGCGGCGTCGGTTGGTCTCGTCCTCAGCCGCCTTGCCAAGGAGAACGAGGCGCGTCCGCTCCAAGGCCTCGGCGACCCGAGCGGGATCGATGACGCGGTCGAGGGGAGCGCGCAGGTCCACCACGGAGACGTCTGGGGCGTCCCGCTCTGGGAGTGAAGCATCTTGCTCCTGTGGAGGTGGGCGCTCGAGCGACGGGCGCTCGGGGCGCGGTGAGTCGCCGCCCTCATCCTCTCCTAGGGCCATCACCTCAACCAAAGCGCCAAGACTGCTGCTTTCGCCACAGTTCGAGCCTCCGTCGCAGGGAGAGTCGAAGACGTCGGTGACCTCCTCCGGGGAGGGCTTGGCGACGTAGAAGCGGTGGCCGCCGACATCGAGGAAGGAGCCGCCGTTGCCGAAGCCGTTCTTGAAGTGGGCCAAGTTGTCGTCGACGTAGTCGAAGGTGCCGAACCTCCAGACGAGGCCGGAGGCGACCTTCTCGCCGGAGGGTCCCGGCCGGAACTTGACTCCACTCGCCACCGCGCTTTGCCCCACGGTGGGCGCCAACTGTCGTGGGAATTTGGAGACAGTAGCCATGGGGAGGCTTATCGGAGGGGCTCGACGTTGGTGACGATGGGTTCGGCTCGGGATTGTGCCAACAGAGACACCTCGGTTTACCCAGGTTCAGGGCCCTCCCGGTTGGAGGTAAACCCCTACTTCCTGCCTGCTTCGTATTGATAGGATAGTAGTGATTACAGTGCTCCTCGAGCTGTTCGGCTAGAGGAGGAAGAAGAAGATCGGATCTCCCCTACGCTAAGGGTCCAGGCCCCCTTATATAGACGGGGGCCTGGTTACAGGTTTTGGTAACGCTTTGGCCGCCTCGGCGGCGGCGTCCTTGGCGTCATCCTCCCTGGCCACGCTCTGGCAAAGGCACTTTATAAAGTGCCTTTTCCCTGGGCTGGCATCTGGAGGGCATATCCCCTCTCCTTTGCCTCGGATCCTGCCGTGGGGAAGAGTCTTCGTCCCCTCATTGGTCGGTCGTGGTCGTGGCGCTCGTCACTCCTGTCCTGCGCCTCTGCCGTTCTTGTCGGGACCGTCCTGCTTTTGGCCAGACAACCGTTGAGAGATTTTGTCTCCATCGCCCGGCTCTAGTCCTCCTCGGTGAAGTCGTCAGCCGGCTGCTGGCGCAGCCGGCCCTTCGGATGGAGCCGGTCTTCTTGCGCTGAGGCCGTGGGATTCCCTAGGACGCCAGCCGGCATATTGCCCGGCTTGTGGTGCGCCCCCCTAAGTCATCCCCACGACACTAGCCCCCGAAACTGGCGAAGTCTCATGGGCTAGCATGGGGCTTCGGCGGGTTCTTCTTTTCGCTGAAGTCTTGCTCGTCCTCGTCGAAGTCCCAGGATCTCCGGTTCGACCTGGTCGGTCTAGTCGTCGAGGCCGAGCCTTGCGGAATTTTCCCGGCCGTCTCGGGACGAGTCGGCCCCAGGACGCGGCCCGGTTGGAGGCCGCGAGCCGGTCAGCCATGAGTCGGCATGCCGCCTCCTGGGAACTTGCGCCGCTTCGGATCTCGTTCCCTCGTAGCGGCCGGCGCAGCGCGCCAGTGACCAGTCTAGTCACCTTGACCTCGGAATCCCCTTCGCCATAACTTCTCGAGTCGTCATGCGGGGTGGGCCGTCATACGTCAGCGACGTGTCCCATCAACCCCTCCCACGATCCGCTGCGGCAACCGTTGAGGTGGCGCACGACGTGGAAGTTGGTTACCGAAGCGTCGGGGGTTACCCTCTCGCCGTTCTTCTTTAAATACCCAGCGTGTTAACGGCGCAGGGCATCCCCCACTTCTCCCCTCACTTCGAGCTTCGCCCTTCCGAAACCAGCCCGGTCATGTCGCCCCCTAGTGGTTCCACTGCCAGCGATGACAAGATCCCGGAGGGGAGCGGGAAGGAAGTCGAGGCGCCGGAGGGGTCACCTCCCGTGCCTCGGAAGCGTGGTCGCCCAAAAGGGAGCCGCAACAAGAGTACCTTGGAGGCTCTCGTGGCAAAAGCCTCCGCTGCTGCTTCTTCCTCCGGTGCGCCCCCAGCGGCTGGGGCTTCCGGCAACGCGGGCGTCCTGGAGAAGCGGGGGCCGGGCCGTCCAAAGGGGAGCGGGAAGAGGGTCGCTTCCGCGGCGGCCACTGCTCCCTCGTCGTCTCGCCATCGTGGACGGCCGCTGGGGAGCAAGAACAAGAAGGCCCCGGCCGTCTTCAGGGTTGCAGCCACTCCCACGGGGCCCCGCGCGGCGGCCCCTCCTTAGCTTGGCCCGTCGCGGCCCTGGTTGGAGAGACCGGCGCTCCAAACGCCGACCTATGTTTCGGCCCAGGGGTGGTCCACCTGCATCGTTCCTGCGCTCGCCGGGTCTCGGGACCACCTTCGCCTTCCGTCCCAATTCGCGGACTCGATGGAAGGCCAGGAGATGGCCTATGCCAAGCTGCGGGAATGCAGCGGCGGCCAGCCGTCGTACCACGTCGAAGTCTACTATGACGGCCAGGGGGTGTGCTACTTCCGCGATGGGTGGTCGAAGTTCTTCTTTGACTACGGCGCGCACGAGGGCTGGTTCATCCTCCTCACCCGCCATGACGGGAGGAAGGAGTTTACCGTCTGCTTCTTCGACGCCACCCTTTCCGCCCGCACTTACGCCCCCCAGCCGTGAAGGACGGGGGCTTCACCGGCCTCGGCATGGGCTTCTCCTGGGGAAGGCGAGGATCTCCCGGGCGAAGGATTCTTGGCATCCTCCTTGTCGTTCCTCTTGCGGGCGATTCTGACACGGACTCGCCTGGGAACCCTTGGCATCCTTAGGGTAGTATTTTAGGGGACTTTTGTAATCGTCAGGCTCCTTAATGAGCTCTTCTAATTTTCTGCAAATCTTCACTTGCCCTTCTTTGTTTGCTATATGAATGTCTTTCTCAATTGTGTACTTTTGCCATCGCGCAAAACGTCTTCTACTTGACGTCGCTGCGCCGCGACGGTTCTTCTCTTAGCGAAATCGCTTGTCGCGCGAATCCGTAGGTAGAGACTACGATAGTCACTGGCCTGCGCAAACGTTTCGGGCGGGGCTCCTCTGGCTTCGATGCAGAGGGAACGATGCTTCTGCTAGCCGGCTCTGGGGAACGCAGGCTAGCTCCGGCTCCGGCACGGATGGACCGGCGCTTCTGCTGGCCGGCTCCAGGAAGGATGGGCTAGCTCTGGCTCCAGCGCGAACGGAACGGGAACCGCATCTTGTACCGGCTCGGGCGAGGTTGAAGCCAACACGTTTCCCCTCCCAGGCCTTCGCACGTCCCAAGCCACGATTGGAGTAGGCCTCCTGGTTTCCGGCTTTAGCCGTTGCTTCGCGAGTGTTAGGTTTCGATTTCGCTGCTCGTTTACCGATCGTGTCGCAGCGCCAGCTGCTCGAACAGCCGGCGAGGTACTGGAGCTGGCCTGCTTCTGAGGGCCAATTCCCTTTTCCCCTAGCCCCTGAGTTTTGGGGTAGCTGGACTGACAGCTAACTCGAAACTAATTCTTCGCGAACGATGCCAATCGCCAAGCGAGGTAGCTCTAGCTTCGAACCTCTTGGGCGTGGCTTCTCAGCCCAAACGTCAAAAACTGTGCCTATCAGCTACTCGCTGGCTTTGCATTCGCCTGGTTCCCTCAACCTTTTCCTTAATCTTCCCACCCTTCGGCCCTTCTACCCCCAACCGGCAGCCTGGTGCCGGTTGGTCTCCCTTGGGCCGGCAGCCGAATGCCGGCCTAGGGTGGGAGCGTGCCGCGGAGTGAGAAGTAGTACTTCGGTCTGTTGGGTCCCCGACTCGTGCTAGCTTACGATTAGTTGACAGACACTGCCCCTAACGCTTGGTTGAGCGGTTTTTTTCTATCGTTTGTGGTTCTGCTCCGCGGCTTTCCCTCGTATGTGGCCTGCCGGCTCCTATCCGTCTGGCTACGCGGAGCCGGAAGGTGGAGGTTGGGCTCGAGACCTTCGTCATACGCAGTACTCATCCGGCTGGCGAGAGATCGATCGTTTTCGGGGCAGCCGGCTGTGGCTCGGTGCATGGACCCGGCTGCCGGTCAAGTGAATAACGCAGGAAGCAAAACATGCACGGAGTGTTTTTCCCCGGAGCCGGCCGTAACTTGCCGCTCCGTTTTCCTTTATTCATTGACACATTTTTCGGGGTACAAGCTTTCGCCTTAACAGAAGAAAGGTCTTAGGAGACTAACATTCCAGGGACGCTCGGTCTCCTTGTCAGAGTTATCTGCCTTGTTCTTTCTGGGCTCTTGTGCATCGATGAGGTAATACGCCCCATTGCCCAACACCCGGCTGACAATGAACGGTCCCTCCCAGGGAGGAGACAGCTTATGCATGCCTTTAGTGCTTTGGACCAGCCGGAGTACGAGATCACCTTCGCGAAACGCGATCGGGCGAATTTTCCGGCTGTGGTATCGTCGCAGCTGCTGCTGGTAGAGCGCTGATCTAGCCAGAGCCTACTCTCGAGCCTCCTCGAGGACGTCGATGCCATCTTCGCGAGCTTCTTTTGCTTGTTTCTCCGTGTACTGGACAACTCTGGGCGCGTCGAACTCGATGTCCGTGGGTAACACCGCCTCTGCTCCATAGACTAGGAAGAAGGGTGTGAAGCCCACAGAGCGGTTTGGAGTGGTGCGCAGGCTCCAGAGCACTGAGGGCAGCTCCTCGACCCAACAGCCGGCTGAGCGCTCGAGAGGCTCGACAAGTCTTGGTTTGATGCCGGCCAGGATCAGCCCATTTGCCTTTTCCACTTGTCCATTTGACTGAGGGTGCGCCACTGATGCTAGGTCCAGCCGGATGCCTTTTTTACCACAGTAATCAGCAAAGACTCCCTTCGCAAAGTTCGTCCCATTGTCGGTGATGATGCTGTGGGGAACTCCATATCTCGTGATGATCTCGTTGAAGAACTTGATCGTGGACGAGCCGTCGAGTTTCTTGATTGGCTTGGCCTCGATCCACTTGGTGAACTTGTCCATGGCTACCAGCAGATGTGTCAAGCCCCCCGGGTGCGGTCTTGAATGGCCCTACCATGTCCAGGCCCCAGACAGTGAACGGCCAGGTGAGCGGGATGGTCTTGAGGGCTGCCGCTGGAGTGTTTCTGTGCTTGGAGAAGCGCTGGCAGCCATTGCACTGCTTCACCAGCTGCTCTGCATTTTGCTTGGCCGTCGGCCAATAGAAACCATGGCGGAAGGCTTTGGCCACCAAGGCTCTAGAAGATGCGTGATGTCCGCACTCCCCTTGGTGTATTTCTCTCAGCAGCTCTGTCCCTTCTTCTGGCTCGATGCACTTCTGGTAGATGCCTGACACGCTGCGCTTGTACAGCTCGCTGTTGATGATGGTGTATGCCCCAGCTCGGCGCTGAATTCGCCTAGCTTCTGCTTCGTCTTGCGGCAGGTCCCCAGTGATGAGGTAGTTGGAGAATGGCTCCGCCCATGAAGGTATCTCCCGTATGTGGAAGACACTGGCGACCAGAGGGTCAGCAGCCCCCGGGTCCGTCGTTGAGCCGGCTTCGCCTGATTGTCCGGCTGGGGGAGCGGGCGTGGAGCCGGCAATCCCCTTGTCCTTCGTCGAGCCGGCCGCGCTGGGCTGGCCGACTGCCTCCTCCAGCCCCGAGACGGCAGCCCCCTGGTCCGGTGACGGTACTAGAGCCGGGGCCGGGTCTCCAGGCACGTAGATGGATATGGATTCCGGTGAAGGCTTGATGGACGGCTTGTGGATGATCTCCAGGGATACTCCGGCTGGGATGTCCTGCTTGGTGGAGCCGATCTTGGACAGCCGGTCTGCCTCCTCGTTGTTTGCTCTGGGGACATGGTGGAACTCGCAGCCCTCAAAGAATCCGCTGAGCTGCTGCACGTAGAAGCGATAGGAGGCCATGTTGGCGTCCTTAGCGTCCCAATCTCCTGAGACCTGGTGCGTTACCAGGTCAGAGTCTCCGAAGCAAAGAATCCTCCTGATTCCGATCTGCTTGGCCATCTTGAGCCCATGCACTAGGGCTTCGTATTCGGCGACGTTATTCGACGCACAGAAGTGCATCTGCAGTACGTACTGCAGCTTGTCTCCCTTGGGAGAGGTGAGGACGACGCCGGCTCCCAAGCCCCCGAGCAGCTTGGAGCCATCGAAGTGCATGCGCCAATGGGTGGAGTCTGGAGCCGGCGGCAAGTACTGGTGCTCTCCCCAGTCTGCGAAGAAATCCACTATGATCTGTGACTTGATCGTCGTCCTGGGCTTGTACTGAATGGTATGAGCTGCGAGCTCAATCGCCCACTTGGCCACTCTTCCCGACGCATCCTTGCATCCGATGATCTCCGAAAGCGGAGTGGTGCTCACCACCGTGATTGGGTGCTCCTCGAAGTAGTGCTTCAGCTTCTTGGCCGCCATGTACACGCCGTACGCGACCTTCTGATAGTGCGGGTAGTTCTGCTTAGAGAGAGTGAGCACCTCACTCAAGTAGTACACCGGGCGCTGAACCGGCAGCTCTTTGCCTTCCTCGGTGCGTTCCACCACGATCACCACGCTGATGACGCGTGGGGTTGCTGCGATGTAGAGCAGCATTGGCTCTCGCGGAGCCGGCGCTGCCAAGACTGGCGCGGTAGACAAGGCTCGCTTGAGGTCGTTGAAGGCGTCATCAGCGCGCTGGGACCAAACGAAGTGATCTGTCTGCTTCATCAGCTGGTACAACGGCATGGCCTTCTTCCCGAGCCGGCTGACGAATCAGCTAAGCGAGGCCAGACAACCAGCAAACTTCTGCACATCTCTGAGCTGGGTGGGCTTCTCTAGGGCCTCGATGGCTTTTATCTTCGAGGGGTTAGCCTCGATCCCTCGCTGGGAAACGATATAGCCTAGGAGCTGTCCAGCCGGCACACCGAAGGTGCACTTCTCAGGGTTGAGCTTCATGCGATAGCGCCGCAGGTTGGTGAAGGTCTCCCTGAGGTCGTCCAGGAGCGTGCCGCTCTGCTTGGTCTTCACCACCACGTCGTCCACATAGGCGTGCACGTTCCTGCCAATCTGCCCTTGTAGACATCGCTGCATGGTTCGCTGGTAAGTGGCTCCGGCGTTCTTCAGGCCGAATGGCATGGTGACGTAGTAGTAGGCTCCATATGGGGTGATGAAGGAGGTCTTGATCTGGTCCGGCTGGAAGAGCGGGATCTGGTGGTAGCCTGAATAAGTGTCCAGGAAGGACAGCAGGTCACAGCCGGCTGTGGAATCGATCACCTGGTCAATCCGTGGCAGTGCGAAAGGATCCTTGGGGCAGGCCTTGTTGAGGCTGGTGTAGTCGATACACATTCGCCAAGTGTTGTTCTTTTTCAGAACCAAGACTGGATTCGCAAGCCAGTCAGGGTAAAACACTTCCATGATGAAGCCGGCTGCAAGGAGCCGGGCAATCTCCTCGCCAATTGCTTTCCTCTTCTCTTCTGCGAACCGCCGCAGCGGCTGCTTGACCGGCTTGGCGTCAGGCCGGACGTTAAGCGCGTGCTCAGCCAGCTCCCTCGGCACACCTGGCATGTCCTTTGGAGACCATGCAAAGATGTCCCGATTCTCACGGAGGAAGCTGGTGAGCTCGCTTTCCTATTTGGCAGACAAGCCGGTGCCGATGATGACGTACTTGGAGGGGTCGCTTTTGTCCAACAGGATCTTCTTGGTGTCGTTGGCCGGCTTGAATTGCTCCACAGGTGACTGGCGAACTGGTATGTCTTGCTGGGCCAGCTCTACGCGATGCAGAAGCTGCCTTTTTTCCTCGGCGATGACCAGTGCTTCCGCCAGCTGTGAGCTTTCCTTTGCGCAAGCCAGGGACTTCTTGAAGCTTCCCGAGACTGTGATCACGCCTCTGGGCCCTGGGAGCTTCATCTTCAGATAGGCGTAATGCGGGACGGCCATGAACTTAGCCAGGGCCGGTCGGCCTAGCAGCGCGTGGTAGGGACTGCTGATTTCCACCACCTCGAACCAGATAGGCTCGCGGTGGCTATTCCCCTTCTTTCCGAAGAGAACCTCTAGCTGCACCTTGCCCAAAGGGGTGCAAGAATGCCCAGGCACGATGCCATGGAAGGTGAGCCGGCTAGGTTTCAGTTGAGCAAGCGGGATGCCCAACTTCTCCAGAGAGCTCCGGTAAAGAAGGTTGATACTACTGCCGCCGTCGATGAGCACGCGGGAGAACCGACACATGTGCGTATCGGAGCACACGACAGGGTCCACGACCAGGGCGTATTCTCCAGGGCTGGGCATCAGCCTCGGGTGGTCCTCGCACCCCCAGGTAATGGCTGCCTCGAACCAATGCATGAACTGGGGTTCTGCAGGCATCACAGCATTCACCTCTGCCTCATGCCAAGGGTCGTTCCTTTTATCCTCGCCGGGGGTAGTGAAGATGTGATACTGCTCCACATCCATCGGGAAGTCGTCATCTTGATCCGGCTCGCCTCCAGCCGGTTCGCGTCGTTGGTCCTCCTGACCTCCAGCCGGTTGTGCTTGTGGCATTCCAGGGATCTGCCGAGCGCGCTACTCCTGCTCTCTCATGAAACGGCACTGACGCGTGGAGTGGGTCGCTTCCCTGCCCGGGGAGGTGTGAAACTTACACGGCTGATCAAGCGCAGTATCGAGGGTGTACTTGCCCTCTTTGCGCCCATGACCGCTACCTGCAGCCCCCGGGCCTCCTTGGTCTGAAGCCGCTCGCTTTGAGCTAGCAGATCCCCTAGAGGACGCCTGAACGTGGTCTAGCCACAGGTGGATGTGCAGCACCGATGGGTGAGCCTGGGACTCCGACCCTGGTGCTGACTCCTGGGACAAGCCTGGCCTGCATGCCCCGCTGCCTTGCTGGGCGCGGCGGCCTTGAGCGATACCGCTGGGAGCACGGCCGCCGTTCCCACGCCCTCCGCGGCCTCGGCCTGCCGATGGCGACCGCTGGATCTGGCCAGGGACAGCGGTGGCAAAGCTGCGGCGCAGGTCATGGGCGAGCTCGGTCGGTGCGTCTCTGTGCACGTCGTAGAATTCGCCGAGCGTGGTGCTCGCGCGGCGTCGGTTGGTCTCGTCCTCAGCCGCCTTGCCAAGGAGAACGAGGCGCGTCCGCTCCAAGGCCTCGGCGACCCAAGCGGGATCGATGACGCGGTCGAGGGGAGCGCGCAGGTCCACCACGGAGACGTCCGGGGCGTCCCGCTCTGGGAGTGAAGCATCTTGCTCCTGTGGAGGTGGGCGCTCGAGCGACGGGCGCTCGGGGCGCGGTGAGTCGCCGCCCTCATCCTCTCCTAGGGCCATCACCTCAACCAAAGCGCCAAGACTGCTGCTTTCGCCGCAGTTCGAGCCTCCGTCGCAGGGAGAGTCGAAGACGTCGGTGACCTCCTCCGGGAAGGGCTTGGCGACGTAGAAGCGGTGGCCACCGACGTCGAGGAAGGAGCCGCCGTTGCCGAAGCCATTCTTGAAGTGGGCCAAGTTGTCGTCGACGCAGTCGAAGGTGCCGAACTTCCAGACGAGGCCGGAGGCGACCTTCTCGCCGGAGGGTCCCGGCCGGAACTTGACTCCGCTCGCCACCGCGCTTTGCCCCACGGTGGGCGCCAACTGTCGTGGGAATTTGGAGACAGTAGCCATGGGGAGGCTTATCGGAGGGGCTCGACGTTGGTGACGATGGGTCCGGCTCGGGATTGTGCCAACAGAGACACCTCGGTTTACCCAGGTTCAGGGCCCTCCCGGTTGGAGGTAAACCCCTACTTCCTGCCTGCTTCGTATTGATAGGATAGTAGCGATTACAGTGCTCCTCAAGCTGTTCGGCTAGAGTAGGAAGAAGAAGATCCGATCTCCCCTACGCTAAGGGTCCAGGCCCCCTTATATAGACGGGGGCCTGGTTACAGGTTTTGGTAACGCTTCGGCCGGCTGCCGGCTCCTCGGCGGCGGCGTCCTTGGCGTCATCCTCCCTGGCCACGCTCTGGCAAAGGCACTTTATAAAGTGCCTTTTCCCTGGGCTGGCATCTGGAGGGCATATCCCCTCTCCTTTGCCTCGGATCCTGCCGTGGGGAAGAGTCTTCGTCCCCTCATTGGTCGGTCATGGTCGTGGCGCTCGTCACTCCTGTCCTGCGCCTCTGCCGTTCTTGTCGGGACCGTCCTGCTTTTGGCCAGACAACCGTTGAGAGGTTTTGTCTCCATCGCCCGGCTCCAGTCCTCCTCGGTGAAGTCATCAGCCGGCTGCTGGCGCAGCCGGCCCTTTGGATGGAGCCGGTCTTCTTGCGCTGAGGCCGTGGGATTCCCTGGGACGCCAGCCGGCATATTGCCCGGCTCGTGGTGCGCCCCCTAAGTCATCCCCACGACAAGCTTGCAGCAATTCTCTATTTAAAACCATTACTATACTTGCTTTTGATACTGTAGTTAGAATCTACACATTTTCTGAACCTATGGACACAAAGTTTGCTAAAAACTAACATGTGGATCTCCAGATATGAAATAAACAAGTTTAAACAACAAACTGAAATTTTAAAACGAAAATTTGAATCGGGCTATCCAGGGATCGACACGCGTTGCTTCGGGATAGGCCCGTACCAGTTTGGCCGGATCGCCGTTTCGGTGCGTTGGATAAAAGTAAGATCTAACGGATCTGAATTCACCGTAACGGTTCGATAAGTGAATCTATCCTACCCGCTGGATCAAGATCTAACGACAGAGGAAGAGGCCGGGGTGGCTCACCGGAGGGACATCGTCGGCGAGGCCTCTGCGTTACTGGAATTCATCGGTGAGGTAGTTCCGGCGGTCGTTGAACTCCGGGAAGATGACGACGACGTTTGTCTTGAGGTGGCAAAGACGGCTGTGAAGTTTCGTCCTCAAAATCGTCCTACAGCGGAGTGGGGTTACGACTGGAGGTTAGGACCGTGGTCGGGTCATGCAGAGCATGGAGGTGTATATCGAGCAAGAGCGGAATTGGGAAGCAAGTTTCATACCAGGTGATCAAGAGATCAAGGCAATGTCGGTGGCGAGTTTTGGTGGCTCGACGTCCCGTGAGGCTCCTGCAATCGCTCGCCGGAAGTTCGTCTGGCGGCAGCGAGATCCAGTTGCGGAGGCTTCCGTCGCTCTGGTGCTCAAGCAGAGATGAAAACGTGTCAGCAAGGTGTGCAAGAGAAAGGGAGATGAGAGGGTGCAAAGCAGGGATGAAGACAAGGTCAGGGCGCACCGTAGATCGGTGGCGCTCCCGTTCACCAGTGGCGGCGCGGCGGTTCTGGACTTGCTCAGCCTGGCGGCGTTGTGTTTAGGGTTTTGGAGGGGAAGAAGTGCGTGGAGAACGGAGATTAAATAGGCGGCTTGGCGTGGCCAGGGGTTAAGGGTTTGTGCCAAAATCGGAGAGGAGATCGGATCGGCTATGTCCGTCGCGTTGTGTTCGTCCCGGTCGCTCCGAGGGAGATGACAAAAGGGGCCCACCCATCAGCGGCTGAAGGAGGGGGCACAGTAACGTTTCGAAAAGGGGCAGTTAGCGGGCCGTGGGCTCCTTCTTGCACTGGACCGGTTTGCTTCCCTGCGGCCCTTTTTGTTTTTTCTATTTTCTTTTCCCTTTTTCTTTTCTATTTTCACTAATGTTTTGCTAAAACAACTCCAAATCAAATTTTGAAACCACTTTTGAAATTGTCAAACCTTTCCCTCTGTTTGGTGAACTACAGAGAGACTTTTGACATAGAAAGGCAAACAAAGTTCAAATGAATTTTCACATAAAATAATGAGTTTGATGCATATGCAAAAGGATGAATGCCATGATTTCATGTGTGAATAATTTTCAAATTTTGCCCAAAATTTGGGATGTTACATGTAACTGCAAGGGGAGGCTGCCGGAGTGGCTTCGACGACGGCAACCTTCGGGAGAGAATGGCAATCTCGATTTTCTGCAAGATAGTGTCAGGAAAAACTTTCACAACATGTGCCAGGGAGAGGGGATTCAAGGGGGTACCAAAATGGGACTGGGAAGTACCTCAAGTTGGCCGGAATCAAGCCCGCACGACAGCAGTACTGGTGGGTCTCCGGCGTTCAATTCCAATGGCCTGGCGGCGTCTCAGGCTACGGAGGAAGAGGGGAAAAGCGGAGGGGGTCGAGGGGCATTTATAGGAGAGGTCAGGCTGGCGGATTAGGCAATGAATTGCCGAAATTGATGGGGGAGGAGATCACGCGGCTCGGGCGTGCTGTCAGGCGAGATTTTAGCGGGGGGGGGGGAGATGATGACAGGTGGGTCCCACTGGCAGGGAGTGAAAGCAAAAAGGGAAGGTACCGGTTCGGGAGGGAGCTTTGTTGGGCCACGGGTCCGATCTGGAGCTGGGCCAGATGGTTTCCCCCGGCCTCTTTCAAGTTTTTTTCTTCTTTTCCTCCTTTTCTTTTTCTGCTATTCTTATTTCCTTTATAACTTTTGCACTTTGGCTTCAAATGAATTCAAACCAATTGCTAAAATTTTCTGAAACTTAAACTATCATTTCAAAACAGTAAGGAGCAAGTTTTCATGATAAGACAAACTTTTCAAAAATATTTTATAGGTTTGGCCAATAGGGCTTGTTTGCATAAACCAAAATAGAATTATAATTTAAAATAATCCTTTGAGGTTCAGAGAATAAACTCAATAAAACTTTATTTTTTAAATACATTTTTGGTAATGTGAACCTTATTGGATATAAATCATTTTGTTATCTTTCTCCTTTGCAAGTATGCTTGCATAGGATTTGAAATAACACAAAATAGTATCTGAAAACTTATTTTCTCAAATGAGTTCTTCAAGAAATAATAGAAGGTTTGAAATGGTTTTTTTTCTTCTGATAATGCCTTTTTAAATAAATCAAAAAGTTTTAATTCCCTGTGAAATTTCAAATCAAGACAAGCAAACACGGTCCCTATTTTATTTATTTAACATTCCAAAATTTTGGGATGTGACAGACTACCACCCTTAAAAGAAATCTCGTCCCGATATTTGGAGAGGCTTAGAAAGAAAGATGGGTTTGGGATTCTAGGTAGGCTACCACCCTTAAAAGTAACTCTTGGTTTGATATAGAATAAGAAAACACTAGCATAGAAAGTTACAGGGTGTTGTAGAACAATCATCTTGATCACTACTTATGAGTTGTTGTATTTGGTGCTTCAAAGACCTCTTCCACATCTTCGTCCACCTCGATGTGGTTTATGTGTCCCTCCTTGAAGGAATTGAGTTCGTTCCCATTCGAACCTCTAGGTTCATTCTTCCCTTCAGGGCAGTCCCATGAATAGTGTCCCAACTCATGACACTTGAAGCACTCCAATTGGTTCTTGTCCCTCTTGTCAGAGCGGTTGTGGCGCCCAACATCTTTCTTCTTTTCTGGGCAATCCCACGAATAGTGTCCTAGCTCTTTACAATTGTAGCACTGCACCTGACTAATATCTCTCTTGTTGAATTTGCTAGTACGGCCATTCATACCATTGTTACCTCCATTAGTGTGACCACTTCTGTTGTCATTGCCAATTCCATAGTTTTTGTTATGGTTTTTGTGGCCATCATGGTCATGCCCATTCCCCTCATATCTACCATGATAGTGGTGGTTATGACCATAGCGGTGGTTAACATTCCCATGCTTGTGAGATCCAGATCTTCCATTGTCATCATGCAAGTTGCGCTTCTGCACATGCTCGTGATATTCGCTACTATGGTGCTTCCTTTTTCTGCTTTCAGATTGCTTCATCTTCTTCTCAAGGATTATAGCTTGATCAAGAAGTGCTTGGAATGTAGGAGTATACACGACTGATAAAGGAATTGACAACTCATCATTAAGGCCCTCTAAAAACTTCTCCTTTCTCTTTGTATCAGTGTCAATATCATCTGGCGTATAGCGTGACAAATTGGTGAACTCATCAAAGTATTCTGACACACCATAATGCCTTTGTTTGAGATCACGGAACTCCTTCTTTTTCAGGCTCATCACTCCAGCTGAAATATGTGCAGCTCAAAATCCCTCTTGGAATGAGTCCCAGGTCACTCCCTCAATGGGATGAGTGATTTGATAAGTGTCCCACCAGCTTGCTGCTGGTCCTTCCAACAGATGAGCTACAAACCTGACCTTTTCAGCATCAGTGCAACCAGTAGTCACCAAGTCTTTGTTAATAGAACAGAGCCAATCCATGGCCTCCAGTGGTTCAGTAGCACGAGAAAACTTGGCAGGGCGAAGCCTTAAGAGCCTTGCAAGCATGTCAACCTAAGGGGGTGGTGGTGGTGGAGGGTTGTTATTGTTATTGTTCTGAGTGTTGGTAAGAATCTGAGTCATGACTTGCATGAGTTGAGTGTAACACCCCACTTTCTGTAGCCCTGTCTAAGTAGTGTTTAGTGAGCCAAAAATGAGGGCCAACAAAAACTTTTTGTGCAAACCTCTAGAAATACTATTTCTTGCTTGTTTGTCTTGGTTGTTATGTAAATGATGTCTGTTTGACTTGCTTGTTGAACACTATTGTGAACCAACACAATCCTTGTGCCATTGTGATCATGCCTTTATTTATGCTTCTAGCTATTTTTCCAAAACCATTATCTTGGCAACCTCTCTTTTTTTCAAATTATTTGTCCAAAATAAGCGCCAAGATTTATCTTTGAGACAAAGCTTTTATCAAAACTAAGTATTTACAAAATTATCTAGACCTACAAAGTGAAGTGGTCCCACTATTTCACAAACTTATATTTTGTTGATGTTTACAAAAGGATTTCAAACACCTTTGAGAAAACTTTCTAAAGGAGATGCTATGTCTCTACTAGTTCTAAAAAATCTACAAAAGCTTTACTCTTTTATTTGAAACTCTTCTCTACTTGACCATGGCATGATCATCATTGAGCACTGGTTCAATCATTGTTTCTGGTGATGCTAGATTAGCTGCAAATGATTGACCTTGTGTGGTGAGTTGACTTGATGTGACTTTGTTTGACCTTGATGAGTTATTATTGCATGTGCTTGACTGTGTTTGACCTTGCTTGACTACCTTTTTGTGTGTATGAATGCTTTGCTTGGAGGATTTCCCCTACTCCTTATTATGCTTGGTACCATCTGAATGAAGCCAAGAAGTATCAAAGAGTCTTGATAAAATGCTGAACCATCCAAATTCCTAATTTGGCCCTATCTTCACTCCTGTTAACAGATTCAGTTTTCCAACGCTTATATTAAGCTCATCTATCCTATTCATGGCAATGTACCTTCCTAGAACCCATCTTTGACATATATTCTTCCATTCTTACCATTAGCACCTAGTCATTTGAGGTCATCTGCTACTTGTTCTAGTTTTGTTTCTGGCCCTAATCAAACTACTGACCATTTGACTATTATCATTTGCACTTTTGCTCACACTTTTATTTTCTGAAATTATCTATCCAGGGGCCATCCTATGACCCATTCCTCTTCCTTTTGATCTACTCCAACTATCCGTGCACTTGTTGGTGCACTTTGAGGCCTGCCCACCATTTATGTGAGGTGGTTTTGAACTCTAATCAAAACTACTTCTAGCCTTCATGTTTCCTCCATAAATTTATGGATCACTTCTTAGAGTCCACCATAAATTTCCCCCATAATTCACTTCCTCTCTACTAACATTTGGGAATATTATTCATGCATAATGCGACCCCCTCCCCCATAAAAAATACCCATTTTCCTATTTCATCTTTCTTATCTAACACATGCATGGGGATAATAACCATGTTATTTCATGCACTCTTCTCATCAAATAGATTTGATGGAACTCCACCGTGTTATCCTATGCATGCCCACTTCCATGAACACCAAAACCTTTGTTGCTTATCCTCCAATAATTTCAAAATCTTGTTCAAATTGTATTTCGGCCAGAATTCTCAGAATACAAAATTTTGGTGATCCTGCTTGGTTTAAAACTAATTCCAACCGAGGCATTACTACCCAATATTTCATCTACTACCTATCTGATCTATCCATGCATGCCCTTGCTTGCTATAACTTGAAACTTTAAATCCAAATTAAGGGACTAATGCATGCATACTTTTTATCTCAAACTCTATCTCTTTAAATTATCTTAGATCATCACAAAATCCTAGCTCTGACTACCCCAGCACCCTTTTCCCTCTTTAGTCGAATTCTACTGTAGCACCGTTCCCTCTTTGTCCTTTAGTACTTGGAGGAAGGAAGGATAGGAGCTCATGCATATCTTTGCAAGATCTTGGAAAAAACCTTGCAGCAAACTACCACCCTCCCTATCCAATGACCATGCGAGTATCAGGACCCTGCACCACTCCTCTACCCCACCTGCAAGATGCCTAGCTAGCCTCGAGCTCCCTCTCCCTCCCCTTGCCCTAGGACGCCATGGCATGGCCCTTGTTTCTAAAATTTGCTTCTGGGACCGAGCCATCTCGCCACTAGCCTCCTCTAAGGTTACTCGAGCCTTCCCAAGCAAGCCTTGGACTTTTTATTGTTTCTCCCGGCCTCAACCGACCGTGCTCCAAAGGACGACATTTCGACGAACACCTGGCATGCGAAGCTTGGGTGTCCTCTCCCCGAGTCGACCAAGCATCCCCGCGCCCTAAACTCTGCCAATGACCTTGCCTAGCGTCCCTCTGACCACTAGCGTAGCCCCGCTTCACTTCCTTGTCCCTATCTCCCTGCCTGTGTCCGCCGCCCACCTCTGCCAGCCCACGACCGCCATCATGGCAGGGAGCGAGTTCGACCCCCCCCCCTTAAAAACTCGCCCCAGACTCCCTCTCTCTCATTGACACCGGCACACCTCCCCTCCCAGATGAGCCCCAGATGGAGCCCCCAACTCTCCTCCCCACTCCTTCTTCCTCGTCTCCGACCCGAGCGTCGCCGCGGGTGACACCTCATCGCGAGCTCGATCCCGACCACCCCTAGCTCTACTATTTCCTTCCCTAGAATCCCCTCCGGTCTCTAATGCTCGTGCCCCTATCAATTTGATGCAGGGACCACCGAGCAAACACCGACGACCTCGAGTTCGTCTGCCCACCACAGGTACCCGGCGAGCACCACCCTCCAGCCATCTCCTACGACCCTGTGGCGTGCCGTGCGAATAGCAAAGTCGAGCCAGTCATCCTCGTCCTAGCGGCACGTTCCAGCGAGCCCTCAGGCCAACTCCGGCGACTCGCCGGCGAGTTTCCAGTCAGCCTCCGTCGCATCCCTCTGTTCCGCCGCCGCTTTCTGGTCAAGTAGAGGTAGGCCGTTGGATCCCGATCTGGCGGTGTGTTGACTTTTCCGTGCAGACTCAGCAGCTGACAGCCGGGCCCCACTCATTAGGGCGTTTAAACGTCAGATCCTGCACGCATTTGGGAAGAACTGGGCCAGCCCAGCGATGCTGGCCCCGGTCCGTTTAATTTCCAGCCCACCAATTTTTTTTTAGAAAGAAACTGTTAATCTTTGAATTGAAATCTGAAATTGGTAAATTACTTAGAAAAATAAATATTGGTCCGATTGACCTGATTCAAATTTCTGTAGATATCTTGTTAAAATTTCTAGCTAATGGAACTAGCCCCACTCCAATTGGATCCCTGTAGAAATACCTATATTTAAACTAGAAAAATCAGCCCTCTTTTCAATCAAAAATCCAAATCTTGAGTTCTATATACTGAAATGGTGTGATTCCAATTTTCTGTAGTGCTCTGATATGTTAGCCCGTATGTCCCATTGGTTTTGGTATTTTAGGACCTGTAGATTTGCAGTGGTAATTAATATGGCTGATGGTGTATTTAGTCTTAGTTCAATTCTCATTTGTAGTAAAATAAGAATCTGGGGTTGAATCCAATTTCTGTGGATTGTGTTCTGGAAGAGCTTTCCATAACACTTTAATTCATATTTTTCTGATACACAGAGAATATCTGAGAATTATTTTGGTGTTCTAGTGATATTCCCTATTGATTAATTCATAGAAATTAAACCCTAACTTGTTTTGGGGTGAGACCAACTTTGTTGACTTCTTAAGATTGTTGTCAACCTGCTAGTGTACTAAATGTGTACTAGGTCTATGGGATCACCTGCATGCTTGTTAGAAATAAATTGGTGTTGTGATTGTTTTATTTAAAGAACCCTAGTTCTTTTTTTTTTTGCGAGGAAAAGTAAATTTAATTAAAGGAAACAGGGTTACAATCTTTGCCTAAAACATCGGCAATCTCCAAAGGGAAATCACTAAGCCACATCTCCGTCCTATGCTGTACTCTGCCTAACCTGGCCAGTTCATGGCTGGCAGTGTTTGAGTCTCTGCTAATTTTAATTACTCTACTCCCCCTCTCCCTTAGCAGATCTCGAATTACATTGATGCGAAAGGCATAGGCCGATCTATTGGGGCCATTCTCCATGATCAGGTTGCAGGCTTCAGCACAGTCTGATTCAACATCAAAGCGAAGACTGGACCATTGCAGAGCAAGCTTTAGTCCATCCTCTATAGCGATCAGCTCCGCTTCAGTCGCATTACTGCAGTCCGACAGACTGCGGCATGCTGCATAGATAACCTGTCCGTCGTGGGAGCGCAGTAACATTCCAACGCCCGCTTGGTTTGTCCCTGCGTAGGCGCCATCCACATTTAGTTTTGCTTCTCCTTCCTCTGGTGGCCTCCACGACTGCACCCCATGTCTCTCGTTCTTGGGTTGTCTTTTAGCTTTCTGAAAGCCCCGGTCTTGGTCCACCACCATCTTGCCTTTGACAATATCAGCCTGCGGAAACTGCTTGATTATCAATAAAGAATTGAGGTAACTCATCAGGAAGCGTCTTGATCCCTCAATGCTAGGACATGGCTTATCATGCGTTAATTCATTGTGCGCATGCCATGCCCTCCAGAATGTCATCATCAGCATAGCTTGTTGGTTGGTAGAAGAGGCCTGGAGCAATTGCATAAACCAATCTGTGCCAGTTGGTTTGATTTTTTCAATATCCGGTAAATCCCACACTTCCATCATAGCCCGCCATAGATCTCTAGCATGAGGACATCGCAAGAAGACATGCATCGTATCCTCATCTTCCCGGCCACACACTTGACAAAGTCCGGTGGTAGACATACCTCTACGCTGCATATTCAGCTGTGTGGCTAAAGCATTGCGGGAAATTCTCCAAGCTAGCAACTTTGCCTTTGGTGGTATAGGGCTCTTCCAGATCAACCTCCAGCAAGGGTCAAAACCATCGGGTCTCGAGCTCGTGGCTCCTCTCTCAGTACATTGCATCTGTTTATGTAGTGCAAATCGGTATGCACTTCTCACCGTAAACATGCCATTTTTCTCTGGGAACCAAGCTACAAAATCTTCTTCGTTCCTGCGTGATGGTTTGATCTTCATAATCTCTACAATGTCCTCGTCCTCGAAATATTGGCGTAGTCTCTGCTCATGCCATGTACCATCAGGGGAGAGAAAATCCGCCACCCATCTATAGCGGCACCGTCCCTGCTTTGATCTTGGATGATGGTCAGCCTCCCTTGGGATCCATGGGTCACGCCAGGCCTTGATTTTTGCACCATTACCGACACGCCAGATTGCTCCCTTTTTCAGCAGTTCCAACCCATATTCTATTGCATGCCACGTTGACGAGCCATTGCCAGAGAACACAGTATCAAGGAGGAAACCATTGGGATAGTACTTAGCTTTTAAGATTTTTGCACATAAGGTATCTGGGAATTGTAATAAGCGCCATGCCTGCCGTGCTAAAAGGGCTTGGTTAAACAACCTCATGTCCCTGAACCCAATGCCACCGTAGTCTTTAGGGCGGAGCAGGATATCCCAGGCCACCCAATGAGTTTTCCTCCTCCCATTTTCAGCCCCCCACCAGTACCTTCTTATCATTCGTGTTAGTTCGTCGCATAAACCCAGTGGAAGTTTAAAGACGCTCATCACATATAACGGCAGAGCTTGCGCTACAGCTTTTATCAAGACCTCTTTCGCAGCCTGAGATTTATGGTTATCATCCCATTCAACCAGACATTTTGCAAGTGTAGCTTGGAGACTCTGAAACTTACCTCTGTCCATCCGTCCTTCAGGCGTCGGTAGACCCAAGTATTTTGTCTCAAAGGATTCATGTTCAGTATTCAGGGCTCCTTTGATCACCGCCCGTGTTTCCAAGGGGCAGATTTTGCCAAAGAGAGTTGAGCATTTAGCCGGATTTATGAGCTGTCCCGTGCTTGAAGCATATTTGTCAAGCACCTCCTTAACATACAGAGCTTGCGCTTCATTTGCTTTGAAGAACAAAAGACTATCATCTGCAAAAAGCAGATGGGATATTCCCGGCGCACTCCGGCAAACTTTTAGCGGCTCAATACGGTGCAAGTCCACCGCGTTCTGCAGCAAAGTAGATAATCCATCCGCGACAAACAGGAAGAGGAATGGAGAGAGAGGATCACCTTGTCGGAGGCCCCGAGAAGGAGAAAACGAATCCAGGAGGTTCCCATTAAATTTAACTCTATATCTCACCGAGGTGACACATGACATTATCCAGTCCACCCATCGATGAGAGAAACCCATCCTTTGCATCGCTTTCTTCAGAAACTCCCAATCCACCCTGTCATAAGCCTTGGATAGATCAAGCTTGTAAGCACAAAAATCTTTACTCAAATTTGCATTATTCTCAATAAAGTGGAAACATTCGAAAGCAACAAGAGCATTATCTGTAATCAGCCTGCCAGGTACGAAAGAACTTTGATTTATCGAAACAATGTCACCCAATATCGGTCTTAGTCTGTTTACCATACACTTGGCTATCACCTTGTATATTACTGTGCACAGACTAATTGGGCGAAAATCTTTTAGTACTTCCGGTTGATCAACTTTTGGAATAAGGACGATGGCAGTATCGTTTACCCCTTCAGGCATACGTCCTGTAGCAAAGAAGAGTTTGACCGCATTAGTAACCTCAACCTTGATTGTTGCCCAGTTCCTCTGATAAAACCTTGCCGGAAAACCGTCCACTCCTGGTGCTTTGAGCGGTCCAATTTGGAATAACGCATCGCCTATCTCCTCATCCGAAAAATCCCTGCATAAATCATCATTCATAGAGGCTGTTACTTTTTCCTTTATCATATCCACAAGCTCACCGGAGTTAAGAGATGGGTCACGGGTAAACAATTCTTTGAAGTAAGACGTGGCCATTCTCTCCATATCAGTAGGAGCATCCTTCCAAGATCCTTCCTCATCTTTCAATCTTTTGATTTTATTTCTCCTAGCTCTCCACACTGCCTTCTGGTGGAAGAATTTCGTGTTTCGGTCTCCTTCTTTCAGCCATGTAATCCTTGAACGCTGTAGCCAGAGCATTTCCTCCTTATACAGGAGTTCCTGCATATGATCAGAAGCTCGTCGAATTTCCCTTTGGTCAGCGTTATTGATCTTTAGAGACTCTAGGTTTTCCCTTACTTTTTTTAGCTCCTTCAGAATATTACCAAACCGTTTCTTGCTCCAGCATTGCAGGGTATCCATGACTCCATCCAATCCACGCATAATGTCACCCAAATCATTCTTTTGACCAGCAGCCCCCCACGCTGCAGCTACTCTCTCCGCTAGATCAGACTCCCTTTCCCACATAATTTCATACTGACGTCTTGGTTGCTGGTTCGCCGCCCTAATGTCCTGCTCCAGCTTGACGAGCACTGGACAATGGTCGGAGACCGGCGAAGTCAGGTGTTGCACCCGAGTGTCAGCAAACAGATCACGCCATGCTGGGCAAGCCACTGACCTGTCCAAGCGCACTTTCACATTAGCTCGGCCTGCACGCTTGTTATCATATGTGTAGGGTACTCCTGAAAAACCAAGATCTGTTAGATTACAATCATAAAGAGCATCGCGGAAAGCTTCCATTTGGTTAACCGATCTAGGTGTAACAGAAATATGTTCCTCCTGCCAAAGCGCTTCATTAAAATCGCCCATGATCATCCACGGGAGGGTTGAGCTTGTTTTCATGGTTCTAAGCTTCTCCCACATCCGATGACGATCCTCTACTCTAGGTTCACCATACACACAAGTCAGACGCCATTCAGGTGAAGTAGGGGACAACCGCACATACGCATCAATATATCTCTCATTCATATTTTGCACCGCTACAGTAATTTTATCATGCCAAAATAAAGCTAGACCACCACTCATGCCATTACTACTAACACCAGCAAAACCTTTTAAGCCTAACCTCTGACGTAACCGACGCATTTTACTCACACTTTGCCTAGTCTCACACAAGAAAACTAAACGAGGACTCCAAACTTGGGAAAGTATAGATAGTTCACGCACTGTCGGGTTATTCCCGGCCCCCCGACAGTTGAACGATATGCAATTCATTTCGCCTGACGAGACCACGTCCTGGATCTCGTCAGGTTATCAGCAGCAGCATGGCCCGTTGCTATCTTCCTCCTTGTCCTTGTCGTCACCCCATCCTCCGGCCGAGTCCCCATGTCCTTCATCTCCTTTGCTTCTGGCTTCTGTCGGTGACCCCCTCCTATCTTGCCTTTTTTCGGCTGGCCACCCGCACCAGCATCATAATTCAGTGCTAGCGATAGATCAAGCTTTCCCCCTTGCACTTCATTCTCCTCTGCTGTCCTCTTACCAAGCACAGAGTCTGCCGCCGACATGGATACATCTGAGTCTTGCATATAAGCCAGCCCTCTGATCGGTGGTATCATGTCACTTGAGTGCGGCCCTGAAGAAGCCTGGTTCTCCCCAGAGATTGTCCTTGCCGCACCCTGCATGAATTGCATGGCCAGGGGAGAAACCTCTAGAACTGGTACATTACTAGCCCCGCCCGTCACAAAGTTTGGTGTCCCCGGCATCGGATCAGCAGCACCGTTTTTGCTTCCTAACTGTAACTGAAGATTATTGACCGTATTAGCCAGGTTATCCTCCACCATCATATCAGCACCCGTTTCATGCGTATCAAAACCATCATATGCATCAACAGCCGGTGGTATTTCAGACCTCAGGTTGTTCCCAGTACTCACCCTGCTTTTCTGCTTTGGCCTGCCCAGGGAGGAGGAATTAACACTACCATCAGGGGTATTGAAACGCAGGTTCCTTTTGGCTGGAGCCTCGTTCCCAACTGTCCTCCCCTCAAATTTACGCTTCGGCGAACAGCGCAGGGTCGCATCATAATTCAGAGATGGTTTTCCTTCTCCCGCAGCTTCACACTGCTCCGGGTTATGCCCGATCAATCCACAGTGAAAACAGAAGAACGGTACACGTTCATACATCATCGGATACACACGCGGTAACGGCTGCCCTTTCACTGTAGTTCTGAAACGCGCCAGCAGGCGTTGGCTCAGCGGCCAATCAATTCTGACCCGCAGGTAATCACTTAGCTTGAGCCCTTCTTCATCCACATCTACCTCCACCACCTTGCCCAGCTTGCCTCCCAACAAACGCCCATATGCATCCGTCTGCTTATTCCACGGCACATCATAGAATCTCACCCATAAGCGCACCGAGTTCAGAACAGACTCTGATGGCTGTGCATTATTCACAAACGGAGCAATCAAGCAGGCTACTCCCTGATGAATCCAGGGCCCTCCTCCATTTCGACGAACACCTGGCATGCGAAGCTTGGGTGTCCTCTCCCCGAGTCGACCAAGCATCCCCGCGCCCTAAACTCTGCCAATGACCTTGCCTAGCGTCCCTCTGACCACTAGCGTAGCCCCGCTTCACTTCCTTGTCCCTATCTCCCTGCCTGTGTCCGCCGCCCACCTCTGCCAGCCCACGACCGCCATCATGGCAGGGAGCGAGTTCGACCCCCCCCCCCTTAAAAACTCGCCCCAGACTCCCTCTCTCTCATTGACACCGGCACACCTCCCCTCCCAGATGAGCCCCAGATGGAGCCCCCAACTCTCCTCCCCACTCCTTCTTCCTCGTCTCCGACCCGAGCGTCGCCGCGGGTGACACCTCATCGCGAGCTCGATCCCGACCACCCCTAGCTCTACTATTTCCTTCCCTAGAATCCCCTCCGGTCTCTAATGCTCGTGCCCCTATCAATTTGATGCAGGGACCACCGAGCAAACACCGACGACCTCGAGTTCGTCTGCCCACCACAGGTACCCGGCGAGCACCACCCTCCAGCCATCTCCTACGACCCTGTGGCGTGCCGTGCGAATAGCAAAGTCGAGCCAGTCATCCTCGTCCTAGCGGCACGTTCCAGCGAGCCCTCAGGCCAACTCCGGCGACTCGCCGGCGAGTTTCCAGTCAGCCTCCGTCGCATCCCTCTGTTCCGCCGCCGCTTTCTGGTCAAGTAGAGGTAGGCCGTTGGATCCCGATCTGGCGGTGTGTTGACTTTTCCGTGCAGACTCAGCAGCTGACAGCCGGGCCCCACTCATTAGGGCGTTTAAACGTCAGATCCTGCACGCATTTGGGAAGAACTGGGCCAGCCCAGCGATGCTGGCCCCGGTCCGTTTAATTTCCAGCCCACCAATTTTTTTTTAGAAAGAAACTGTTAATCTTTGAATTGAAATCTGAAATTGGTAAATTACTTAGAAAAATAAATATTGGTCCGATTGACCTGATTCAAATTTCTGTAGATATCTTGTTAAAATTTCTAGCTAATGGAACTAGCCCCACTCCAATTGGATCCCTGTAGAAATACCTATATTTAAACTAGAAAAATCAGCCCTCTTTTCAATCAAAAATCCAAATCTTGAGTTCTATATACTGAAATGGTGTGATTCCAATTTTCTGTAGTGCTCTGATATGTTAGCCCGTATGTCCCATTGGTTTTGGTATTTTAGGACCTGTAGATTTGCAGTGGTAATTAATATGGCTGATGGTGTATTTAGTCTTAGTTCAATTCTCATTTGTAGTAAAATAATAATCTGGGGTTGAATCCAATTTCTGTGGATTGTGTTCTAGAAGAGCTTTCCATAACACTTTAATTCATATTTTTCTGATACACAGAGAATATCTGAGAATTATTTTGGTGTTCTAGTGATATTCCCTATTGATTAATTCATAGAAATTAAACCCTAACTTGTTTTGGGGTGAGACCAACTTTGTTGACTTCTTAAGATTGTTGTCAACCTGCTAGTGTACTAAATGTGTACTAGGTCTATGGGATCACCTGCATGCTTGTTAGAAATAAATTGGTGTTGTGATTGTTTTATTTAAAGAACCCTAGTTCTAATAGGATTAACTCAATAACCAAAAATCTATAAAATCTTGGGTCAATTTCTAAACATGTTTGTTTCTGATACTCTTTGATTGTGTGGTATTGAGTGATGAAATGCTTGTGACTTGTGTATGCATGTATGATTATTGTGTGCTTTTGTTTTTCTGGCGATAGAATCGAACGAGGAGTGTACCGAGGAGGGAGGAGACTTTGAGTATCAAGAAGAAAAGGACCAGGGACAAGCCACTCAAGGCAAGCCATCTATACTTGATGCATATCTAAATCCTATTCACTTACTCTGCATGTATCATAAAGGTTTATCAAATTGCATGTTTTTAGATTGCTATCGTCCTCGTAGCAATTATTTGTTGGCTCAAGCTCCGCAAGCCAATTTGTTATCATCCTTCGAGATGACCCCTTTGAACACCTATTCTTTACCCTTGTAATAGTGGCTTGTTGATTAGCAGCAAAGCCTTTGGGAAACTTCTACTGGAGCCTAAAACTCTAGGATGGGAACACACAAAGAAAGTTTCAAAAATGCTTTCAAAAACCTTGGAGTAGTATCTACTCCACTGAGATGTTTTCAAAAATGGTTTTGGGCAAATAAAGTTGGACATGGAGTAAAAAGGAGTTGTGGTTTTAAAAGAAAAGACATTGGTGATTATGTACTCACCCGGGGCAATTAATCCGTGCAACCACATTACCCTGGTATGGGACGAGGCTTAGCCCGAAGTTTGTTTGCTTTAGTGCGGGGAGCCTCACACTATATAAGGGTTTGTAGGACCCCGGAATCCGGGTTGTCACAAGTGGTGGGCAACAGTGTAGCGGGCCCGCTAATAGGCTACCCGTCTGGAAGACACTTGGGTTCTCCCGCCGTGGCACCGGAATTACGCTCGACGAACTAAGGTAGGCTGTCGGGGCATGCCAGGGAGGTACTCCACAGGGTAGGCACCCATACTAAGGTAGATGAATGGAAGGCTCTGATTGGGTGCTTGTCGTGGCATAGGATGCTATGCGGGGATGATGCGCACACGATGAGTATTCGGATGGTGTGGGTAAAGTGTACAACCTCTGCAGATTGTAAATCTATTCGAATAGCCGAGTCCTCGGTCATGGACGGTTGAACTGGCTGTTGCCTAACCCAATGTCACATTTTGGTTTTACAAAAAAAATTCGGAAAAATGGGGAAAGGTGTCGGATGGGGTACTCGGAGGGTACTGCCGTGGCACGGTTATGGTTCAGAGTACTTGGAGGGTACTGCCGTGGCATGGTTATGGTTCAGAGTACTCGGAGGGTACTGCCATGGCACGGTTATGGTTCGGAGTACTCGCAGGGTACTGCCGAGGGAATGGAGATGGTCATGTGTGATTGACCTGGTTTTATGAAGGAAGGTGGTCATGTTTGATTGACCACCGGCTATCTCTTGAAAAACAAATGAGTCCCCCCCGTTTCCTAGAGATTTTTACTAAAAAGGTTTTCTAAATGTTTTCTTTAATAAGGATATAGAAATGTCGTAAGACATGCTATATTGACACGAGAAATTGACTAGATAGGATAAACTAGATTAGAGCCTTTCCCCTTGCTACAGCCAAACTGCATAATAACACTCTTCTTAGATGTTTGCAAGTACAATTCTAAAATGTACTCACGGCTTTGTCCCTGGCTGTTAACTTGGTCAAACTATGGAGAAGACTACCTAGAAGGTGATGATGGTTACGATGACGCCGGTGCAAACTAGGAACGTCTCCCAGTCAGTTGCCTGTAGGGTAGTTGGCATGACGTGGGTCATCAACACTGCTTGGTATCCGTTGCTTAGTTGTAGACTTGCCCTGCGTGGCAATATCATGCTTGGTCATGTGACCAATTGTAAGTATACTATTCAGTACTGTAATGGATGATGTAATTTTGTTATCAACTCGGATGTGTGGATTCATGACACACTGATCATGGGATCGTGAATTGTATGCATATCGGGTATTCCGGATGGGTAATCAGGGGTCCCCACAGAGTTGGTATCAGAGCTAGGCTGACTGTAGGAGACCTTAGTTAGCATGGGCATTAGTTAGGAAAGTAGTATTTTAGGTATAAACTAATTACAAAATTTATTTTCCTAAGAAGCCAATGGAATGGCTTATACTCTTATTATCCCTTCAAAACTTCTAATCTGATCTTCTCTAATTGCCAAGGTTTTCACAGCTTGCCATTCTATCTCATCCCCTTCAAATTTAATTAATGGACGTTGTACCCCAAATAGACCTGAAGCTTAGCAGCACAAGATGGAGCAGGTATTCAAAAGGACGTCTCCAAATCTCCCCAACTACAAAGAAAGAAGATTGTAGACAAGTATTTTGCCTTTGGTTGACACCAACAGGCTCTGTCGAGGAGTTGACCTTGATCCTCCTTGGACTCGCACGTTTGCAGTCGCCAAGGACCAAGTACTCAATTGCTTGACTAGAAATTTTTAGGCCTATCACGAGACATTGTCGCATATGAAGAACTTCACCAACCTTTCTGAAGACCTCACATCCGTGTAATGTGAGCAAGAGTACCTACAAGAATTGGCACTTCTGAACTCAATGTCAACAACTCAACAACACTGCGGTTACCTCATCGACTGCCATCAAGTTCTTGCTGAAGCAAGAGTCAAGGAGAATGAAGACATCAACAACTGTGGCCAACCGTGACCTTAGGATGAATAGGACTAACCCCAAATATCGCGCGTTGATAGGCACCATTGGTACTCCAAGTACCTCGTGTGATTTCTGCAATTGTTTGTTGTTTGCCTTGTGTGTTCTTGATAGTGTCTGCAGTTGCCTTGTGTGTTTCTTGAGTGTGTGGTGTTACATGGTGCTTGTGCTTGTTTTTGGCCTCTCAGCCTTAAAAACCCTCTAGCATGTAAAACCCCGATTTATAAGACCTCTATTTAAACGGGTTTCCCTCTCATCTACTTTTGGCAGCTCTAGTGGCATAGATATGTTAAAACTAAAATGCTAACTCTAACCTAGATGATAGTAGAAAATAACTCTTCTCGCAACCCATACCCAAGGACCGATGCGAGAATTTTTGCTACGTGGTTCAAGATCCATCAAGACCTCTCTATAACATCAAGGAAGCAGAAGATGGACCCTCGTGGACTACAAAGGACTTCTAGAAGACAAATACTTCACTAACCTGGATTGCCTAACCTTAAATCTCGAGTTTTGCTAACATTGATGATACTCTCTTAACATCCTGACACTTGCTAATCTTCTAACAAGCCAACTAACATAAATCATGGAAGTATCAAAGCCAAGCCTAACTTTCGAACATCAACGGGTTATCGCCGCCTAAAGCCTGAAGACTCACGTGCTTGTTCTCCACGGAGCAAATAGAAGGATGAAGACTCTCCGAAATCAAGCCATCAATGTCGACTCTGCATTTAGGAGATATCGATGGAGGTAGCAACAAGAAGAAGTGAAGACTTTTCTAACTAACTCGCTCACTCATTCAAATTTTGATGGTTTTGAAGCTAAAAATGACTTATGCCACGAGTATAAATCCACCTAAAGATTTCTCGGAAGATGAAGTCAACTCCAGGTATCCCAATATACCTCAGGATCCTCAAGCCTACAAGAATATGGAGAAGCAGGACGATCTTCACTGGTCTCCACCAACCCAAAGACAAGAAAAAATAGATCATTGACTACCGGAAGACACACCATTGGTGGTGCGCCGCCATCTGACGTGTTTTTAGCTCAATCACAAGACAACCCAGGAGAATGGTTTCTATTGGGACTAACCTGTGCCTTGGTAGTTAGAAAGCGTAGAGGACTAAGTCGATAGATTTGACGTGTCTATGAAGATTGGAGCATAAATGCTCTTGTCTACGATGAGTATTCGGATGGTGTGGGTAAAGTGTACAACCTCTGCAGAGTGTAAATCTATTCGAATAGCCGAGTCCTCGGTCATGGACGGTTGAACTGGCTATTGCCTAACCCAATGTCAGGTTTTGGTTTTACAAAATGTTTTTGGAAAAATAGGGAAAGGTGCCGGATGGGGTACTCGGAGGGTACTTCCGTGGCACGGTTATGGTTTGGAGTACTCGGAGGGTACTGCCGTGGCATGGTTATGGTTCGGAGTACTCGGAGGGTACTGCCATGGCACGGTTATGGTTCGGAGTACTCGCAGGGTACTGCCGAGGGAATGGAGATGGTCATGTGTGATTGACCTAGTTTTATGAAGGAAGGTGGTCATGTTTGATTGACCATCGGCTATCTCTTGAAAAACAAATGAGTCCCCCCCTTTCCTAGAGATTTTTACTAAAAAGGTTTTCTAAATGTTTTCTTTAATAAGGATATAGAAATGTCGTAAGACATGCTATATCGACACGAGAAATTGACTAGATAGGATAAACTAGATTAGAGCCTTTCCCCTTGCTACAGCCAAACTGCATAATAACACTCTTCTTAGATGGTTTGTGAGTACAATTCTAAAATGTACTCATGGCTTTGTCCCTGGCTATTAAGTTGGTCAGACTATGGAGAAGACTACCTGAAAGGTGACGATGGTTAGTTGCCTGTAGGGTAGTAGGCATGACGTGGGTCATCAACGCTGCTTGGTATCCATTGCTTAGTTGTAGACTTGCCATGCGTGGCAATATCATGCTTGGTCATGTGACCAATTGTAAGTATACTATTCGGTACTGTAATGGATGATGTAATTCTGTTATCAACTCGGATGTGTGGATTCACGATACACTGATCATGGGATCGTGAATTGTATGCATATTGGGTATTCCGGATGGGTAATCCGGGGTCCCCACATTGAGCCTGGGCTTCCATCATCTGCTGCATCTGTTCCTCAGGAGCACGGCGAGGGGGCATCTATTGGGTTTGAAAAATAGGCGAGGTTAGACTTATAGATAGAGTCTAGGGAATAAAGTTTCCTACCCACAACACATGCATAGAAACAATCTTCAAAAACAAGGAAGCATTCACATAACTCACAAATAGCTTCAAAGCACGTGGATTGTTAAACGTCACGAAGGTTAAAACAAACTCACTAGATATCATTCCACATGGTGGTCTCACTAACTACTCTTTTCCTCCATGTCAACTTCCTTTTCCATGATGGTGCTCAGCAAACTTCGTCTTGTAATTCTTCATCTTCATAATTGGAGCGTCGATCTTCGATTGAAGCTCTCTCTTCTTAGCACGTAGCTTCATAATCACTTCATGGCCGGATCCTATCTCAAATGCGTTGCTCTTACCATTGCATTAATCTCTCTAGTCTACTTGTTCTCTTGGACCTTCTTCTCTTGATTCTTGAACTTCTTGTCTTGAGCTTTGATCTTTGCGTCCTTTGTCTTGATCTTATCTTCTTGCTCCACATAGCATTGTTCTTTCTCTTAAGTTGGTCGCATAGCTCATCATTTGCTAAGTAGTTAGTTGGCCTACTGTTATCAAGTTCCCTACTAAGAATTTCTAAGTCCTAGAAGTATTGACGCACGAGCTTTCCTTCTTCAGTTTCTTCAACTTGCTTCCTGCAATGATAGGGATAGGTAGAGTTGGTATGTTGATGATGTCATGAAGACGTGTTCCGAAGAAGGTGCTCTTGAAGTCCTTTGCGGTGTTGAAGCTGAAGCTCTTCATCTTTGAGTTGAAATGAAGAATAGGGACGAAATGACTAAGGGAAGAATTGACGAGATATTGAGTGTGTAATAACTTATAGACAAAACAACTCCTATTTTCTAAGGGTCTTTGTCCAATCTTAGGGTCACGAACCTAAGGGCAACACTTTGCTCTGATACCATCTGTAGCGTACCTGTGCTTCATTTGTGCTAGTCCCGGATCAACTGCTAGCACACACAGTACAAGATGAAATATCAAGAATACAAAGGTCTTTATTACAACTCTTGATCCACAAATAAAATAGTTCTTTTACAACTCAAGTGGCACAATGCCACAACTTATTACAACTCGAGAGAAATGACTAAGTAAATAAACTACAAGTCTTCTTTCTTCATAGCTCCACAGGCAGATGTGTTGGACGAAGACTCGTGACCAAGGCGCATCCATCTTCAATCTTCGTAGTAGTAACCTGCAACATGATATGTTGCAGCCACAGAGGGTCAATACTTTGAATGTATTGGCAAGATATCACTACTATGAGTCTAACTTTTCAATCTTAGCATATGTTAAGTGGGGTTGCAGAAAAACAGCCTCACACTCCGTCCTAACTTTCCAATCAATAATATAATTTTGCAAAGTCATAAAGCTTCTAACTCCATGAGGGTACATGTCAGTAGGTCAGGCTCACAGCCCCTACCATGCCAATCTTCATTCCACCATTGTACATGTCAGTAAGTCAGGCTCCATGCCCTTACCATGCCAATCTTCTTTTCACCATCGTACATGTTAGTAAGTCAGGCTCCACGCCCTTACCATGCCAGTCTTCTTTCACCATTGTACATGTCAATAAGTCAGGCTCCATGCCCTTACCATGCCAATCTTATTTCACCATTGTACATGTCAATAAGTCAGGCTCCATGCCCTTACCATGCCAATCTCCATTTCCCCATTTCTCATGTCAGTAAGTCAGGATCTAAGCCCTTACGATGCTAATTTCCATCACGTTCATGTAATGCAAAACACACTAACTCTACACACACACTTATACTCACAATCACAAAACTTGTGTAGAACAGATACAAACATCATAAAAATGATACTTGCCTTAGTAGATTTCTGAAGATTTGTACTTCTCTTAATCAACACACGTAGTCCTCCGTACAACTATAAGATAGAAAAGAACACAACATAAACACACCATTCAAAGCAACAAAAATCAAACAAGGAAAATAAAAGTGTTTATTTGTTTTAGCTTAGTCTTGAAATGTCTTTGTGGTAATTGGACAAAAGATTGTGGCATGAAGTTGATTTGATATGGATGGAGGGAATGACTAAGTCAAGAGTTTTAAAGATTGATTTGGTTTTTCTAAATTGTTAAGAAGTGTCAAACACTTAGCAAAATAGCTTAAGGAGATTCTTAGGCTTGGTTTGAGAAGTTGAATGGATAGATTCTAAGTGGTAAGGTTTGTCACTTTCATCCTCCTGACTTGGCTCTCTTCTCTTGATCTTCTTGTTTTCCTTCATCTCCTTGTCTTTTCTTCAACTTCTTCTTTTTGCCTTCAAATCCTTGTCTTCTCTTCAACTCCTTCTCCATGGTCTTGATTTGAGGAAACTTCTATGTCATATTTGTTGGATGGGGTAGTCAAAATACTTAGAAGAATTTGGGTATGATGGAGTTGATAGTTTTGCACTTGGGCAAAGGATAGAGAGTAGATTTTCACTAATTCATGGTATAGATGGTCATTTAGGACTTAGGATATTTCACGCCACTTGGTGGAGTGGGACAACAGTCAAATAGCACAAAGTGCACAATAAGAATTTGGGATTTGATATTTTGCAAGGTGCTCAAATAACATATCTATAGCTTGCAAAATAGGGTGAACTAGTAGAGTTGACATTGAATGAGTATGAAAAGTGTGTGAAGTGTTCTTGTGGTTTTATATTATCAAGATAATCAATTTTGCAAAAGGAATTATGCCTGAATTATTTATAGAATTAAATCTAGAGAGAAAATACTCAAATTCGGATGGCCTCTCCCTCTCCTCACCTCCTCCCCTCCCCGTAGCCTTGCCGCCGGTGATCTCCTTCTCTGGCCGCCCTTCTCCACTGCTTAGCCTCATGGCCTCTCAGATTGGCAGTTGGAAGGTAACCTACACAGGCGCTAAGGAGGATGGTAAGTTCTTGGAAGGTCTGATGAAGCTCTGGTCCAACAATGCATGGTTAGTTCTTTTCAACTCTGATGGTTTTCCCCTAGAGGGCAAGGTTCTTGAGGATGGTGAATCTCTTCATGCTGGTCTGGTGATTCAATTTCCATTTCACTTGGTGTGTGTCAACTGTCCTTCTTCTTCTAAATCTTTGGCTAGATCTCCTTTGGCAAAGTGTAACCCTCTTAGATGGAATGCCATGTGTTCTCCTTTGGGTTCGTTGGATAATGCTAATCAGAGAAAGTGTTGGCTTTTGCTTAGGCCTCAGGCAAAGCGTATGATTTTATTGGATACTGATGAAGTGATTATAGATGCAAGATATCTATTGGAAAATGAGTCTATTTCTCCTGGGTGCACTATTGATATGACAGCTCTCCGAGTGTTTGTTGGCGAATTCGCATCTTCTTCGGAATTGGCCGCTTCGATTCCGGAGCCCGTTGTTCAAGCTCCCATGCAGGTTCTGGCTCCCAGCTTGAATTTCAAAAAAGGCATTGAGTTTGAAGAGAACATTAAGAGAAAGTTTGGGTATTCTGTGAATTTCACAAATGGCTTTATGAAGAGGGAGTTCATTCTGGTTATATCATTTGGCAGATCTAAGTTCAAGTTGGATATCCACACTGTTGGCATCATGCTGCAATCTTGCTTTGGTGGTTCTACTTCCCTCTTTCGAGTAAGATTTCTTAGAGACAGAACCTTCAAATTTTCAGTTGCCTCTCTTTTGGTGGGTTTTCAAATTTACAACTTGAGGAAATTCTCTGAAAAAGATTTCAAATTTTTTATAAGCTTATGGGGTCAAGGAGGGCCAAATTGGAAAATTGAGGAGCATAAATATTATCTTGAGCAAGATAGGGATTGGACTCAGGTTTCTAGGAAAAGAAAAAAAGGAGTCGGTGTTCAAAAGGTTTTCTTTTCCTAAAGAAACTCCTAAGCAGAGAGACAATTCGGTTTTTAATCGCATTGAATTCCCTAATGACAAATTTATTCGGTCTGATAATGGTGATAAACGGCTTTACCGTCCCATTAATGTCCTGTCCTACGCCAATGCCGTTGTTAACGGTAATAATGATTTGCATCAATCTCGGTCGGAGACTCAATCAAAGGAATTTAATTTGCCCGGTCTACTGCCATTTTTGAAATTTCCTACCTTTCTTGTTAAGGCCTGGCCGGACGCAAGTTACCTTAAATGGTTTAAAGCCCATGGGCCGCCTGCCCAAACAAGGTATGTTAGAATTTTCAAGGATTTCTCTGAATTCTTTTTGGTAGCAAAAGGATCCTTGGCCTCCTCGGCTTCTCCTCTGTCTACTCCATTCTCTGCGCATTCCACTATTCATCAAAGTAGTACTCCAGCGACTGCGTTGATGCCGGTCAGAGAGATTGCTGTCTCCATGGCGAACATCCCCATTGATCCTTGTCCCTTCGTCCCTCGTGGTTTTCAACTCCTGGATGTGCCGGGGAGAACTGCTGTGAAGCGGGTGGTCATGCCCAGGAGGTCCAAGGCAAACGAAGACATTGCAATCACCACCATTTCTCCAGTTTCGCAAGGTCAGATTCCTTTTGAGAATATTGCTGATGTGATGCAAGATTTCTTGGTGAATGAAGCAAGGGTGGGTTTCAGAGACATTCAGCCATGTCCTTTTGGCTCTGCTTATGTTCAGTTCACCCATGTCTGAGACAGAGATAGGTTAATCAGGGAGAGCCCAATTCCTTTTAATGATGTCCATGTATCTTTTGCTAAGCACAATGAGGGGACAAATGGAGGAAAACTTATTTTAACAGAGAATGTTGGCTTCTGCTGGTTGGGCCTCCCCTGGATCACTAGTTTACTGAGGACATCAATGCAGTTTTCTGTGATATTGGCAAGGTGCTTCTCTGGGAAAAGGATTTAGGGAATAAAGGTAGAATTCTTGCCAAAGTTAGAGTAACTGAACTGGCAGAAATTCCCAAAAGCATCAGATTCACTGAAGGTGATGCAACTGAGTCTGAATCTTGGACATTTTCTATTGAGGTGCTGCAGGAGTCTTTGTTGGGTGGTGGCCCAGCTGATGAAGACCCACTGCCAGAGAATGGTGAGGACCCACATCCCCTACCCTAACCAGAACCCTGTAAACCCTCAGCCTCTGCTCCCAAATGTGGCTGACCAAGGTGATGATTTTGATGATGTTGGTGGTTGGGATCACTGGGCAATGGGCAACAATGTGGGTAACAATGTGGACAATTTTGCACAGCCAATGGAACTTGATGCTGATAATAACATGGCCTTAAATAATTTTCTTGAAATTGCTGAAGCTGAAGAATTGCAGTTGAACCAGCTTTCTCCTGTTCAAGATCTCAACAGTGGTATCACTGTCACAAGTTCTGGAGGTGCAAGCTCAGCTAATAATTCTTTTGCTCAGGCTACAGCAGGGTTTCCATAGTTGGAAGTGCAGCAACATGCTGAGCATCTTTGACTAGGAGTTGGACTACAAAATTTAATGAATGCTTACCATGGAGAAGATGGAGGAGACTCTGACTCTGACAATTCTATGGGAAATATGTTTTTGCTGGATGATGTCAATATGGTAGACCCAAATGAAGCGCATCTTCAGATTGGTATGGTCAGAACTCATTTTTTCCCAATTGAGAAGGAAATCACTAAAAGCTTCTCTAGGGAAGGCATGGAAATATGGGAGAAATATTTTGCTCCTCATATCAAGCATCCAAGTGATAACAGGGGAAAGATTTTTCATATCCCTGTAAGTTGGTTCAATTTCATCACTCTTATGATCATGACTCCTGAAAAATTTGATTGGACAGCGCATTTTCTGAATTCTTCTCTCTGGGAGTTTATTAAACAACCAATTGAAAATGAGAATATTATTTCTTTCCTGGTGCCTGATAAATGTGTTTCATAGCAGGCTCCCACCTGCAAACTCTCTGAGATTTCTGATGATGATGACCTGTTGGAAACTCCAGCTGCTCTAGTTAGGAAGAGAAAATCAAGAGTGCCTCTGGTTGAAACTGAGGTAAGAAGGAGTCCAAGAATTGTGGAACTTAATGGAGGATTCAAAAGCCATTCAAACTGTAATGATAAAAATTGTCTTACTTGTAATGTTGCACCTCCTCAACTTTAGAACAGAATTGTTAAAAACTTGGCTGTCTCCTTTTGTAAGGTGGCTGAGGATGGCATTGACAGCAAGCTCATGAAAAAGTCAAAATTGTCTGGGAAGTGTAAGACACTTGCTATTCAGAAAAAGGCAAGCCTCAAGGAGAAAGGAGACAAGGATGCAAGTTCCTCCATGGGAAGAGGCAAGCCAGGCAGTGCTGCCGAGGAGTGTTCCTAGCAGAGCAAGAAGAAAGCCCCCAGTCAGTCCAAATGAAGAGAGCCCTATATGCATTTGTGGGGAGCTCCAGGACTCCTGTGATTTTGCTAGCTTGTAATATATGCCCCATGTTAAACCTTATGATGCCAGCCATGACTCTTATATTTAATGGCTGTAAGATACATATTTATATGTCATGCATTTCTATGCTTTTGGCTGCTGGAATTGAGTGTATATCTCATTGCACTCAAATTATGTTTCTCTCCTCCAAAGTTTCCTATGGATAAAAACAGACTATGGAAAATCTTTAACTGGAATCTCAGGGGAATTAATTCTGAGAAAAAATGGCTGGCACTTTCCAATAAAATTGATGAATCTGGCTGTGACATCATTTGCCTTCAAGAAACAAAGAGAGAATATTTTGACTTAGACTATATCAAGAAAATCTGTCCAAAGAAATTCAATAAATTTGAATATTTGCCTTCTGTGGGCTCTTCTGGTGGAATTATTGTGATATGGAATGGAAATCTTTTCTCTGGGGAAATTGCTTTCCAAAATGAATTCTCTTTGTCTATTAATTTTAAGAGTCTGCTCTCAAATGAATCTTGGATCTTGACAAATATTTATGGGCCTTGTCAGGCTGAGAGAAAGGCTTTATTTCTGGATTGGTTCACAAACATTGACATGCCTGATAATATTGATTGGATTGTTCTTGGTGATTTTAATTTCACCAGAAAACCTTCTAATAGGAATAAGCCAGGTGGTGACATCAATGACATGCTGTTGTTTAATGATGCTGTCAGTTCTCTAGGCCTTGTGGAACTTCCACTTAAAGGGAGAAAATTCACCTGGAGTAATATGCAACAAGACCCTCTCCTGGAAAGATTAGACTGGTTCTTTACCTCTGGATCATGGACACTTTCATATCCTTCAACTATTGTGTACCCTCTGTCAAGGCCAACATCAGATCATGTACCATGTTGTAACATCCCAAGATTTTATCAAATTTTGGGGGAATTTTTTTTCAATTTTGTTATGCTTGAGATGATTGAAATTCATAGGATTTTAAAACTTTTGAGTTTATTTGAAAACTTATCCCAAGCTTTCTATCACTTCTTGAAGAGTTTCTTTGGGAAAATAAAAGGATTTGAAATACTATTTTCTTGCCCTTATTCAAAACCTATGCAAGGCTCAGTTGCATAGAGAATGTTTGCCAAAAGAATTCATATTCATTTATTTAATGATTATATTTTAAGTTTGGAATTATTAACCAATTCAAAAAGGTTTATTTCTTAAACCCTAGCTTATATTTTATGTGAACAAGCAAGTCCTTCTTGCTATGTCCATGAAGCTTATTTGAAAACTTATTTATTAAGAAAACCTGTATTTTATTGGTTTAAAACATTGTCTTGAAGATTTGAGGAATATGAAAATTTGTTTGATTTGATTTGAGGCATTTATGCAAAATCTATGAAAGAAATAAGAAAACAGAAAAAGAAAAGGAGAAAAGAAAATAAAAATACTAAAAGGGCCTCGGGGAAACGATTCGGCCCAGCAGAAGAAGCAACCCGCAGCCCATCTACTATCTTCCCGAACCGGTACTGTCTCACCTCTTTCCCTCGCTGACATGTGGGCCCCAGCAGTCAGACCGAGTCAGCTTCTTCTTCCTCCTCGGGCCGGATTTCTCGCCGGAGGCGTTACCGCGCAGTGAATTACTCCCCTCTTCAATTCGATTAATTCCCCTGCCATTTCTTCCCCGCGCCACGCCTATAAGAAGGCCACAACCTCCTCTCCTCTTCCCCCTTTTTCCCTCACCCGATTGTGCCGCCAGGCTGGCGAAATTGCTCGCCGGAGGAGCGCGTGTCCGTCACAGTAAACCGACGATTCCGACGAATCCCTGGTACCCCGCACTCCCTCTCTGACCTCCTGCTCCGTATCTTGACCTGGCGCACATCCTCATGTCCTTGTCTCGCCCATTGGTCCAGAGAATCATCGACGCCCCGATCACCAGGAGCTCACCTCCGCCCGACGAAGTTTCAGCCGCCACCCTGCGCCATTCCAGGAAGAGAAAGAATCCGCCGACCATGCCCTCGACTTCTACATGACCTCACTACTGCAGAATAGCCTACCAGTGACAGGCTCAAAAGGCTCATTAGTGACGGGCAAAGCGCCCGTCACTGGTAATGTGTCACTGGTAACCTGTTACTAGTGACAGGCAAGCTGCCCGTCACTGGTATTTGTTTACTAATGACATACATTTATTTGTGCCCGTCACTAGTAAATATTTTAGGAATAAAAAAATTTACATTTGCACATCGATAACATAATATGATAAGAGACACTCATAGACATAGATAACAAAATATGATCACATAGTACAAACTGGAATTAGCGGTGATAGCACAATATCCAAAGTAAGTTTGTTGTCATTTCAGAACAACCAACACCTCAAATTCATGTCGTCCAAACATCAAAGATTCCACCATCTGGTTCCCAGGACTAATCATCTCGAGCTGCTAACTATAAAAATCACATCCCAAACACACACTGACATGGAGCAGTCAGCTCATCACTGTGCGTGCACGGCACAACACAACTTGATCTTTTCAACATTCATCTGCATGGGGAAGAAAATAGGACACTTTCACTTATTCAGTAACAGAACATTTTGTTGTTGCTACGGTAACAGAAAGTCTCGGTACTATAAGAGAAAACTCATATGCTAATTTTGTTCATACGAAAAGATTACCAAAGCACAACGAGATACCAAAATTAACACCTAGGAGCATACATCATTTGCAAATCATTGACAACAGCAACACATATTATATTAAATTAACCACCAGAATAACTAGTTCATGTCTGCATTGCCGCATTGCAGGTGATCAACAGCATGACATACATTTGGCTACATGGCAAATAGTCCACTAATATGTCATTACTCTCGATGGTAATAATTAACGTGGGCAAGTGGGAAACTATACTATTGTTCCTTGAACTGGAAATACAATATATTTGTATGGTGAGAAATATACGTGTACCTTACATAGGAAAGAGATCTCAATAGGAAATACAATCATAGCAGCGGCTGTTTGCATGCATATAAGGTTAGTATATCTGGCTAAAGCCTTTATAATTCTTGCAGACTAATAGTACAAAATTCATGGGGAGGTGCATAACAGTAGAGATCCAAAAAGTGATCCAACCATCTAAGATAAATAAAGCAGTAGACAAAATTGCATCATAAAAAATTCTGACCAACATAAAAACATCCTCTTCACTACCATTGTTGTGGATATACCAAACGGGTATACCAGTGACGTAGTCTCATACCGGCAAACCAGGGTGGCCCATGGAAGTGGTATGGCGGATAGCCAACCGGGCGGCCTAGTTGCTGGTGGTATGGCGGATTGAAGGCTGCCATGCCATGGCAGATTCCACGCTGCCATGCCATGGCAGATTCCCAGACGGCAGGAGCTTATGGCAGATTCAATGCTGCCATACCATGGTGGATTACTGGACGCATGAGCTTATGGCGGATCCAAAGACAGGCCCATGGCAGGTTGCCTTGTAGTACACGCATAGGACTTAGTCTAGGACTCCATATTGTATCCGCCCCGGAATCACCGTGATGCCCACGCCAGGCGCCTTTATAAGCCGGCGTGGAGGAGCCCTTGAGGCCAGGAGATAGCTAGAATAGCTAAGACATAGCAGATCGCATCGTGACCAGCACAACCATTGTAACCTGTACACATTGTGCCATTATAGTGAGTTATAGCAGGATGTAGCGATCCTCCACCGCGGGGACGTGAACCTGGATAATCCCTGTCTATCACCGTCCCGGGCACCAGATCGCCTATCCCCTCTTTCTATCGCCTTGAGGTACCCCTCATGGCATACGTGTCGTAAGAACCACGACAGTTGGCGCCCACCGTTGGGCTAGGGCATCTGGAATCGATCCGGGCGGATTTCTCGCTGTCTTTGACAGCAGTCGGATCGGATCGCTTTCATCTGCAATATTGGCGGAAAGTTCATAACCGCCCCAGGCTAGGCAATCGGGATATCGACGTAACAACCCTCACACTGGCGGATCATCTTAATCCCTTGTGTTCGAGGCGGCGCCGATCGTATCCGATTGTCGATCTGATGAACTACAAAAAAACCGAGGCCGACGGAAACGGCTCTGACCCGTTCTCCTGCTATGATTTCTGCCCGTGACTACATGTTTGCATTGAACGCGTCGCTGGCAAAATCCATGGTGGAAGCGTGCGTGTCAGCCAAAGGGATCAGGCCGACGCGACCTTGTTTCAACTAAAGAAGAAAAAAATCAAAGCGGAAGCAAGCATGTACGTGACGTGATCCTCTGATTTCGTCGCTGATCATGCGGCACGCTGCGAATTTTGCTGACCATCGGAGACAACTTGGAGGCCGACTAAGACTATCTCTGTCGCTGCCGGTGTGAGACTATTTTTGGCTCCGCCATGTCTCTACAATCCGCTTGGCGTCGCTGGCTTTGCCGCCGCCGCGGATTGCACCTACTTCGTCATAGCCGGCTTTAACACTTGAGCGGACAATTTTGTCTCTGGGATCATCAGCTTTACCGCTACTGCAGATTACCTTGACTCCGCCACGGTCGGCTTTGCCGTCATGACGGACTACTTCATCTGCATCGCGGATACAGCTTGTCCGCTAACTACTTCGACCTTGCTCAAGAGCACGGAATAAATCTTGCTATGCGCCAGGGGCTTGACGTCGACCTGCATGCCCTCGCATAGCCACCTGACCTTCAACACGTAGACTTTTGGCGATCCGTCAAGTCGCGTGGCAAATCTTATGTGGTATCCGCCTGCGCGATTCCCGCGAGTATACCGCTTTGCGATGGAAACTAGCGCATGGCCAGCAACCATGGCGGACAGGCAGAAGAAATTTAGGCGGTGTCCAAGCCAGAATTAATTCAAGCACACGTAGTCCCAATGCAAGTCATCACGTTTGATCCGCTATATTCATGCATGGATTTTGTGGCAACGGTGGCGACTGCGTGCATGGCGATTTTGCGGTCAAGATGCTTGCACGCATAATGTATGAGGCTAATTACACACTACATGGCGGATGTAGCTTGGCCGCCATGTGCGCCTACTACTTCGTCTGATCGATGGCAGATCATTGTGAAGCATCCAACATGCCGGTTTTGCCTTCGTTGCTATAGCTTCACCTCCGCTACGAACGGCACCCTCGTCGAGAATTATTTTTCTGCTACAGCATCGTCGCCACCGCGGATCACTCCGACTACGCTCAACCAGCTAAGTCCCTATTTATGTTTTATAATTAATATTTGTTTATGATCATGAGATAAAGATTGGTTCACTCATATTCTGAGTCTTTTACCGCTTTCGTTTTGATCATAACCTTTCCACGATTTGCCTTGCGCTCGTGAGTAAAATTTTGACTGGCTTGCCTCTAAAGGCACCGGTATCATTCAAAAATCCGCCATCCGGCGTTAGCTTAAGTTTTCTGGCCTACACGTTTTCTGATGTTTTATATGTGGATTCCCGAGTAGTGACATTTTGGCACTTTAAAGCCGCCATCCGTTTCCAAGGTTTTGGACAGCTGCTATTAAGCGCTATCGCCTTGGCGGATTGTTCGTGCAAAAGTTTGCGATCTCACGAAAAGTCAAGCATATAAACCGGAAGAACGGATAAACCAGCACTTGCTTAAAATATATTAATGCATATGAACTGTTCAAGATAGTCGAGTTTTTTCCGCCTTGACAGTTTTATGTTGTTCAACTGCTGCATAGTTTCAGCTTTAAAACATCTGTTCAATGGCCGTGTTTTACCCGCCTTGCATTTGTTCGTTGGACACAAGAACGATTTAATACAATTGTGTTTTGTTTTCATGTCATAGGTACATATGACGCTTGGACGCTTTGCTGGTGCCCGATCTGAGGTGTTTTCGAGCCACTCAGCTCAAATACCCGGGGGCCACCGTCGATGGCAGCCCAAATCTGCCATGCAGCGGCCACCTTTGATGGAAGCCCAAATCTGCCATGGAGCGGTCACCTTTGATGGCAGCTAAAATCTGCCATGGAGCGGCCACCTTGGAACAGTCCGCCATGGAGCAGGATGCCTTAAGACCGCCATGGAGCATGCCAACTTGGAGAAGACCGCCATGGAGCAAGATGCCTTGAGGTCAGCTTGGAGCCGGCCGCCATGGAGCTGGCCGCCCGGGGGCTGCCACCATAATATGTTGATCTAACAACTGGTGAAGTTCTCTAAGAGCATCAAGCCAGATTTTCAAGTAAATTCCACCTTGACACTCGTGGGCTACACCGATGCTAAATTTTGTGAAGTTCTCTCAGAGCATTGCGCCGGATAAAAATCCGCCATAACGCTCGGGGGCTACTCATCGCATTTTAACTACGTAGTTCTCTTAGAGCCCTATGCCGGATAGAAATCCGCCATAACGCTCGGGGGCTACAGCTAGCAAAAAATCTTAATTCTTCTGAGAGCACCACTAGGAAAATTGCGTAGCGGTGCTCAGGGGCTACAAGCTAAAAATTCTAAGTAGTTTCTTTAAGAGCACCCTGATGGATTCTCTATGAGAACCCGCCATGGCGCTCGGGGGCTACACATGGTGTAAAAGCATCGAAGTTCGAAAACAGAAGCAGTGATATAATTTTGCGCTCACTGTTTGGTAAGCTTCGAGGCAACATCTTATACTGGAAGGAACGTTCCTTGAGCTCAGAAAAAATACTAGTTATCCACCTTGGATTCGTTCACAGTAGCATACCAGCATGTATCTGGAGAATTACACTGCAAGTATGAGACGTCACTGGTCCGCCTAAAGTTCTACGCGGATAAAATTTATTCTTTGGGAGCTCTACGAGATCTTTCACGCGACTATCTTGAAGACGAAGATGAAGACAAAGATAAAAAGCCCATCAAGCATTGAAGACAGAAGAGAAGATCTCAAAGAACTCCGGGGGCTACTGTTGTGGATATACCAAACGGGTATACCAGTGACGTAGTCTCATACCGGCAAACCAGGGTGGCCCATGGAAGTGGTATGGCGGATAGCCAACCGGGCGGCCTAGTTGCTGGTGGTATGGCAGATTGAAGGCTGCCATGCCATGGCAGATTCCACGCTGCCATGCCATGGCAGATTCCCAGACGGCAGGAGCTTATGGCAGATTCAATGCTGCCATACCATGGTGGATTACTAGACGCAGGAGCTTATGGCGGATCCGAAGACAGGCCCATGGCAGGTTGCCTTGTAGTACACGCATAGGACTTAGTCTAGGACTCCATATTGTATCCGCCCCGGAATCACCGTGATGCCCACGCCAGGTGCCTTTATAAGCCGGCGTGGAGGAGCCCTTGAGGCCAGGAGATAGCTAGAATAGCTAAGACATAGCAGATCGCATCGTGACCAGCACAACCATTGTAACCTGTACACATTGTGCCATTATAGTGAGTTATAGCAGGATGTAGCGATCCTCCACCGCGGGGACGTGAACCTGGATAATCCCTGTCTATCACCGTCCCGGGCACCAGAACGCCTATCCCCTCTTTCTATCGCCTTGAGGTACCCCTCATGGCATACGTGTCGTAAGAACCACGACAACCATGACTACACAGTAACCATCATCCATCCATACACTAAATACTGTCCAGTTTGATTCAGTTTGATTCAGACAAGTCCAATGGACTTAAATGCATGATACCTTGATGCTTTAATTAAATTTTTTCTACCATAAATTCTTCCTCGCCTGTTTCTTTCCTTTCTGGAATGGAAAAGAAAATGATTTGTATTTCAGTTTGTTGCGCGCTGTTGTAAGAATACAAGTTCAAGTTCAGAAGAGCAAACTCGGCATTAAATAGAGGCCATACGTTCACTTCCGTGAGAACAAGATCTCTAGTAATGCAAAGAGACTCCAAACTATAGCAATTTGGCAGAAACTTTCTCCTAAACTACAGTCTAACACAATTGTTACCGCATGAATCACTGCTTAGATCAATAAAAGGCAAGTGAATAAGAACGAACCTTCTTTGAAGTCACTTTGACAAGTATTTCACAAAACTCAAGCAACTTCTCTTTGTTAATCTTGTCAAGCTTATCCTTTATCCTGATTCTTTAATTATCCTAATAAAAATACAGAGATATCTATTACAAAACACAAACATATTTCACAAACCACCACTCTAATTGATATTTACATGTATGGGCATGCACATGCGTTTCATCTTATTGATCTAGAGATCATGTGTAGAAAGGAATCAATACCAAACAAAGTGCATGTATTGAATACTCATATGAACAAGCTAAAATAAACAATAGTGCAACACAACTTGAGGGCTGGCAGCGAGACTGGTACCTCACACAGAGAGTTGGCAGTGGTGAGGAAGAGGTCGTTTGGCTTTCTCCTCCATGGCTCCGGTGTAGTCATTGAGAGGGCTGTGCATGAAGAGTAACTTACTGACAATAGCATGTCTATCATGCAAAAAAAAAGAGTACTACCTCCGTTCCGAAATTAAGTATTTTTAAAAAGCTAAATAGTATATTGTACTGATACCAAATTAGCAAACCATATAGAAAGTTGGAGATTAATCAGGCATTACACCAGTTTATGTGCAACAACAGAGCCCGAAACCCATAGTAGTAGCTCAACCACCGTAGTTTACTAGTTTCACATGTGAGAATTTTCTCCACTCCCCACGCACACAAAGTACCATCTACACATCTAAAAATGTGCTCAGTGTTTCCATCAAATGCTAGCTAAGCTAGCCACGAAATTGACTGAGAGATACAAGAACAATGCTAAATAAATTGACGAGGTGTCATCTTTGTGTAGGAGGGCAAAGAACAGGAAAAGAAACCTCACTGCTAGGGGTAGGAGGGGCTCGCCGGCAGCCGGGCTTGGGGTCGGTGGCAGGAGCGTTCGCCACAGGGGGAGGTACTCAGACTTTGTCCAGCGAAGAAGGCCGGGCGACGGCGTTGATGCTTCCATCAGGTTGGGTCGCTCGCCTCTGTTGGTGTAGCGGAGAAAATGGGGGGTCGCAAGCTCGGAGTACCTCGGGGAATGGGCTCGGCACAGGGGATCATCGGGGAGGGTGGTCGCCGGTAGGAATCCACGTGGTTCCGGGCAGAGGCACGGGAAACGACGCCGGGGAAGAGAAGACGTCGAGGTCGGGGCGAGGCGTCCTGTTCCTCCCGCCGGAGGGGGGCGGCGGCGGTCGCCAGTCGCCACGGATCGAGCAGTCGACAGGGATTGAGCGGGTGCGCCAGAAAAGGAACCCTAGGTTCTGTTTCTTCGTTGGGTTATCGTCAGGCTGGGAACGGTGCGGATGAACATGGGCGTTTTGGTGCAGATTTTGGTTCGGTTTCACATGGATCATGCTGAAATGGATGCTACAGATTGGTGCGGGCTGAGCGAGAAAGCGGACCGCGATGAAGTAGAAATTCTTATCCGGACGTCTTGTTTTGTTCCTCATTTTTTTTATTCCAGAATTTATCTAATTGCCAGAATTAAAGAGGCTCTCCAAAGATGATCTGAAAGCCGAATCAACTAAGTTTTGTAGTCATTTTGGACCGACAATACATATTTAATACTCCCTCCGACCCATATTACTCTTCGCAATACAGATGTATTTATCACTAAAATGTATCTAGATACATCTATATTAGCGAAGAGTATTATGGGTCGGAGGAAGTAACATTCTCTAATTTGTACACGACCACTGGTGTAAAATGTCAACTTTTAGTTAACCCTTATGTGTTACATGAAAACATTATTAAAATAAATTACAGGCACACTGTAGTGAAAATCGGTTTTAGAGATACATCAACGGTGGAACCAATAGATGTGACGTGCATTAATAAGAGTCTGCACTAGTAAATTTAATCATTCAATAAGACGTCCGTAAGAAAGTATTAATGACAGGCATTTGTGGCGTCTGTCACAAGTATAAGGTATGCCAGTGACAGTCATTTATCTGTCTGTCACTGGTACTTTATAGCAGTGGCGGTCATTTTCCCGTCTGTCACTAGTATTTTGTACTAGTGACGGTCATATACCCGCCTGTCACTGGTATTTTGTACCAGTGACGGTCATTTGCCTGCCCGTCACTGGTAATGGTTACCAGAGACGGGCTTGCTTTTGCCCGTCACTAATAATCCTGCGGCTATAAGCTATTCTGCAGTAGTGCCTACTGAACATCGTCGTCAACTTCACCATCACTGGAGGCCACCAGATCCGTCGCCAACGACCACGTCTGGCCGCTACCTCGCCGGAGTTAGCCGGAACCCTAGCCCCCGCGGTGAGCTGCCCTCCTCTTCTCTGTGGTCCGTCGGATCAAGATCCAAAGGACCAAAACAGTTCACTTACCCAAATCGGTATCAATAGATCTGGATCGTTCAAATCCACTTTAATCCAACGGTTGCAAACCACGATCCGCCTGAAAGGGTACCGGCCAATCAGAACAGAGCACGTGGCAGCTTCCGGGTTAAACAGAATTTCGAATTAGTATTTGAAATCAGATTTGATCCAAGTCTTTGAAAAATCATAACTTTTAATCTGTAGGTCCAAAAATAACAAATAATATACCGTTGGAATCCTTAGGAAATGTACAATCCAGTAGTACAATAATAATTCATATTTTATGGGTTCAATTTGAAACTATTTTCAAATTGGAATCAAACCTTCTGTCAGCTTGCTAAATTCATATCTTTTGAACCAAGTATCCAAAAATTACAAATTTGTAGTCTCTGGAATCCTCTCAACTTGTAGAACATCATAGGATCAAGAAAATCCAAAATTGATATGTGCACACACTTTGTGTATTCAAATTTGCCCAAATCACTATTTTGGTGATAAATCAATTTCTATAACTTATTTTGGAGTGAAACCAAGTGCAGTGACTTTGTTTTACTACAAGCTATCTAGTAGCATCACTCCCATAATTTCTTGAACCATGTCACAATTATTCAAATTCTAATATGAGAATTTGAGTATTCCTATATAGATTAATTCTAATTCTATTTCAATCAATGATTCTTTCTACTTTAGCAAATCCCATGATCATACCTAGCCCTCAAAGTTATCTAGACAACATCTTGATCAAGATCATATCTACTTAGACCTATCTTGTCTAGTTCACACATATTCAAATTACAATAGTGTTGTTTGGGTAAAGTGTGACACATCTCAATCCTAGATTCTATGCTTTCTATCCTTGTAGTGTTGATCAAATCAACAGTATGACACCTATCTAACACTCCTTGTACCTAATAGAAACCTTAAACCATAATCTCAAATGTTATCTACCCATACTCAATCATCTATTCACCTGATCCTGATTTCATGTGTAGAACTATTCAATTAACAAATGAGTTAATTGAGTAACTCAATGTTTCATGAATCCTTGACCCATACCTTTGTGACGACCTCAAATTTGATACAAATTCGAAGTGCCCGTTATGTATTCCACCGCAATCCCAGAACCATTGTTGCGATATACATAACGTAGTTGGTACTCAGTTCCATAGACATTACAATACGATGGTTCAAATACAATGGTCATATAGACCAAGTCATATTACAACACAATGTAGCAGCGGAAATAACGTCTTCGGGTCCATGTCGTTACCCTACAGGCAATGGCGACTCATGGAGACGAACTTAGTTCTGGTACTCTTCTTCATACCCTTCCTCCTGGTATTCTTCCCCATAGTCTGGCCAAGTTGATAGCCAGGGACACAGCCGTGAGTACATTGGATGCACTCGCAAACCATCTTATAATTGAAAAGATGAAGCAGATATGCAAGGTTTGGTATAGTGGACTAAGCACTAATTTGTTTTGCAAAAGCTAGTTTTATTTCCCAAGAATGTTCATTTATAGGAAAGAGATTTAGTTCTCTAAGTTCCATCTAAAGAGGACTTCAAGTATGTCAACCACATTTCAGGTCAAGTCATTCACCAAATCACCATGGTCATTTTAGTCCTGACAAAAGTCAAGTACAGCTTGCCAACCGTCCATGACCGCGGACGCGGCTATTCGAATAGTTTCAAAACCTCTGCAGAGGGGTACACTTTACCCACAAGATTCGATACATCTGCCGGGAGAAATCCACGGTTCGACATACACAAAGTATGCGAGGTTCAGATAATCAAACAAACTCTTTCACTTGCTCATCCTAGTATAGGATCCTTCCCTAGAGCCCGGGATACGGAACCCCGCTCCGGCGCCTCTAGTTCTGCCCATCCCGGGTACCGGGTTAGTGGAATCCACCTGGTCCAGAAGTAACCGTTTCGCGGTGTCCTTCCATGAAGCTTTGATACAAGGCCTCCCATACTACGATAAACAAACTACGGATTAAGCCCCTTCCCATATAGGGGTAATGTGGTCGTACGGTATAATTGGCTCCCATAGTACATCACTCGTTGTCATTTGAGAAATATATTTCATAGTTCTTAGTCAAGATTAATTTCTTTTATAAAGCCATCATGTAGGAGCAATCTCCCATTTCAAGTTTCAAGTTCAAGTCACCACCTTTCAAATGGGGTTCCTCCAGAGATAGCATCAACTTTTATTAGCGACTAAGCAACTACATTGAGTGATAGTACTACTAAATAGGGTTGGATAAACTCAGCTTGATGCTCTTGATAATCAAGACATCAATACACTTCTATCATTCTACTCTAGCAATTCAATCATGCAATTTACTTAAAACAAGTAGAATGCAATATTAAAACTAGGCATGGGGAGTATGAATCAAAAGATGGCTTGCCTTGGTTGGCAAGGTGTCCGGGGTTTTCTTCTTCTTCTTGATAATAATAATCCCCTCCAATATCCTCCTCGGCAACACTAGCATCTAATAACGAATAAACACAAAACACACCATCACTTCACCAAGCTAACAACACACCAAGCACACATCTTTGTTTGTTAACCAAAGCATTCATGTTGCCTTTTTATGGTGTTGGATGGTAAGTCTTCCTTCTAAGTTTTTCTTCAAGTGTGCAAGCTAGAGTCTTTACTAAGTGGCTTAGGTGGTTCACTTGTGCAGCATTGGTGTTGATTTAGGGTTACTAAGACAAGTTCAAGTGGGATGGATCCACTAAGTGAATTGGCATTGAGGGCAATTAATTCTAAGTGTGCACTAGTGATCTATCATTTTATGCTACAAAATAGGATTGGGTTAGGGTGTAAATGATTACACTAATATGGTTTGGGGTAGATTAGTGTTGACTAACAGTAAGAGGGGTCATTAGTAAGTTCACATTTTAATTTTCATGATTTTTGATGGCTTAAATAATTTTCTAGAAATCTTTCATTATTCAACAAGCTAGGGTCACACTATTCATATCTAATTTAATTCTTAACTTAATTTTAATTCTAACCAGTTCTATTGGGTAGATTATTTTATAAGCTTTCCAATGCATATTTATTTGCTAGATTTGGATTTGTAAAACTCTAGGAATTAAAGTTTGAAAATAGTATCTCAAACAGTTTTGAATTAAATCGAAAAGGCGGGAAAATAAATAAAACTGAAACGGACCGAAACTTCACTAGCTGGGCCCAGTTCAGACTAAACCCGAACGGGCCAGCCCAGAAAACGATTCGCTCGGCTGGGGAAAAATAAAACAGGCCTGACAGGTGGGACCTACTCGTCAGACCTAATTACAAAACCCGAATCGGTATGCTAGGGTCGGATCAGAATCGGACGGCTCAGCTTCATCGTCTTCCTCAGCACGGCGGGAGCTCACCTGCGTTGCAGTGAAGATCGTTCGATGGCGAGGGCGAGGCATAGAGGATGCAGAACTCGACGGCGATGCGCGGGATCGGCTGCGGTTCGTCTCCTCCTCCGATTCCCTGCAGCAGCTTGCTCCCAGGTGGTCGAACGTGGCGGCGCTCCGCTTGTCCAGTACCACCCCGGCGAGGCTGGCGACGGCGAGCTAGGGTAAGCGAGGCTAAGTGAGTATGTCTGGGAGATAGCTGGGGACTGGGTGAGTTGCTCCGTTTGATCGGAGGGGCTTTTTATAGGCCGGAGCGACGAGGATAAGCGCGGCCAGAAGCTCGACGGCACGGGGGCCCTGGCGGCGTTTGAAGCTCGCTCCGGTCACGGCGGTCACGCTCGCGTGCTGGGGGGTTTATGGCTTGGCCGCGGGGTGCTGTGGGTCTCCTCTGGCGCCTCCAAGCTGGTCGGCATCGTGCAGGGAAGAGGGTTGCTGGGAGGGGGCCCTGGGCGCGTTTCTCCTCCTTCCTCCTCTTCTCACGGCTTGGGTCGGGGGTGGGGAAGCTGGAGTCGATCGAGGCACCGTCCAGCAGCATGGCAGCAGTGCCTGGGCGAGCTCGAACAGTGCTGCACCAGTGATCTTGATCTCATTTGATTTGCTTCTGCCAGTGTTCGACGAAATGCCCGCAAGAACTCAAAATTTGAATTTTCAAAATTTTCCACTTTGGGTGCTCATCATATTGGATAAGGTACCCAGTCATATTTTTGTTATGAAGAAAGGTTGAGTTTTGCAGAAATTTATATTTCAAATTTGGTATAGTTCCTGTTTCAGATTCAGACTTTGGCTCAAGTTTGAGTGAGGCTCTAGTTTGAAATTTGGGTAAATGCTGGTTGGTTGAGTTAGTATACAACTTGGTTAAACTCAACTTGCTGGCCAAACCTGAAGGTGGGTTCTAGATTTCTTAATCCAAGGGCTCAAAGTGGTGTAGTTAATAACAATTCCTAGATCATATTAACTTTATCTCTTTCTTTCTTATTTTTACTTCTGGTTTCTTTGCTTCCTAAAAATCTTCTCAATTGATTCTGTTGGTTCACTTAGAATTATCTAACCAATGCTCAATCAAAAATCACACACATAAAATCATAGAATACAAATAAAATAAAATGCATGTATGCATACAATAATAGATAAAAAGTTTTATTTGGGTCCAAAATTTGGCACTTTATTTATTAAGAAGTGGATTACAATTTCTGAGTTGTTACAATCTTCCCCCCTTAAAAAGAATCTCGTCCCCGAGATTCACTAATTAAGAACTGAAAAGATTGGGAAACTCTTTCTGAAGGTAATCTTCTCGTTCCCAAGTGGCTTCCTCTTCGGTGTGATTACTCCACTGAACTTTCAGAAATTTGATGCTTCGGGTTCGAGTGGTTCGATATGCTTCCTCGAGGATACGGATAGGTACTTCATGATATGTCAAATCCTTGTTGATGTCCACAGAACGGTGATCAATATTCTTGAAGATCTCGGGCTTCTCCGGAACTTCAAGACATTTCCGAAGTAACGACACGTGGAAGACATTGTGTACTTCAGACAATTCAGGGGGCATGGCCAATTGATAAGACACTTCTCCTCTGCGGTCTAGTATCTTGAAGGGTCCAATATATCTGGGTGCAAGCTTTCCTTTTACTTGGAATCTTTGCATTCCCTTGAGGGGTGATACTCGGAGGTAAACGAAGTCTCCACTCTTGAAAGTTAATTCTCTCCGTCTCTTGTCGGCATAACTCTTTTGTCTTGACTGGGCTGCCTTGAGATAGTCACGAATCATGCGAACTTTCTCCTCGGCTTCTTGCAGAATGTCAGGTCCAAATATCTGACTGTCTCCAGTTTCTGACCAATTCAAAGGGGTACGACACTTTCTTCCATACAACGCTTCAAAGGGGGCCATTTGCAAACTGGCTTGATAACTGTTGTTGTAGGAAAACTCCGCGAAAGGCAGACAATCTTCCCACTTAGCTCCATAGGCTAGAACACAGGCTGTCGGGGGGATGATCCCCGGTAGGGTCAAGAGAGTAGAAAGACACCAGGTCTATGATTGACTTTATGCCGGGTTATCAAGGAAGGGCCTGGCCGGAATATAAGAGCATCGGCCAGGCCGGCATATAATGTGTATCCCGACTGATACTTGGATATGCCGGCATAGCCGGAATACTTATAAAGTGTGCCGGCATATACTTAGATATGCCGGCCTAACCATTTGGTGTGTTGTGCAGGAGCAGGGGAGGCCGGATTACCCGACCCTCGTAGGTCGGTGGTCCGGCATATATGTCCTGGGTATGGCCAACGGTCATATCCGGGATACTTAAGTCAACCAAGGTGTCACATCCCTACAATCAAGGAAGAAAACATCCAAGCATGGTAGCAGAGTGGGATGGCAGGGTGCACAGTGGTGGTCTACCAACCCTCACTGTGCACCAGTACAGGGCTCACCTCACAGAGGTAAGGTCACAGTTCAAGAGGTACAAGGTACAGGGATACCAAGTCCCATCGAGAGCAATCAGGGAGGAAGTCAAGGGTCGGTGCCTTCGTCAGCAAGTCCTATTTGGAGTGTAGCCCGTGTCTTGTGGTCTCTTATGACCGTTGTAACCCTGGCTACCACTATATAAGGTGGCATAGGGAGCCCTAGTAAAGGGTGGGTTGGTCACTCTGTGTTCCTACACTTAGCAGTTCATCTTCCTTCTCTAGCAGAGAGCTTGGAAGCTCCATTGTTGTGTACTACATCGACCCAAATATACAATCAGTAGAGCAGGAGTAGGGGTGTTATCTCCTTACGAGAGCCCCGAACCTGGGTAGATCAGTGTCTCTTTCTGTCGTGCTTTTTAGCTCGTTCCCCTCTCCCGAATCCTCCAGCATCTAGTTCGGCCCCCATTTAAGCCATCCTATGGCATATGTTGTTTCACCACGACGACATTTGGCGCCCACCGTGGGGCAGATCGATATGCTGGGCGGAGTGTTCATTCGGACGGGGTCTGTGATAGCAGCTTCGGGAGTGCGCGTGGTCTCTGGCCTTGTCCAGAGGCTAGGCTCGCTCAGTTTCGTCAGTGACAACGCCGGTTGTCTCGGTGGCCGGCCGTTCCCCAGGGATGGCCGGATTATGTCTTTCGGTTCCCACAAGGTGTACGTGGGGACTGAGAGAATTTGCAGGAAGGAGGTGCTAGTGGCGTCGGATCCTCCGTCACATCGGCTGGCTCACGCTGGGCGTAGCGCTCGCTCAGTAGAGCCGGCTGAGGTGATGATGGCCGGCACATCCGTGCCGCCGGCGGAAGATGCCGGCAAAGCAGCAGCGGCCGGAGCTTCTCCTCCGGAGCCGCCGAAGGTCAAAAGGTCGGCGCGTCCACCGTTGGAGCGTGCGGAGAACCTGGCCGGCACTTCCGGTGTGCCGGCTAGGGGCGAGGTTCTTCTTCCCATCATCGACCGGCTTCTCGAGCCGGTGCGATCCGGCGTCGATCCGGAGCAGACAAGGGAAGTCCTGGAGGGATCTCGTCAGGCCCTGGCCATGAACCAGGAGCGCGAACGGTTTAACCGGCAACTCCGTGAGTATGAGGCAGCCCATGGTTTTACTCCTGTAGTAATCCGGCCTAGCCGGATAGAAGAGGTTAGAACTAGAGGCAGAAATCTTAATGCTGAGATAGGAAAAGATGCCAGAGATAAGAGTCATACCGCAACTAGTACTGTGCCTAAGGTAGTCTATAGTTCGCCAGTAAAGAACCTTAGAGCGGCGGCCGAGGTAGCTAAGGATTTATCTTGTTTATCCGGCGAAGCACTGCGTGAGCAGCAAGCCCGGCTTAACCAACTTTTGTCTGAAGCTACAAAGCAGCAGGAGGCCTTTAAAAAGGCAAACCCGGGTGCCGGGGCGTCTCAGTACATTGTGTCGGCGGGAGGTGCCGGCGCGAGGTCGAGGGACCAAGCCTCGTCCCCGCATCCTAGCGCCCGGCGTGCCGGAAGTGTGACCTCTGGCCGTCGGGACAAGCAGATCCAGGTGTACGATCCGGCTGCCGCCGGAAAGTAGGCGATGGTGCAGAAGAATGTCGGCCAAGCTGACAAGTATGTCGGCAGCAAGAAGCCCGGCCAGAGTGTGCCGGCCGGGCATGAAGCAGGCGCGGCCGGTGATGGCCGGAGTAACAGTGCAGCCCGGCGTCAGCAACAGGGCGCCGGAGGTGCAGCGCAGCAGCAGGGTGCAGGCCATCCGGGACATCGAGAGGATGACGGCAATTCCGCCCTTGCCAGGGCGGGATATCAGCAGCAGCACCAGCAAGGCCGGCATAGTGAGCAGCATCAGCCGGAGCAGCAGCAGCAGATGATAGCAGGCCCAATAGCATCCCGGCTTGGACCTCGGTCCTTGGAAGCCAATGATGCACGTTTCAAGCTGGACAAGATCCACCAATCAGAGTTGGTGGAGAGACAAGGAGCTCCGGGCCCTATGTGTTTCGGACCCCGGATTATGGGGGAGCCGGTGCCTTACTTCTTCCAGCTCGCGCGTGGCGCGAGGACATATAATGGCAGTACGAAGCCGGAAGATTGGTTGGAGGATTACTCCACAGCGGTGAACATCGCCGGAGGAAACCTCAGATGGGCGGTACGATATGTGCCGCAGATGTTGGAAGGTCCAGCCAGGATATGGCTGAATAATTTGCCGGCCGGGAGTATCAACGGCTGGATTGATTTCGAAGAGCAGTTTGTGTCGAACTTTACCAGTACATACAAGAGGCCCAACCGTCCGCAGCAGCTGGCTAACTGCCGGCAAGGAGTGAATGAGACTGACCGTGACTATCTGACCAGGTGGTGCACGTTGCGCAATTCCTGCGAAGGAATCAATGAGCAGCAGGCCATCATGTGGTTCGCTCATGGGTGCCGGCATGGCACCATGCTGTGGCAAAAGCTTCAGAGGCAAATGCCGGCCACGCTGGCCGAAACAATCAAGATCGCTGATAGTTATGCTCTGGGAGATCCCATGCAGCCCAGTCTCGATTCACAAGGACAGGGGCAAACCCAGGGGAACACCAGCAATGCCGGGAGATCAGGGCAATATTATCGCACTGATAACCGGAACAAGAGAAGAGATGAAAGGCCGGATCACCGGTATGGGGCAGCACAAGTTGCAGCTGTGGAGGAAGAGCAAGGGGGCGCCGGCAGTAGCCAGCGTCCGAGATATGAGGACTATCAGCAGCCTCAGCAGCAGCCACAGCAGCAAGCACAGCCGTTCCAGAAGAAGAATGTCTGGACCAACAAGAATGCCGGCGGAGCCGCCGGCCAGAAGAAGCAGTGGCCGAAGTATACTGTGGGTCTTGCCATGGACAAGCCTTGTGTGTTCCACACATTCCAGCCGGGAAAGCCGGCAAACCATTTGACAAGGAACTGTTCGTGGCTGGACGACATATTAGCAGGTCGTGCAGGTCCCTGGGGACCGGCTAGACCCTCTGTCCCGGCAGCTCCATCGCCGTTGACAGGTGCCAATACGATTGCAGTCCCACCTAGGCCGGTTAATCCCGGGAATCAGAGCAACGCCGGAAATGCCGGCGTAAATCAAGTTGACCAGAGCTATAATCCGGAATATAACGCCGGAGGCCCAGGAGCGGGCCGGAATGAGTACAAGGAGTATGATCAGAGCTATATGGTCTTTGAGACCGAGAGAACAGACAAGCAGAGCTTGTACCGGCGGTGTCTGGAGGTGAATGCCGTTATGTCGGCTGTGCCAAAGCTGATGTACTGGTCTGACCAGGCTGTTGGTTGGGACAGGGCAGATCATCCCCGGATCATGCCAAATCCCGGCGGATATGCTCTGGTGATGGATCCGACATTCGTCGGGCCGGCTAATAACGTAAGATTCAGCAAGGTCCTCATTGATAATGGAAGCAGCATCAACATCATGTATCGGGATACGATGGAGAAGCTGGGAATCAAGGAAAATATGCTGGAACCGAGCAAGACCACGTTCCACGGCATTGTGCCGGGACTTTCGTGTGCGCCGATGGGCAAGATCCGGATGGATGTGATGTTTGGCAGCCGGGATAACTGCAGGGTGGAAAACCTCATGTTCGAGGTGGTTGATTTGGAGAGCCCCTATCATGCTTTGCTGGGTAGACCGGCACTGGCAAAATTCATGGCCTCTACGCATGTGGCGTATCTGAAGATGAAGATGCCGGGACCCAAAGGAGTGATCACCATCATTGGTGATTACAAGCGTTCGATGGCATGTGCCAACCGCCGGATCCAATCTGGCCGAGACTCTGATCATTGCAGAGGAGAGGAGAGGCTCAAGCGAGCAGTGGAGATTGCTGAGACGGTCGTGGCCGGCAAATCTATGCGGGCATGACAAATCCCGGTGGCAGCGTTTCTTTTCAAGTGAGTAAGGAAGTAAAAAAGGTGCCTCTGGATGAAGCTTTCCCGGAGCGCCATGCCCTGGTTGGGGCAAGTTTGGATCCCAAATAGGAAAGCGAGCTCATCAGCTTCCTCCGTGAGAATCGGGATATCTTTGCATGGTCTACTTCGGACCTGCAAGGTGTGCCGAGGGAGCTGGCTGAGCACGCATTGCACGTGAGACCCGATGCTAAGCCAGTAAAGCAGCCGCTCCGGCGGAATGCCGGCGATAGAAGGAAAGCCATATGGGAGGAAGTGGCCAGGCTCTTAGCCTCTGGCTTTATCAAGGAAGTACTTCATCCGGATTGGGTGTCTAATCCAGTTTTGGTGGAAAAGAAGAAAGATGAGCCCGCCATAGTGAAAGTATGGCGGATGTGTGTTGATTACACCAACTTGAATAAGGCATGTCCTAAAGATCCATTCCCGCTCCCTCGGATCGATCAAGTGATTGATTCCACAGCCGGATGTTGAACTGTTATCATTTGTAGATGCCTATTCTGGTTTCCACCAGATCCCCTTGCATGAGCCAGATCAAATAAAGACATCCTTTATTACCCCGTACGGGGCTTATTGCTATCTCACTATGCCGTTCGGTTTAAGAAATGCCGGCGCAACTTACCAAAGGTGTATGCAAAAGTGTTTTGCACGATCAGATAGATAAAAATGTGCAGGTATATGTCGATGATATCGTCATAAAAACCAAGGAGAGCAAGACTCTCATAGATGATCTCCGGGAAACCTTTGGGAACCTGAGGAGATTCCGGATGAAGTTGAATCCGGCTAAGTGCACCTTTGGTGTGCCGGCGGCAAGTTGCTCGGTTTCCTTGTTTCCAGCCGGGGTATTGAGGTGAATCCCGGCAAGATTCGTGCCATAGAAAGGATGAAGCCGCCGACAGATTTGAGGGAAGTACAGAAGTTCACTGGGTGCCTCGCATCCCTGAGCCGCTTCATAAGCCGGCTGGGAGAGAAAGCTCTGCCGTTATATCAGTTGATGAAAAAGTCCGACACATTTGTCTGGACAACGCAAGCAGATGCAGCTTTCAAGGAATTGAAACAGTTGTTGTCAACAGCGCCGGTATTAGCGTCTCCGATGCCCCGGGAGCCAATGTTGCTCTATATAGCGGCAACCAACCGAGTTGTCAGTGCCGTGGTGGTAGTAGAGCGAGAGGAAGGAGGCAAAACCGTGCAGCGGCCGGTATATTATCTGAGTGAAGTCCTCTCCACCTCAAAGCAAAACTACCCCCACTATCAGAAGATGACCTATGGTGTCTATATGGCGGCCAAGAAGCTCAAACATTACTTCCAAGAGCATCCAATCCGGTAGTGGCCGAGGCCCCTATCTCGGAAATTATAGGCAACAAAGATGCCAGCGGCCGGATAGCAAAGTGGGCAATAGAGGCTTTCACCATATACACCGCAGTACGATAAGAGGGATACAATCAAGTCCCAGGTCTTGGCTGATTTCTTTATTGACTGGGCCGAGATACAGTATGAGCCACCATTGCCAGATGCCAATTATTGGAGGATGCATTTCGATGGGTCCAAGACAATCCATGGCTTGGGTGCCGGCATAGTTCTCAGTTCACCAAAGAATGACCAGCTGAGATACGTCCTGCAGATTCACTTTGCAGCATCAAATAATGTGGCGGAATATGAGGCACTTGTGCATGGCCTGAAGGTGTCTAAGGACATAGGAATTCGCCGGATTATGTGCTTCGGGGATTCTGACTTAGTGATTCAGCAGTGTTCCGGCATATGGGACGCGCATGATGCTAACATGGCATCATAC
>QXEO01000220.1:17240014-17283001 GCA_007115705.1 Dactylis glomerata
TGTTGGGGATATACCAAATAGGTATACCAGCGACGTAGTCCTAAATCAGCAAGCCAGGGTGGCCCATCAGGGGTGGTATGGCGGATTCGCCATACCGGGCGGCCCAGTTGCTGAAGTTGGCACGGCGGTACTGGACGCAGGCGCTTATGGCGGATCCGGAGACAGGCCCATGGCGGGCTACTAGCGGCGAGCTTATGGCGGATCCGGATGACGGCCCATGGCGGGTGACCTTGTAGCGTACGCGCAGGACTTAGTCTAGGATTCCAAGTTGTATCCGCTCCGGTACCAACGTGTAGCCCACGCCAGGCGCCTTTATAAGCCCGGCGTGGAGCAGCCCTTGAGGCAGAGACCAATCTTACGGCCAATCGCATAGCGAAACAGCCAACCTCATCATTGTAACCGAGCACTTGTTGCCTTATAGTGAATTATAGCAGCACGTAGGGTCTCGCCACCGTTGCGGGATCTGAAGCTGGGTAAACTCGTGCTACCACCGTCCTGGATCGCTCCCCCGTGTTCACCCCCTTCCACAAACCGCCATACACCTACCCATATGGCAGATCTGTTGACGAAACCACGACAACTTTCGCCTGCAGCCGCATCACATTGGGGCGAACGCGATGATGATATTGTCCGCGTTCGCAATCCTTTGCGAGGCATATTTGGGCATCTGGCCCAACGTTGAGCTGTTCCGCCGGCTGATCTACTTCAAGACCCAGACGGCGGAAACCGTTCCGGTGATATGCGGCACCGCCTCCTTCTATGCACGCAAGACCGCGGACTTCCCCGGCATAAAAGGGAAGGAGTCTTGCAAGAAATGGCAGCGCTCCTTCTTCTACGTGAGGAACCTGAAGGAGGGCGAAGACCATGTCAGTCTGCCACCCTTTGAGGCAGGCGGGCCCGAGCGGGATAACTGGAGTGCTGCTCTTCCTCGCCCCTCGCCGGACATGGAGGAGATTCTTCAGCGGATCACCACCCTGCAGACGGAGGGTGGCCTGGAGCCGCCCGACCTCCTCTTCGCCTTCCTGGTCGCATGCGTGTCGCCGCTCCAGCGCCGCTTGCACAAGATGTGCTTCCTGGGATCCGCCAGGGATCCTACTCGTCACTCTTCCAAGGCGCTGTCAGCATTGGAGGCGGCTCGGAAGGCGAACCGCATTGCCGATGTCAAGCTTCAAGCCTCGTGGACGTGGGGTCTGGAACCTCACGACCGAGATAACCCAATTGCTGAGGTGAGCTTGCCGGGCCTGGCCCCTGTCCTTCTCCCCCTTTGCGACTCTGATCTCCTGACTTCTGTTTACTTGGCCCGGGCAGAACTTGTTTGCCCTGCAGGCGGCGGAGAATTCGACCCAGCGTCAGGCTGGCTTTGCCGCTGACAGAGCCGAATTGGATGATAAAGTCATTTGGGATGAAGCCGAGGAGGTAGAGGACGCTAGTTCTCAGGCCGCCATCGAGAGCTCAAGCGCCACTCACGGCGACGAAGGAAGTGAGGAGCTCGTGGACTCGGGCGAGCCCCTCAGTCATTCCAGTAAGTTTCCAGGCCCCTCCCTCTTAAGAGATTGGTTCGAGGATGATGATGGTGAAACAGGATCAGCTGCCACCCTCGGGGGCGTAGCCCTTCATGTAGCCGCCGCAGCCGCTGCTGGGGTTCAAGCTCCCCCAATCATGGATTTGCCAGAGTCTCCAGAGCCACATCCTGTTGCTTCAGAGCCGGCAGGTCGTGAAGAGGCTGGAAGCGATCCAGCCGGCACCAAGAGAAGGGCTCAGCCGGCCTCCTTCGAGCCGGCTGAGAAGCACAAGAAACCGGAGCCGGCAGCGAGGGACCTGCGCCGTCCTAAAATGAAGAAGGTGGCCAAACGGCGAGCTATCGCCATAGCCGGGTGAGCTTCCCGCTTCCTTGCTTCTCATCCATACTTTATCGCCGCGGCCCTGATTGACTCGGTCGTGGGATGCCCTCTTTGCAGGTCGCCCCTTTCTGTTGATTCGGCTGCCCAACCTCCTCCCGCCGTCGCTTCCGGGGAAACCGTGACCCCGGCTCTCGAGCCCTCCTGCCACAAGAGAGTGCACAGGGAGGAGATTGGCGGCGACTCGGGTCGCATTGAAGACGATCGCTGCTCTCCGCGGTTGAAGCTTGTGGCGAGCGAAGCTAGGGCAGAGGATCCTGCGTGCCCAGAGGTGCCCGTGGACGCTGTTCCCCGCCCGGCTGCCACACCTGAGGCTGACTCCACGCCAGCCAAGGAGACTACTCCGGCCGGGGCTGTCACACCCCCACCTCCTGCTACCGAAGACATCACGACGGGGAACGACGCCGCCATCCACGCGCCATCCGACCCGCCCAGTCAAGAAGGTACGCGCGAGGCCGCGGTGGGAGCAACAGAAGAGGTCCCGGTGCGCAAAGTCACTGGAGCCCCCGGGGCCGGCTGCTCAGACTCCTTCCAACCTCGAGCTCGTGCCGAACGTGCAGGCTGCGGTGTCTACGGCCGAGACGAGGGCTGGTGCGACCATTGGTTCCCTGCTCCTTGGGCTGGCCTGTAGTTCTGGCGAAGCTTCTCAAGGACTCCTCACCACTCGGGTGACGAGGAGCGAACTTGGTGACGACTTGTCAGCTCCTGAGGCTATGACCAGGGGCGCCTCAAGTGGAAAAGCTCTTGTCACTGTGGCTGGGTCCAGCGTTGGAAGTCTGAGCTCTGCCAGCCAGCTTCAGCAAGAATGGGCAGACACCGCCTCGAGTGCCGATGCTGGAGAAAAGCTCAAGGTCCAGGGCAGCAAACCGACTCTGGCGGAGCTGAACAAGTAGTTTACTGTTGTCAAGGAGTCGCTTCAGAACGCCGGCTTCCAATTCCTTGATGCTATACGGACGACCAATGTGAGTACTGCACCTTTAACCTCTGATTTCTTCTGCTAGTTGGGAGACATGACCTGCGGCTTCGTGGTCCATTTTGCCATACATCCTAGCCCCCGAGTTTTGAGGTAGCTGTAGAAACAGCTGGCTCGAAAGTGAATTTCGCTAAGAACCGTTGTCTTTCTGCCTTCCGCAGGAGCTGAACGCGCTTTGAGCCAACGTCTTTCAGAAGCTGCTGGCGAAGTACCGTGCCGGCAAGGTTCAATATCAAGACATGAAGAAGGAGCTGGAGAAGCTGTCAGCTAAGCTCTAGACCCCTTGCTTTGAAAACTCTGCTGCTGTCCTTTCCGCTCTCATATCTCCATTTCCAGATTCCGCCTCGCTCATCGCTTCGCTTGAGTCCCAGTTGGCCAACTCGATGTCGGCCGACGCTGTTGAGTCGCTCAAGCGAAAGCATGCAGAGGAGCTTCAGGGCCTGCAAGCCCAGGCCGTCTGGGCTCAGGAGTTGGAAACCGAGCTGGCGAAGGCTCGAGAGGCGGAGTCGTCGCTGCGGCTGGAGTTTGATCGCTAGCTGGCCAAAGAGAAAAGAATCCTCTCTGCAAAGTTCGACGGCAAGGTGAACGAGCTTCGCACGACCTTGGGGAGCGAAGTCGAGAGCCGCGGCGCCCAAATCGACGAGCTAGAGACTCTCCGGAGGTTTGACAGTGAGCGTCATGACAAGGAGATCGGTGTTTGGCATGCCCGCGACCGCAAGGTTCAGTCCGGCCTGCTGGGGCTGGAGGAAGCTCTTCGTGGTATACTTCCTTTCCTGCTTCTCGTCTCTTGCTCTTTCACGCCACCTCCTCACTCTCTGATTGCCCTTGCAGGAGCTTTCCCAGACTCCAACGAGGCCGCCACAGCGGCGCTGGAGGAATACAGGGCGGAACAAAAGATCGTCCCTAGCAGTGACCCCAAGGCCGAGCTTTCCTCAGGGGAATTGGTTGCGTTGGCCAAAGGCCGGCTTCATCCAGTCGCCAAGCTCGGCGGGGATCTCCATGAAGCCATTGTTTCTGTCTTCCAAACCTTGTGGCCGGGGCGAGCGGTGCCTGGCGAGATCCAGGCGCTCCTCCAGTGGATCCCTCTCGCGCCCAACCGGCTCGACATCTGGAAAGAGTCCGCGGCTTAGGCCGGTGCTGAACAGGCTCTGGAGTTCATGCTCTCCTGGTATCCAGGCATTAACCTGGACCAGCTGGAGAATCTTCGTGAAGGCGGATTAGCAGGCCTCGACAAAATCAAGCTCCGCCAACGCGCCTATGCCATCGCCGAGTGTGCTGATACGTCTCAAACGTATCTATAATTTTTGATGCTCCATGCTTGTTTTTGCACCATTTGCCTTGTGTTTCGTTACACTTCGTGGCGTTTTTATGCGATTTCCGGAACTATCCTATTGACAAGATGCCACAGTGCCAGTTCCATGTTTTCTGCCGTTTTTGTGTTTCAGAAAAGCTACACAGGAAATATTCTCGGAATTGGACGAAACAAGTTCCAGAAGTCTTATTTTTCCCGGAAGCTTCCCGAAGACCGAAAGAGAGCCAAAGGGGGGCCAGAGGCCGCCCCCACACATAGGTGGCGCGGCCCAGGCCCTGGCCGCGCCACCCTGGTGTGAGCAGCCCCTGGCTGCCTCCTGACATCGCCCCTTCGCCTATATAAAGCCTCGGGACGGAAAACCCTAAAGGAGTCGGCGAAATTTCCATAACAGTTCCGCAGCGCTGCCGCCGTCGAACCCAAATTTCGGGGGACAGAAGTCTCTATTCCGGCACCCTGCCGGGACGGGGAAGTGCCCCCGGAGCCATCTCCATCGGTCTCCATCGCCGTCTCCGCCGTCTCCATCGACCTCACTGCCATCTCCATCAACCTTGCTGTCTCCTATGATGAGGAGGGAGTAGTTCATCCCCGGGGCTGAGGGCTCTACCGGTAGCTATGTGGTTCACCTCTCTCTCCCATGATGTGATATTTATGTGATCGTGAGCTTTGTATCATGTTGAACAAGTAGATGTTATTATTCAGATATTATGTGTACTCTAGTGATGTTATTAAAGTAATCTATTCCTCCTGCCATGGTGTAACGGTGACAGTGCGTGCATCATGGTGGTACTTGGTCTAGGCTACGATTGTGATCTTTTATGGATTATGAGAATAATTATCGCTATGATAGTATTGAAGTGATCTATTCCTCCTTTCATGGTGTAATGTTGACAGTGTGTGCACCGTGTTAGTACTTGGTCTAAGTTGCAATAATATCTATCTTGAGTTGTGATCTGATTTGAATATCTCTATGAGTGGTGTTTGTCAAGTACTTGATGAACTTTAAGGGGTGCTTCTGTAGCCACTACACAATGATTAGTGTTATTCAATAGGAGATCAATTCAGAGTACCATAGTGAAGAGAAGTTGTTTATTTGTTCAATTATGTTATATTTTTTGGGAGTGTGTCCACTAGTGAAAGTATGATCCCTAGGCCTTGTTTCCAAGCATTGCACACCGTTTACTTCCTATTTTGTTACATGTTTGCTCGCAGCGATATTTATTTCAAACCACATTTGCTACTTATAATCATCACTACTACTTGTATTTCACTATCTCTTCGCCGAACTAGTGCACCTATACATCTGACAAGTGTATTGGGTGTGTTGGGGACACAAGAGACTTTCTGTATCATCTAATTTGAGTGAGGTAAGATTTGGGGATGTTGGCGCCCACATGAGCATCTTTTTATATCCAAACTTTCATTAGTTGAACACTTTTTGATTTGAGCAACAGAAAACCTCTCAAAAATTCAGCCTTTGTCAGCTGTTCTGTTTTGACAGATTTCTGCCAATATTTGTGTTTGCCGCTTTATCGCTTTCTTTTGAGTTCTTTTGATCACGGAACTTTTCGGGAAGTTGCTACAGTAGTATATGCTATATATGTGGTGGTTTTGTGTTGAAATCTCAAGCAAAAAGGGTTGATTCTATTTTATGCTTACTCTAATGTTGCTAATAGATTTGTGTTTAGTTTTGTATGAAGGAAGTTTTCAAGTGTAGGGATCGGAGAGTGATGAGATGAGTTGAAGAATGGATAAAAGCTCAAGCTTGGGGATGCCCATGCATCACCCCAAGAAATATCCAAGAAGTACAAGCGTCAAAGCTTGGGGATGCCCCCGAGGCACCCCTTCTTCATCGGCAAAAATCAGGTCACCTTTCAAAACACTATATTTTTATTGCTTCATGCACTATACGTTTTTCTTGGAGTGTCAGTTGTTTTTGTTTTTATTTTTCTTTTGTTTTATTTGCTGCAATAAATGGTTAGATCACATCATGTTTCTTTTGGAGGAGATGAAATCGTTTTCATTGCCAAGAACACTCTAGTTTTCACCCTTATAAAAAACCGAGTGTTCTTCTTTTTCTGCTACTGCTTTTGGTTTTCGTTTTTGCCTTGATTTGCGTTCAGATCTTCTTATATTTATTCATCAAGGTGTATTTTTCCCTCTGATCTTTATTGGTTTTCATCAAAAGAGGTGTTTATAAAAAGTTCGAATGGTGTTGGAAAAGAGAAAAAGCTTTATGCAAAAAGTGGTACAAGAAGGAGCTTGTGTAGACTGCGGCCTAGGCTTTTGCATGTCGTGCTTGATGTCTTTTTGATAGTATGCTTAGTGGTTTTGCTGTAGCATAACTTGTCTCAAATAACTGAGATTGCTTAATGAGCCTTTGAAAAAATCATGCGTTGTTTTTATCGTTTGAAAGCATTATTTTGGTTTTCTCCTTGATGATTTATTTGCGTTGACTTGCCGCATGCTCACACATGTTAGACTCTTACAAAGTCGCCAATAGCCTTTATGATCATTTAGTTTTTGACTTTTGATGCCATCTTATACTTCTTTTAATATTGCTTTGTCGCTTTGCATGATTATGGCAGTTATTGCTCTCTTAGTTGGTCGCTCCCAGTCTTTTGCTAGCCCTCATTTTATACTGAGTATGAGCTCTACTCGTGCATCCAACTTCCAAAAACCAAGTTTGCCATTGTGTCCACTATAAATTCCTATGCATGGTATTTGTAAGCCATTCCAAGTAAATTTTCATGTGCTACCTTTCAAAAAAACCTTCAAAATCCTTCTCGTTTTGTGACACTGTTTTCAGCTCATGGGGATGTAGTGGTCGGATTTGCTATCTTCCATATTGTCTTATTCCAAAAAGAAGAAAAAAGAAAAAAGAAAGAAAAAAGGCACTCCTCCATGGAATGTGAATGTTGGTGGGCACCCGATGGAATCGGTTAGCCATAGTTTGAGAAAGAAAAAAAGGTGAGGAGGAGTGCCAAGCTTTATAAAAGAGCACAAAAAGTGCCAATCTCTCTCTCAAAAACTTGCTTCATTTTTGTATGGAAGATAGTAAGAACCCCATTGCTAGTCGTTGACAAAAGCAACCACCTCTTAAAACTCAAGTTTTATCTCTCTGTTTTATAAATGAAAAGCTCTAGCACATGTTTAATCACTACTTCCCTCTGCAAAGGGCCTTTCTTTTACTTTCATGTTGAGTCACCACCTTCTATCTTTATGCACCATTAGGAGAGCATAGTTGTCATTCTGAGTATAATGTGCATTGTCCCAAAGTTTTCATTGATTGATTCATATTGTTGGTTTCACTTGTTCTTAAATTATTTGTATCTAGTCGCCCTCTTAAACTTGAAGGTGTCCTATGCATTTATGTTTTGCTCTCTTTGAAGGACAAGCTGAAAACCATTTGTATGTTTTTCCTTATGATTTGAACACACGTTTGACTTTCATTGTTTCATTTTCATGATCTTTTGTTTGTGTTCATTTTCTTGTTTACAACATGGTTGCTAAGTTTCTATTGTCAAGATTATATCTTTCATGCCCATGTTTTAAGTTCTTATGATCCCAGCTCACAATGCTTACATACATGATCAAGATTGTGTAGGTGCATGTCACCTCAAAAATTATTTCTTTTGTTATCACTTACCTACTCGAGGACGAGCAGGAGTTAAGCTTGGGGATGCTGATACGTCTCAAACGTATCTATAATTTTTGATGCTCCATGCTTGTTTTTGCACCATTTGCCTTGTGTTTCGTTACACTTCATGGTGTTTTATGCGATTTCCGGAACTAACCTATTGACAAGATGCCACAGTGCCAGTTCCCTGTTTTCTGCTGTTTTTGTGTTTCAGAAAAGCTACACAGGAAATATTCTCGGAATTGGACGAAACAAGTTCCAGAAGTCTTATTTTTCCCGGAAGCTTCCCGAAGACCGAAAGAGAGCCGGAGGGGGGCCAGAGGCCGCCCTCACACATAGGTGGCACGGCCCAGGCCCTGGCCGCGCCACCCTGGTGTGAGGAGCCCCTGGCTGCCTCCTGACATCGCCCCTTCGCCTATATAAAGCCTCGGGACGGAAAACCCTAAAGGAGTCGGCGAAATTTCCAGAACAGTTTTGCAGCGCCGCCGCCGTCGAAGCCAAATTTCGGGGGACAGAAGTCTCTGTTCCGGCACCCTGCCGGGATGGGGAAGTGCCCCCGGAGCCATCTCCATCGGTCTCCATCGCCGTCTCCGCCGTCTCCATCGACCTCACCGCCATCTCCATCAACCTTGCTGTCTCCTATGATGAGGAGGGATTAGTTCATCCCCGGGGCTGAGGGCTCTACCGGTAGCTATGTGGTTCACCTCTCTCTCCCATGATGTGATCTTTATGTGATCGTGAGCTTTGTATCATGTTGAACAAGTAGATGTTATTATTCAGATATTATGTGTACTCTAGTGATGTTATTAAAGTAATCTATTCCTCCTGCCATGGTGTAACGGTGACAGTGCGTGCATCATGGTGGTACTTGGTCTAGGCTACGATTGTGATCTTTTATGGATTATGAGAATAATTATCGCTATGATAGTATTGAAGTGATCTATTCCTCCTTTCATGGTGTAATGTTGACAGTGTGTGCACCGTGTTAGTACTTGGTCTAAGTTGCAATAATATCTATCTTGAGTTGTGATCTGATTTGAATATCTCTATGAGTGGTGTTTGTCAAGTACTTGATGAACTTTAAGGGGTGCTTCTGTAGCCACTACACAATGATTAGTGTTATTCAATAGGAGATCAATTCAGAGTACCATAGTGAAGAGAAGTTGTTTATTTGTTCAATTATGTTATATTTTTTGGGAGTGTGTCCACTAGTGAAAGTATGATCCCTAGGCCTTGTTTCCAAGCATTGCACACCGTTTACTTCCTATTTTGTTACATGTTTGCTCGCAGCGATATTTATTTCAAACCACATTTGCTACTTATAATCATCACTACTACTTGTATTTCACTATCTCTTCGCCGAACTAGTGCACCTATACATCTGACAAGTGTATTGGGTGTGTTGGGGACACAAGAGACTTTCTGTATCGTAATTGCAGGGTTGCTTGAGAGGGATAGCTTTGACCTCTTCCTCCCTGAGTTCGATAAACCTTGGGTGATCTACTTAAGGGAAACTTGCTGCTGTTCTACAAACCTCTGCACTTGGAGGCCCAACACTGTCTACAAGAACAGAAGCGTGTGTAGACATCATGTGCCGAGACCGACGTGCTTTTCGACGCTGGGGATAGTGACGAATCCTTGGATGGCATGGACTTCGAGGAGCCCGGCTCTGCAGAAGAACCTCAAAAAGCCCCCGAGGATCTCGCTGATAACTCCATTCCTCTGTCCCCCAGTGGCGATGACTTCGTCTTGGCATCTCGAACTGGCGACGCTTCTCCGCTGGAGCTGGCTGGCTCGCCAAGCGCCCCCTGACCATGTCAGGATTTTCTTATTCGTTTTTATGTACGTTGAACTTATGCCGTCCCCAACAATATTTCGTTCGTGTGTACCGATGACGTTTCACCCTGAATTCCTTACGTATTGGTTTCTAGTTGTTTATGAACCGGATTTGACCTGACCCCTTTCGGCTTTTTCCTTTATCTCCCCATCCTTCGGCCCTTCTACCCCCAGCCGGCAGCCTGGTGCCGGCTGGTCTCCCTTGGACCGACAGCGGAATGCCGGTCTAGGGTGGGAGCGTGCCGCGGGATGAGGAGTAGTACTTCAGCGCATAAGAGATCTGGCTTGGTCCAGTCCACGCACAACTATTAACCAATACGCACGGTTTTTGGGTAAATGCTCGTTAACGGCTGCGCGTTCCGTCCTTTTAGCAATTTTCCAGTGTGGGTGACCTGTCGGCTCCATCGCCCTCGGCTTGGGATGGAGGTTGGGCACGGGGTCCGATCCGCACATTGTACTCGTTCGTCTGACAGGAGGATTGATTCGTCGGGTTGGGGCTGCCGGCTCCCATTTGGAGCCAGTTTCCAGCCCCCGTGAATAACGCTTAGAAAGGTAAAAGGCATTTTAGAGCACTCTTTCCAGGGATCAGCCGTATGCCGCCTAACTTTCTTTTATTCAACGACACTTGTTCGGGATACAAGGTTTTTGCCTTGGCTTAGCCGAAGGTCTTAAGCGATCTCGACTTGTCTCAGGCGAAGCTGTGAAGTGCTCCCCCTACCTCAAGGTAGGGCCAGCCCCCGAGACAAGAGCTTCTGCCACCTTGCCCGCTTCGGACGGGACTTCATTGGCGCTGCTTGCTGGCTTGAGGTGAGGAGTCGGCTGGCCCAACGCCAGGCAGCCCGGCTGGACCGCCGCCACCCGCTGCAGCAGTTGTCGCTTCTCCTCAGCGATGACCAAGGCCTCTGCCAGCTTGGAACTGGCCCTCGTGCACTCTATCGACTTCTTGTAGCACCCGGTGACAGTGATCACCCCACGTGGGCCTGGGAGCTTCATCTTCAAGTAGGCGTAGTGCGGGACTGCCATGAACTTGGCCAGGGCAGGTCTTTCAAGCAGCGCATGGTAAGGGCTGTTGAGGTCTACCACCTCGAACCAGATTGGCTCGCGACGATGATTGTCTTTTCCTCCGAACAGCACTTCCAGTTCAATCCTTCCCATTGGCGTACAAGAGTGTCCCGGCACGATCCCATGGAAGGTTAGCTTGGTTGGCTTCAGCTGGATCTCTGGGATCCCGAGCTTTTCCATTGAAGTGCGGTAGAGCAAGTTGATGCTGCTGCCTCCATCGATGAGTACGCGCGAGAATCGACAGGTGTGTGTCTCTGAGAACACGATCGGGTCCAAGACTAGCGCGTAGCCCCCGGGTCTCGGCATGAGTGGCTGGTGGTCTTCACGCCCCCAGGTGATAGACGCATCAGACCAGTGCATGAACTGCGATCCAACTTGTATGACAGCATTTACCTCAACTCCAAACCACGGCTCATCCTTTGGATCCTCCATCTGGGAAGTGAACACATGGTATTGTTCCACATTTGCTTCCTCGGGATAGTCCCTCGCTGCCTTGGCCGGTTGTCGATTCTTGTTTCCCTGCGCTTCAGCTGGCAAGCCTGGTGGAGGTCCAGGCAGTTGGTGGTTTCCTTGCTCCAGATCCCTGGTGAAGCTGCACTGTCGAGTGGTATGCGCTGCTGGCTTGCCTGAAACGCTATGGAACTTACAGGGTTGATCCAGCATCACCTCGATGGTGTACTTGTCCTTGCTGAATTTGTCGCCTTTGTGCTTCTGGCTTCCGCCCGTAGCCCCCGGGCTTCCTTGAACAGCAGCCACTTGCTGGGAGCCATACTTGCTGTCACGGTGTTCGTCTTTCCTCTTGCCATGTCGATCATGATTGTGATGTCCTCCTTGACCGGCTGCCGGCTGAGATTGACCTCCGGCTGGCGCTGGTTCGACGTATTATACTCTTGCAGCGGAATCGGCGGAAGCGTACTTGTCCGCTATTGCCATGAAATCCGCCAATGACTTCGGCTCGGCTCTGTGGAGCTTGTGCTTCAGCAAGGTCCCTTCTCTGCATCCGTCCGTGAAGTAGCCGATGGCTTGCTCCTCGCCCACCCCTTCGCATGAGTTGCGCAGCTCGGACCATCTCGTGAGGTAGTCATGGTCTGGCTCATCGGGGCCTTGCTTGCAGAGGGCCAGCTGTCGTGGGCGGGGCGGTCGCTTGTAGGTCCCCGTGAAGTTCTTGATGAACGCCTCTTGGAAATCATGCCAGGAATTGATCTGCAGAGCCGGCAGGCCGTTGAGCCACGTCCGAGCAGATCCTGTCAGCATGAGTGGTGCGTAGTGCACCGCTGTCCTCTTGTTGCCGCCCGCAATGTCGACGGCTGTGACGTAGTCTGACAACCAGTCCTCCGGCTTCACCGCCCCGGTGTATTTGGGCATGTCGCGCGGGAGCGCGAACTTGGCCGGGAAGGGTTCTTTGCGGATACGAGGACCGAAGCAGACCAGCCCCACTGAAGATTCTTCCTCGTCGAACTTGGAGTCCGCCAGTAGGTTGAGCCGATGGCGTGCGTCATCCTTTGGCGGGTCGACGCGTCCCTCGATCCTCTGGCTCACGTGCGAGCGAGCTGGCTGATGACCTTGGGCGCCCTGACCGGCTCCATGAGCCAGCTGGTCCGGTGCCGCGGACTTGCCGCATGCCGGCTCCGCTGCCTCCACCCGAGGAGGGTGGCGCGGCTTGCTGGTGACCGCGGCTGGATCTCGAGGCTGCAGGTTGTGATGGCCAGAGTGCTGGGTGCGGTGATTTCCACCGCTCTTGCCAGGAGCTCGGTTACTCCGGCTGTGCTCCGCCGGGCCATGATTTGGCGACGAAGCTTCTCCATGCGACTTGTTCTGACCGGCCACGACGATGTAGTTCTCGCATCGTGTGCCGCTCGCCTCCCCATGCGGTTCCATCGCCTGCTGCTGCAGATCGACAGCGTTTAGGAGTTCCTGAATCCGGGCTTGCTTCTCCCGCAAGTCCTCGCCTTGTAGTCCATCCAGTTCGGAGGTGATGTAGCGCGCGGCACGAAGGTTCTTTGTGGGCGTGCTGTAGGTGGGCTTGTTGATGATTGGAGGCAGCTTCGATGAGGGCGCTGCTTGGTTCAGCACCGCGCCCAGCTCGCGGCCTCGTTGACGAACTTGTCCCGCCCGGCTAGGACCGTCTCCAGCCGGGGTGAAGCCGTGGGCGACATTGTACTCGTTGATCGTGGAGAGGAAGCGCCGACGAGTGTCGTCGACGTCGACCGCTTCCTTGAGGAGGTTGAGGCGCGTCCGCTCCAGATCCTCGGAGGCCTTGACCGGATCCGCAGAGAGGTCGAGTGGGGCGCGCAGGTCCGTGATGGCCGCGTCCAGCACGTCCCGCTCTGGAGGTGGAAGATCTTGTTTCGGTGGAGGTGGGCATTCAAGCGGCGGGCGCGCGGAGCGCGGTAGGCCGCCGCCACCATCCTCCTCCAGGGCCCGCACTTCAACCATGTTGCAAAAGTCGCTGCCTTTGCCGTCGTCGGAGTCTGCGTCACAGAAGGGGTCAAGCACGTCGATTACCTCTTCCGGGAAGGGCTTGGCGACGTAGAAACGGTTGCTACCGACGTCGAGGAAGGAGCCGCTGTTGCCGAAGCCGTTCTCGAAGTGGGCCAAGTTGTCGCTGACGCAATCGAAGGTGCCGAACCTCCAGATGAGGCCGAAGGCGACCTTCTCGCCGGGGGGTCCCGGCCAGAACTTGACTCCGCTCGCCGCCGCGCTTTGCCCCCTGGTGGGCGCCAACTGTCATGGGAATTTAGGGACAGTAGCCATGGGGTGGCTTATCGGAGGGGCTCGACGATGGTGACGATGGGTCCGGCTCGGGATTGTGCCAATGGAGACACCTCGGTTTACCCAGGTTCAGGGCCCTCCCGGTTGGAGGTAAACCCCTACTTCCTGCCTGCTTCATATTGATTGGATAGTATCAATTACAGTGCTCCTCGAGCTGTTCAGGCTAGAGGAGGAAGAAGAAGATTGGATCTCCCTAGACTAAGGGTCCAGGCCCCCTTGTATAGGCGGGGGCCTGGTTACAGGTTAGGTAATGGCTCGGCCAGCTGCCGGCTCCTCGGCGGCGGCGTCCTTGGCGTGATCTTCTGGCCCTGCTCTAACAAAGGCACTTTATAAAGTGCCTTTCCCCCGGGCCGGCATCTGGAAGGCATATCCCTTCTCTTTTGCCTCGGATCCCATCGTGGGGAAGGGTCTTCGATCTCTGATTGGCTGAGGCCGGTCGTGGCGGGCGTCATTCCGTCCTTGGCCTCTGTCGCTCCTGTCGGGGCCAACCTACTTTTGGCCAGACAACCGTTGGGAAGCTTTGTCTTCATCACCCGGCTCCGGTTCTCCTCGGTGGAGTCGCCAGCCGGCTGCTGGCACAGCCGGCCCTTCGGGCGGAGCCGGTCTTCTCCTACTGAAGCTGTGGGGACTCCTGGGATGCCAGCCGGCATATTGCTCGGCCCGTGGTGCGCCCCATAAGTCATCCCCACGACATCACAGGCAACGTCTTTGCAGGGAATTCGCTCACATGCGACGTCGTTGCATGAAATAGCTCATATGCGACGTCTGTATGCAAAAGAATTGCCCCAATGCGACAACCCACGAGACAGCTTAAGAATTGGATTTACTGGGGCAGCCATGTGGGACCCACAGCTTATCAAGCTGAGCGTGGTGATGGCCAGAGGCTGTTTTGAGAGTGGGACCCACAGCTTATCCAGCTCAGCGAGGTGGTTCCGACAGGATGTCTTATGAGCAGGACCCACCACTTATCCAGGTCACGGCGTGAAAGAAAATAGGAGCCGGATCCGTCGTCTTGCCCGTGCCATCCTCCGATCCCCTTTCTTCTTCTTCTTCTTCTCCGGCGACTAAGCGCGGCAACACCGGCGACGTTGAGCTGGATAAGCTGTGATGTCGAGCTCCGGTACATCGGCCCACCGCTGGCCTCGGTATGGTGAGGTGCCGATGACGCGGTGCCCTGATTGCCCCCGTACGGCTCCCCTGAAGCAGCTGGTCTCAACGACCGATAAGAATGGGAACCTCGGCCGGGAATTTGTGAAGTGTGAGAGCAGACCAGAGCCAGGGAAGGTGAGATCTGAGTTTACCCAGCTCCAATTGGGCTCAAATTTGTTGTTTTTGATTAGAATTTGGGATTTGTATTCAAATTGGGATTTCGGGTTTTCATATATGAAATTTCAGGATCTGCCAAAATGTGGGCATTTTGAGTGGCTTGATGTGTACATCGAGCGGATTCGGCTGGGTTGCGCACCCAGGGAGCTCGAGAACACGTCGGTGATGGAGCATTTGGCATCTGGCGACCCCATTTCACCTGGTACAGTGGGGTATGCAGAAGTGAAGGCCGAGCTGAAGAAAATTAACAAGCAGATGAAGCATATTATCGAATTGAAGAAGCAAGGCAATGTGATGGCCGGAATTTTTTATTTGTGTGCTATTTTTCTCAGTTTTGTTTATCTCCTGATCATTAGTCATTAGACAATGCAAATCAGTGTCGAGTAATAGTAAGAATGATTTGTAATCTTACTATGATGGATGTAATGTTATGTAGCTTTGAATTGAATAAAATGTAACACAAATTCCGGCACAAATCGGGATGCTCTGTTTCCCCTGTTTTAGTTTCTTCAGTTCGTCAGTGCAAGCATTCTTCAGTTCGTCAGTGCAAGCATTCTTCAGTTTCATCATTGTCGAATGTGCAGTGTCGAGTGTCAGTGTCAGTGCAAGCATTCTTCAGTGCTAGGAAAGGCCAGGCCCAAATAAAACGCTGTCCAGGCCCAATAGTAAAATGTATACTTATAGAAATGCTTGTATGCAAACGTAAATTGGAGAAACTGTGTGGCTAAGTCTCGATAGTTGGACAAAACTATATAGACTTATTTTTATGCACTAGTCTAGTTTCTTTTTGTTGAAAATTTATAGAGGAATTTAATAGATTACTTTTTTATGCAAAAGTGTAGTTTCTTTTTCATGCACAAGTGCTTCTTATTTTCATGCACAAGTGCTTCTATAATTCAAATTTGTAGACTTGTTTTTATGCAGAGGTTTTTATGCACAAGTCCTTCTCTCATTTAAATTTATAGACTTATTTTTGTTGAAAATTTATAGTCTCGGGAAAAAAGAAAACTTTGTGACAACCTAGTGCTTCTCTCATTTTTATGTTAGAACTTATAGACTTCTTTTTATGCAGAGGGTTTTATGCCGAAGTCCTTGTCTCATTTATATTTATAGACTTATTTTTGTTGAAAATTTATAGTCTCGGGAAACAAGAAAACTTTGTGACAAACTAGTCTTGTCTCATTTTTATGTGAGAACTTATAGACTTCTTTTTATGCACAAGTCTAGTTTCTTTTTCATACACAAGTGCTTTTCTATTTTTGGGTGCCCTTATTTTTATGCACAAGTGATTCTCTAATTCAAATTTATAGACTCCTTTTTATGGCGTTTTTATGTGTCGGTATCTGTTATGACTCGGGATTTTTGCACGAACTATAAGCACGATGGCCACATTACATTAATAAAAAGATAACAACATAACTAGGGTCTATTATAACCCGACACATACGACAGACGACAGAGGCATACATAGAAATATAAAAAGACTAGGGTCTATTATAGCATGATAACAACATAACTTCTTCTTCTTCGGGTACACCTTCTTCTTCATCTTCTCGCCGCACCCTTCCTCCTTGGCCACTCCTTGGCCTCTCACTCTTCGTCCTCGTAGGGGAGAGCGTGCATGCCGTTCACGGTGGGGAAGATGTTGTAGAAGTTGGTGAAGACGTTGTAGGTGGTGAATGCGATGAACTCGCATCCACACCAATACACCTGGCCGAGGAGGCATGGCCGTCGTACTGGTTCTGCAGGGAGAACATCGGCGGCGTGCCTCTTGGGAGGTGGCGGTAGCCGGCCGAGAGGAAGAACTCGGCGAGCTCCCTTGCGCCTCTCCACCTTGAGATCGCCCAAACCCTCAGCGATCTCTCCACGATCCTGCCGTTGAACGGCAGCTCAGAGACGGTGGCAGGGCGGAGCCAGGTTGGGCCGTTGTACTGCATGGTGCCGATGGCGAACCCTTGCTTGAGTGGTGGTACCCGGTGGTGGTGGTGGCGGCGAACGGTGGTGTGTGATCTGGTGTGTTGGTTTGTGCCCAGTTTAAATAGGCGACGAGGGGGGCGGGGCGTCGTGAGTCGCTGCTAGGGTTTCGCCTCTTCTACGTGGCATTAAGTTGGCACAAACGTCCTGATACGTCTCAAACGTATCTATAATTTTTGATGCTCCATGCTTGTTTTTACACCATTTGCCTATTGTTTCGTTACACTTCGTGGCGCTTTTATGCATTTTCCGGAACTAACCTATTAACAAGTGCCACAGTGCCAGTTCCCTGTTTTCTGCTGTTTTTGTGTTTCAGAAGTGATACACAGGAAATATTCTCGGAATTGGACGAAACAAAAGCCAGAAGTCCTATTTTTCCCGGGAGCATCCAGACATCCGAAGAGAGGAAGGAGAGGGGCCACAGGCCTCCCTCACACAGGGCTGGCACGGCCCAGGCCCTGGCCGCGCCGCCACTGTGTGAGGAGGCCCTGGCAGCCCTCTGACATCGCCCCTTCGCCTATATAAAGCCTCGGGACAGAAAACCCTAAAGGATTCGGCAATTTTCCAGAAAGAGTTCCGCAGCTCCGCCGCCATCGCTGACGAATTTCAGGGGACAGAAGTCTCTGTTCCGGCACCCTGCCGGGACGGGGAAGTGCCCCCGGAGCCATCTCCATCGGTCTCCATCGCCGTCTCCGCCGTCTCCATCGACCTCACCGCCATCTCCATCAACCTTGCTGTCTCCTATGATGAGGAGGGAGTAGTTCATCCCCGGGGCTGAGGGCTCTACCGGTAGCTATGTGGTTCACCTCTCTCTCCCATGATGTGATTTTTATGTGATCATGAGCTTTGTATCATGTTGAACAAGTAGATGTTATTATTCAGATGTTATGTGTACTCTAGTGATGTTATTAAAGTAATTTATTCCTCCTGCCATGGTGTAACGGTGATAGTGCGTGCATCATGGTGGTACTTGGTTTAGGCTATGATTGTGATCTCTTGTGGATTATGAGAATAATTATTGCTATGATAGTTTGAGTGATCTATTCCTCCTTTCATGGTGTAATGGTGACAGTGTGTGCACCGTGTTAGTACTTGGTCTAAGTTGCAATGATTTCTATCTTGAATTGTGATCTGATTTGGATGTCTCTATGAGTGGTGTTTGTCAAGTACTTGATGAACTTTAATGGGTGCTTCTGTAGCCACTACGCAATGATTAGTGTTATTCAATAGGAGAGTAATTCAGAGTACCATAGTGGAGAGAAGTTGTTTATTTGTTCAATCATGTTATATTGTTGGGAGTGTGTCCACTAGTGAAAGTATGATCCCTAGGCCTTGTTTCCAAGCTTTGCATACCATTTACTTGCTGTTTTGTTACTTGTTTGCTCACAGCGATATTTATTTCACATCACGTTTGCTACTTATAATCATCTATACCACTTTTATTTCACTATCTCTTCGCCGAACTAGTGCACCTATACATCTGACAAGTGTATTGGGTGTGTTGGGGACACAAGAGACTTTCTGTATCGTAATTGTAGGGTTGTTCGAGAGGGGATACCTTTGACCTCTAACCTCCCTGAGTTCGGTAAACCTTGGGTGATCCACTTAAGGGAAACTTGCTGCTGTTCTACAAACCTCTGCACTTGGAGGCCCAACAAGTCTCTACAAGAATAGAAGTGCGTAGACATCAAGCTCTTTTCTGGCGCCGTTGCCGGGGAGGTAAGGTAAAAGGTACTCGCATCCTCCTGTGTGAGTGCTCGGAGTTATTTCCTTTAGATTCTGCAATTACATCTTTTTGTTTCTTGTTTTTATTTTCACTAGTTAGGCTTAATGGAAAACAATGAGTTCTGTAGTCTTTTTCCTGAGTTTAGATGTGAAGTGTTTGAAGAGAAAGTTGAAAAACCTTTGGAGCTTAATTTGCATGCTAATAGTGTTGTTAGTATGAATGCTTTGAACACCATTATTACTAATGCTATAGAAAAGTCTAAGCTTGGGGAAGCTGGTTTTGTTAAGCATGATATTTTTAGTTCCCCAGCTTTAGTGGAGAAAATTTGCTCTAGTGATATTTTATCTCCCATATGTGATGTTCCTTCTTATGATGATATGTTTGAAGAATATGCTTTGCGAAATAGTTGCTCTCTAGCTTGTGATGATACTAAACCTCTAGTTTATGATGGCTATGATGATGAGTATAATATTTTCAGTTCACCTACTATTGAGGATAAAATTAGTTATGATTACAATATGCCTCCTATTTATGATGATTATGGTGATGAGAATAGTTATTCTATTGAATTTGCTCCTACTACTATTGTTCATGTAGTGAGTATTAGTTCTTTTATGCATGTGGCTCATGATTGGGATGCTTTATGTGATAGTTATATTGTTAGTTCTATTCATGATGCTACTGAAAGTTATTATGAGAGAGGGAAACATGGTTTGATGGATCTCAATAATATTAAGTTTCCCCTCTTTATGTTGCAAATCTTGAAGTGGCACTTGTTTTATCTATCCATGCTTGCTACTATGTGCCTCGTTGATTTATTTTCTTACAAGATTCCTATGCATAGGAAGTGGTTCAGATATAAATGTCTTTCACACTTGCTTTTTGATGCTCTCTATTGCTTTAAGTTTTTATATGGCGCCTTTGCCTCAAGATTTTATATGGCGCCCACATGAGCATCTTTGCAAATTACTGCGCCTAGCTCAAAGGCGTTAAAGAAAAGCACTCTTGGGAGATAACCCATTGTTTATTTTCAGTACTTTTTCTTTTATTTGAGTCTTGGAAGTTATTACTACTGTAATAACCGCTCCTTATCCTTTTTATTTCGTTTTTGTGCCAAGAGAAACCTCTAATTTGAGTGAGGTAAGATTTGGGGATGTTGCTGTCCTGAAACTGTTTTCGGTGCTGCACCATAAAAATTCGTATAAATTCTCTGTATATCTTTTGGACCTGCGATTTCTTGAGCATATGCCCCAGGTTATATCCAAACTTTTTTTAGTTGAACACTTTTTGATTTGAGCAACAGAAAACCCCTCAAAAATTCGACTTTTGTCAGCTGTTCAGTTTTGACAGATTTCTGCCAATATTTGTGTTTGCCACTTTATCGCTTTCTTTTGAGTTCTTTTGATTATGGAACTTTTGGGGAAGTTGCTACAGTAGTATTTGCTATATATGTGGTGGTTTTGAGTTGAAACCTGAAGCAAAAAGAGGTTGATTATATGTTATGCTTGCACTAATGTTGCTAATAGAATTATGTTTAGTTTTGTATGAAGGAAGTTTTCAAGTGTAGGGATTGGAGAATGATGAGATAAGTTGAAGAATGGACAAAAGCTCAAGCTTGGGGATGCCCATGCATCACCCCAAGAAATTTCCAAGAAGTACAAGCGTCAAAGCTTGGGGATGCTCCCGAGGCACCCCTTCTTCATCGGCATAAATCAGGTCACCTTTCAAGACACTATATTTTTATTGCTTCATGCACTATGCGTTTTTCTTGGAGCGTCAGTTGTTTTAGTTTTCTTTATTAGTTTAGTTTTGTTTACTGCAATAAATGGTTTGATCACATCATGTTTCTTTTGGAGGAGATGAACTCGCTTTTCATTTGCCAAGAACGCTCTAGTTTTCACTCTTATCAAAAACCAAGTGTTCTTCTTTTTCTGCTACTATTTTTGGTTTTTGTTTTCGCCTTGATTTGCGTTCAGACCTTGTCATATCTTTTCATCAAGGTGTATTTTTGCCTCTGATCTTTATTGGTTTTCATCAAAAGAGGTGTCTTTAAAAATTTCAAATGGTGTTGGAAAAGAGAAAAAGCTTTATGCAAAAAAGTGGTACAAGAAGGAGCTTGTGTAGACTGCGGCCTAGGCTTTTGCATGTCGTGCTTGATGTCTTTTTGATAGTATGCTTAGTGGTTTTGCTGTAGCATGACTTGTCTCAAATGACTGAGATTGCTTAATGAGCCTTTGAAAAAATCATGCGTCGCTTTAATTGTATGGAAGCATTATTTTGGTTTTCTCCTTGATGCTTTATTTGGGTTGACTTGGCGCATGCTCACACATGTTAGACTCTTACAAAGTCGCCTATAGCCTCTATGATCATTTAGTTTTTGACTTTTGATGCCATCTTATGCTTCTTTTAATGTCGCTTTGTCGCTCTGCATGATTATGGCCATTATTGCTCTCTTAGTTGGTCGCTCCCAGTCTTTTGCTAGCCCTCATTTTGTACTGAGTATGAGCTCTACTCGTGCATCCAACTCCTAAAAACCAAGTTTGCCTTTGTGTCCACTATAAATTCCTATGCATGGTATTTGTAAGCCATTCCAAGTAAATTTTCATGTGCTACCTTTCAAAAAACCTTCAAAATACTTCTCGTTTTGTGACACTGTTTTCAGCTCATGGGGACGTAGTGGTCGGATTTGCTATCTTCCATATTGTTTATTCCAAAAAAAAGGAAAAAAAGAAAAGAAAAAAGGCACTCCTCCATGGAAAGTGAATGTTGGTGGGCACCCGATGGAATCAGTTAGCCATGGTTTGTGAAAGGAAAAAAGGTGGGGAGGAGTGCCAAGCTTTATAAAAGAGCACAAAAGTGCCAATCTCTCTCTCAAAAACTTGCTTCATTTTTGTATGGAAGATAGTAAGAACCCCATTGCCAGTCGTTGACAAAGACAACCACCTCTCAAAACCAATTTTTATCTCTCTGTTTTACAAATGAAAAGCTCTAGCACATGTTTAATCACTGCTTCCCTCTGCGAAGGGCCTTTCTTTTACTTTTATGTTGAGTCACCACCTTCTACCTTTATGCACCATTAAGAGAGCATAGTTGTCATTCTGAGTATAATGTGCATTGTCCCAAAGTTTTCATTGATTGATTCATGACTATGGTTTCACTTGTTCTCAAATTATTTGTATCTAGTCACCCTCTTAAACTTGAAGGTGTCCTATGCATTTATGTTTTGCTCTCTCATTAAGGACAAGCTGAAAACCATTTGTATGTTTTTCCTTATGATTTGAACACACGTTTGACTTTCATTGTTTCATTTTCATGATCTTTTGTTTGTGTTCATTTTCATGTTTACAACATGGTTGCTAAGTTTCTATTATCAAGATTATATCTTTCATGCCCATGTTTTAAGTTCTTATGATCCCAGCTCACAATGCTTACATATATGATCAAGATTGTGTAGGTGCATGTCACCTAAAAAATTATTTCTTTTGTTATCACTTACCTACTCGAGGACGAGCAGGAGTTAAGCTTGGGGATGCTGATACGTCTCAAACGTATCTATAATTTTTGATGCTCCATGCTTGTTTTTACACCATTTGCCTATTGTTTCGTTACACTTCGTGGCGCTTTTATGCAATTTCCGGAACTAACCTATTAACAAGTGCCACAGTGCCAGTTCCATGTTTTCTGCTGTTTTTGTGTTTTAGAAGTGATACACAGGAAATATTCTCGGAATTGGACGAAACAAAAGCCAGAAGTCTTATTTTTCCCGGGAGCATCTAGATATCCGAAGAGAGGAAGGAGAGGGGCCACAGGCCTCCCTCACACAGGGCTGGCGCGGCCCAGGCCCTGGCCGCGCCGCCACTGTGTGAGGAGGCCCTGGCAGCCCTCTGACATCGCCCCTTCGCCTATATAAAGCCTCGGGACGGAAAACCCTAAAGGATTCGGCAATTTTCCAGAAAGAGTTCCGCAGCTCCGCCGCCATCGCCGACGAATTTTGGGGGACAGAAGTCTCTGTTCTGGCACCCTGCCGGGACGGGGAAGTGCCCCCGGAGCCATCTCCATCGGTCTCCATCGCCGTCTCCGCCATCTCCATCGACCTCACCGCCATCTCCATCAACCTTGCTGTCTCCTATGATGAGGAGGGAGTAGTTCATCCCCGGGGCTGAGGGCTCTACCGGTAGCTATGTGGTTCACCTCTCTCTCCCATGATGTGATTTTTATGTGATCGTGAGCTTTGTATCATGTTGAACAAGTAGATGTTATTATTCAGATGTTATGTGTACTCTAGTGATGTTATTAAAGTAATCTATTCCTCCTGCCATGGTGTAACGGTGACAGTGCGTGCATCATGGTGGTACTTGGTTTATGCTATGATTGTGATCTCTTGTGGATTATGAGAATAATTATTGCTATGATAGTTTGAGTGATCTATTCCTCCTTTCATGGTGTAATGGTGACAGTGTGTGCACCGTGTTAGTACTTGGTCTAAGTTGCAATGATTTCTATCTTGAATTGTGATCTGATTTGGATGTCTCTATGAGTGGTGTTTGTCAAGTACTTGATGAACTTTAAGGGGTGCTTCTGTAGCCACTACGCAATGATTAGTGTTATTCAATAGGAGAGTAATTCAGAGTACCATAGTGGAGAGAAGTTGTTTATTTGTTCAATCATGTTATATTGTTGGGAGTGTGTCCACTAGTGAAAGTATGATCCCTAGGCCTTGTTTCCAAGCTTTGCATACCATTTACTTGCTGTTTTGTTACTTGTTTGCTCACAGCGATATTTATTTCACATCATGTTTGCTACTTATAATCATCTATACCACTTGTATTTCACTATCTCTTCGCCGAACTAGTGCACCTATACATCTGACAAGTGTATTGGGTGTGTTGGGGACACAAGAGACTTTCTGTATCGTAATTGCAGGGTTGTTCGAGAGGGGATACCTTTGACCTCTAACCTCCCTGAGTTCGATAAACCTTGGGTGATCCACTTAAGGGAAACTTGCTATTGTTCTACAAACCTCTGCACTTGGAGGCCCAACAAGTGTCTACAAGAATAGAAGTGCGTAGACATCACGTCCACCTAAACATCGCACGGGATCGAGGCCCTTTGACTCTATTCGGCGCGTGACTCAAAAGCTGCGTGACTCCATCGATCGACTGGAATTGATTCGCGTTTTGATTTGGTTCTACGTGTAACACAACGGGTAAAACTCTGACCCGGCCGACCGAGCGACACGCCTGCGTGGAGAGGTAATCGCTGCCATGCGATATGTTGCTGCACCAGCCCGCTCCTTTTTCAGACCTAAAATAGCTAGACTGCGACGCTGCATGGACACGGGCTGCTGGCTGTGCGCGCGCATGCATGTAAACGAGCGGCTACGTTGGGGTACGGGCTGTGGCTGCGCGCGCATGCCTGCAAAGTTCAGATGGGCCTATTTAAATTGTGTATCACGGACGGCCCAGTACACAGATCCGACCATCGGGTATTAAAAAACGAGGCCAGCTAATCATAGCTCAGAACCGGCCCTCCCGCGGATCGCCTAATATAGCTGCCCTTAGATCCTTCCAACCAATCACAACTTAGCATCGGCTCTCCCGCGGATCGGCTGATAGGTGCCGTCAGCTTCTTCCAACCAATCAGAGCTCAGAATAGGGGCTCCAGCAGATTGCCATCGAATCTACCCGCAAATTCCTTCTAGAAGACAGATCCAACGTTCGGAGTTCAGCGTTAGGGTGAGATGGACGGTCCCTGTTCGGCGCAGGCAGTCAACGTGGTTTTGTGAGAGTTTGACCAAATTTCAAATGGGTGTAACTAATTCAAAAAAAATCAGAAAAATATAAAACCTTCGCACATAGTCATGTTATGTGATATAGTTAACAAAAAAATATAAACTTGGTATACTACTATTTGTATGAAAAAACCTTCACAAAATGAACAACTTCCAGTAAGGTTGGCAGAGAGTTCAAATGAGAGAGTAGAGGTTTTGGGGTTTTGAAAATTGAAAATTTTGAAAACCTCAATCTAGATTCATTTTTTTTTTGAACAAAACGGGCAACTTTGCCTCATTTTATTAAAAAAGTAGAAGAGAATTGACCGGTTCATTTGCAGGAGAACCGGCCGAAAACCCGCACAATGCACCAATGTCGTCGTGTGACACGACCACATTGGGCACACCACCACAGCCAACCTGGCTACCCACACGAAACACAGACACACAAGGAGAACCGCAACAAGGTTGCCACACAGTGTCATCGTCATCACTCCTCCACGAGCCAGCGACTCCGACTTCACCGGCGACTTCCCGGACAGACCTCCACAAACGGTGCCGGAGTCCATGCCGGTCCATGCCACCAATTGGCCACACGCGCCAAGGACAGCAACTACACAGGATCTAAAGTTATTTTTTCATTTTCATGTCTAAAACATATTTTATTAATGATTTTGAATTAAAAGCATTGTTTTAGAAAATAAATAAATAAATAGAAGATTAATCCAAAAAATAAATCTTTCTTTGGATTTATCCTATGTTTGCAGAATGGAAGCTAATATGTTTTTTGGGAAGATTTAGACAATGTCAAAAAAAAAGTTGGTTAGAAATGGGGTCGTTTACCCTAGCTTTGGAGCTCATTTCTAGCACATTTCTCATGTCTTAGTGTTGGGGGCAGCAAAAGGGATCGGATTGATCACGGGCTGTGTATGATATATGAGAAAGCATTGAAAGGTCAAACAAACATACAAAAGTGCAAATAGATACATAGGTTGAAATTCAAATTTAGCATCAAATTTAAATTTTGGCTCAAATTCAAGTACAAGTAGCATTATTACAAATTACAAGTTTTCAAGAATGAAAGCTCAAACAAACATACATCACACAAGTTTGCAATCAACTTAGTATCAAATAAATTACATCACTTCCTCTTTGCACTCGATTTCTTCCTCTTTCCACTCTTTTTCTTGCTCTTGCAAGCAGTTTCTTCACTTGTTATTGTTGGATCTCCACCAAGAAGAACAGCCAGGCTCCTTGTTTTCTTTGGATCTTTACTTTCAGAAGGCCCCCCAATCATAACACCACCTTGAGCTGGAATTGAATCCAAATTTGATTCAATTTGCATCTGAACAGGTTCAGTTTGCAACTCCAAATTTGATTCAATTTGCATGTGAACCTCCAAAACAACTTCATCTTGAGCTTGAATTGAATCCAAATGTTCTTCTTCTTGCACATCCATAATTGCATCCAATCCAGCAGCTGGCACATCCAAAAGTGAGTCAGGTGGCTGATTTTGCACTCTTTTATCACAACTTAACACAATCTGCTCAGTTCTCTTCTTTCTAACCCCCCCCCCCCCCAATTCTTGCTTTTTTCGTTGGCCAGCAAGTTTCAACCACAAGGGGCTCAAAATCATCCTTCCTGAAAAGCAAAATGGGTTTGTTAATTGCAATTAATCATCATAAACATAAACAAAAGCCTTTTGAATGAATTTTTTGGATGAACAAGGACATACTTTGAAGGAGTGTAGCGATATTTGGCTGATCCAGCTCGATGACCAAGTTCTTCACATCTCTTGCATCTATTTTTGTTACCTTTTTGTGCCCTTTTTGGCTTGCCATTATTCTTTTCATCTTTTTTCCCCTTCTTTCTGCTCCCACCTTTCTCGAACCAAGCCTTGAATCTACTCTGTTGAGGCCTGCCAGCCTTTCTTCTCATCAAAGGAGGGGACAAGGTGAATTGAATATCAACTTCAGGCCACTGAGACTGATCTGTAAGTGGTGGAATTGGATTTGCATATGCTGCCTTGAATTTTTGTACTGAATAATATTCAAGCAAATATGGGTGCATATTTAGCCTAGGTTTGGAGGCTAAAAAAGTATTGCATGTTCACAAGGTTTTCCAGTGTGTTGCCACTCATTGCAACTGCATTCATGCAAATCAGTGTTAACAACATGCCTTCTTTCAGTCTTAGTATCTCTAACTTCAGCAGCAAATAGTGATGATTTTTCCACACACAAATTATGAAGATTTCTGCTCCTGTTGACTACCTGCTGCACTACAGCAGGCAACTTATCCCCTTGCAGAAGATCAGCAAGGCTTCGTCTCAATTGCCACAACTTCATGATCATGATCCTGATCTGGTCAACCATGTCATGGACAGACAACTCTTTGAAGTCCTTAATTCTGTTGTTAAAACTTTCTGCCAAATTGTTGTTTATATGATCACACTTGATGTCAGTGTTAAATCCAGACCTATACCATAATAGAGAATGGTATTGGTCCATCCAAGGGGCAAATGTGCAGTCTTCTGCCTTTATCTTACCAACATGATATGCATGTGTTGATTTAGTGTAGCTCCTTGCTGCTGGCCACAACCTGCCATAAACATCTCCTTTGAATTTCCTTATAATATTCATCCACATATGGCCAAAGCACTCCCTCTGTTCACAATGGGGAAAAACATTCTTCACTGCATTCTCAAGCCCTTTGCATGCATCAGTGTGAACTACCAAAGGTGAGACTGGCCCTATGCATCTTTTCAATTGCATCATGAACCATGTCCATGAAGCCTCTGTCTCAGACTGAAACATGCCAATTGCCACAGGGAATATCCAATTGTGTCCATCTAAAGCATTGCAAGCTGCAAGTTGACCATTCCACTTGCCAGTCAAAAATGTTGAGTCTATGCTCAAATATGGACGACAGCCTGCTTTGAAGCCATCTATGCAAGGCTTCAAAGCCATGAAAAATTTGAAGAAATATACTTTCCCATCTGCTGTAACCTTAGTATCTATCTCCACAACACTTCCAGGTGACCTCCTTTCAACTTCTGCTTTAAAGTTAAAAAGCATTCTGAAGGTGTTTGCCCAATCACCATATAACTCTTTCATTGCCCTTTGCTTTGCCTTCCACACTGTAGTATACTTCAACTTAATGGGGTAATTCTTTTCCAAGTCTGTCATTAGTTTCTTTGCAGTGGTATTTGGTGTCTTGGCTAAAATAGGCCTGATTTTTTCAGCAACGCAAAGTTGTGATGTCATGGTTGTAACTTTCTGAGAAGTTGTAATACAAGTATGCTGTTTTGGAATTTGATTCACTCTTATTGTTCTTCCATCAGGTTGGTGTCTAGCAGATATATACCACTTGCAAGGCTTGGCACCACCATCAAAACCTTTGCACTTTGCATAGAACTTCCTTTTATCTGTCCACAGAGTCTTGGTTTCAAACTCATGTTTGACTGCATAAGTCCTGAAACACATCCTAAACTCATCCATGGTTGGAAACAATCTTCCTACTTCAATAACTGGATTTTCTTTGTCATAAACACACACAAACTCATCATCATGTGCATCATCTACATCAATTGCAGCATTTTCAATCAACTCTAAATCTATATCTTCTTCATCATCCTGTCTTGCTTGTCTGTTACCATCATCATCAGCTTCATCACTCTCCTTTTTGTCTTCCTCGTCCACATGAATGCCGAACAGATTGGCCATTTCAATGTCAGATATTGGTGCAATGACCAAATCAGTCTGGTCATTTATATCAACTGTGTTCCAATCAACAGTTACAGCATTGTCAACAGCTTCCCCTGTCAACACTGTCACTTCAGTAAGAATGGGCTGAGTGTGCCTCTTTGCAGCCCAATCATCTTCTGCCATCTGTGCAGCCAATTTGGAGGGAACATATCCAACCATCGAATCACCTTTCAGTTCTATCAGCTCTGCACAAAACTCAGCATGTTTGCTATCCCAGCCATTCTGTCGATCGATTTCCTCAACCATTTCATCCCCATCCTCAATCTTAACAAACTCACCTTTCCAATCATCGTATCGTAACAAACTTAATTCTTGTTCTGGCCCCCAAAGAACACTCTCCCCAAATTTTTCAACCAAATTCCTCACAGCCTGCTCTTCCATTATTTGTAGTTCTTGGGGATCAAGGTCACAAAAATTGATCTCCAATAGCACAGTTGTCTCTCTCTCAATGGGATGCATGCTACCATCAGCTAATTTTGCTCTACCGGGGAACAATCTGATAGACAACTGAAAAATGCTAGGGGTAGTACTGGGAACATCATCGCCTCCCCTGTTTTTCGATGGTGGCGGCCACTGTGAGCTAGCGAGGCTAAAATCGCCAGTGTTGCCAGGTTGCTCCATCTAGTTTCCCTCGTCCAGCACACTCGGCGGCCACAATCTAGGGGAGCCCCACAATCTAGGGTTCAAATGCCACGCTGAGATCTAAATTCAGAAGGATTGGAGGAGAATTAGAGCACTCACCGAGTTCCCCGTAGAAGGTAATCTCCGCCGCCGCCGCCGGCGAGAATGTGCCGTCGCCGCCGCTTTGCAAGGAAGGTGAGCTCCGCCGCCGCCGCCAGCTGCAGGGGAGTGACACGCGCGGGCTGGGTAGGAAATGACGGTTGACTGGTTCCGACACATTAACTTAACTGCCATGTGCTTGTCTTAACCGAAACCGAACCCTAACTAGCATAACCGTGTCCTTAATGACAGTTTTACCCGCCTGCTGGCATGTGTCGCATTTGAGCTATTTCTTTGCCAACACCCGTCGCATATGAGCTATTTCATTCAACGACGTTGCATGTGAGCGAATTGCGTGCAAAGATGTCGCATGTGAGCTATCCGCCCGATATGACAGTGCACAACAACTCATGTTTCAGTGGAGTGGTAAACGTACGAGGGCACTGGAACGCCGTACGCTGCCTAACTGTGACTATTGCATTGCCTGGTGCAGCCGTGATGATGAACGTACGACTGGAGCAATAGGCAGCAGCCCCCTGAGTTTTCCCTCTCGACTACGACCGGTGGACGGTCCACGATCGCGACTGGAGCAATAGGCAGCAGCCGGCTAACTCGACCGACCACGATCGCCACGTACTCCGGCGACCGATGGGTGGTGCTCGACGGGTGGGCGGTCCACCGGTGGAGGCGGTGGACGGCGTCCATGTAGGCAGGCGCGCACATGGATCGCCGGGCGGCGGGCGCCACCACCGGTGGCAGAGCGCAACGCGAGAACAGCACCGGCATTGGAGAGGGAGGGAACAGTCGTCGGGCCCGCGGCCTGCCCCTAAAGCTGCGCGGCTCGCCTCAACCGCTCGCTCGCTCGCAGTTTCCTGCCGACGACCACCGTGCGCCCGGCCCCGCCCCGCCAGCCCGCCGGTCCCCGACCGGCGGCGAGCGTGGCTATCTATGATCGTACGCGCGGCGGATGCACCTAGACGCGCATGCGTGTGTGTTTCTCCTGATCTTCAGCATACGCACGAACACGTACAACGTGTACACGTGCGGTCCTGTTGCGTCAATTTCCGCATGTCCGTCCGCTCGTGCACGGCCAACAGTGTCGGGTCAACAAAGGGCAGATGATCGATCGAGGCGGCGCTGTAGAGGCGAGGCGAGGCGGGCAGGGTCGTGTCACCACTCACCATGGCGGGCGTGGGGTGGTGCTGTGTGCCCTGGTCTGGTCTGGTCCAGTCCAGCACGGGGCCTGCGCGCGTGCATGCATGGCGAGATCTATCGCAATGGGGCAGGGCACGTACTCGCGCGTGCGTGCCCGTGCATCGACCCGACCGTGAGTAGCAGCACCAACGTTCCGAGTGATGGAAGTACGCACGGATAGTACGAGAGCATGTGTGTAAAAATACGCTAGTGAACAGGAGCCCATACCTGGGAACAGTGAGCATCGATCCCTATACGACTGTGGACGTACGTCTACAGTTTTAACGAGACGCACGATTTCTTGCCCTTTCTTGCTGGATCTGTAGTTCTGTACCGTCATATCAAACTAAGTGCAACCATGCTGGTACAACATAGTTTCAACATATATATTTTTTTAACGATAAGAGGCCCAAAAATGCCCCAGAATCTCCATTAAGCGATGGACAATTTACAGAGAGGAACCTGTTAAGTACAAAAATCACAAAGTGGTACCTAACTATTACAAGAAAGACCTCAACAAAGAAAAACAAAAGGCGATCCAGTCCTTCTTCTCCGCCTATGCTCCGGCAAGATCTCGGGGCAGGGTCGCCGGGGACTTTTCACTATTTTTTGTATGATTTAATTTATGTTTTAGTATATTAATTATTAGTTAGATACATTGCCTCTTTCACTCTTATAACTTATAAGTATCCTACAATTTAGTTTAACTATAGTTTCAATGCTTTATGTTTCTAGTGGATTAAATTCTACCTGTAATTTTAAGTTTAAAAATTATACTTCATTGGACATAGCAAAAGAAGGGGATTGTGTATGTACAATTTATTATTGAAACCGGTGCCATTCCAGCGTCAAGTACAAATATCACACCAGTTGTCCTAATTACCGAATCTGCTAGAACATATACAACACACTAAAGGAGCATACCTACTATTATATGATAATATCATCATAATAACTTTATGAATTATAGTCTACTTGCTTGCACATCATCATACACTAGAAACCACTATCAAGATAGTTGTTGAGTCACACACTTTACAAAACTGTGCTAACATATGAAAGAATATTGAGATATACAAAATCGCATACATAAATGAACAACAAATTTACATATGTGTCATGAATGAATTGTTATTTATTCTCATTGTATAATGGAGTCTTGCATTATGTTTTAATGGGCATCGTCTCAACAATGGAAAATAGCTTGTGCTACAAAATATGGTTTAAATTTAGCATCATGTGTGTGTCTTTTCCAATGAGAGATGTTAGTAATGTATAAGAAAGAGTCTATCATATTTTTTTGCAAGATTGTCATGTGGTTATGTAGAACAATATATACCAATTAAAATTTTGAAATACATATATTTTAAAGAAGTGTAAAATTTTAGTATAAATATTATTTGTTTTAACCCTTTCTATATCTAAATTAGTGAGGCCATCGTTTTGGTTGGAATCTACCAATGGTTTCACGATGCCGGCTACTAATCGCTTTAGAATCAGACGTTTTGGTTGAAATTGTAGGTGTTGCATGTGCTAATAGTTTAGATTAGCAACACGTTCTTTGGATCTGCAGCATGCAAGTCAGGGTTTGATTGTGCTGGTGGTTTTCTATACCGTGTACATACATCAAATTAACATCATATGAAGAAGCACATGTCCAATTTATTTCTGTCTCTGCAATATGTCACATTCACTTACTTAAATAAAAAGCACTAGGATTTGAGCTATCCGGCAATATATAAATTGATTATACTTCCTGATTTAGATGCCATATATGAAAACAAGTATTCTATAATTTAATTAACTAGCACAGTGGCCCTCGCAAATGCGGCATCATCAGTTTTATTGTGTCCAAAGCATTACATACTTATTACTTTCTTATCAAGCTATGTTTGCCTTGTACTTATGCCACACATTGCCAGATAAAAAACATTTTATGCAACAATTTTTAACATTTTTCCATATGGCTATGGTCCTGCGTAACAAAAAGCTATAGAAAGTTTTTACAACATAGGGAGTATATTAAACATTATTCGGTTATTTTAAAAAATAATGTCAAATCACCAACAATTCATGCACTCATAGGGTCATCATTGCTCTATTTTCTCAACAAATCTTTCACATTGCCATATGTGCATGTTTATACATTTATGAAGTCCACAATTGTTGGTTTATCTTACATGATGAAATGATAATTTTGTAATTACCAATATATACTCTTATCTACTTCACACGGAGTACCTGTGAAATAAGACTACCAGTATTATCTATTTGATATTTGGCAATTAGTATACAAAATGGACATGGATTCTTTAGTCAAGGTTATAATATTTTATATCTTGTTACATCAAATTTTAGTAGAACAAAATTAACGTTTTATGTCATATGGGTTTGGTTGAGTCTTCTGATTACAGATTGGTTTACCAATGTACATATATAGCTGAGTTGGTTCCTTGCCTATGTGAGAGAAGACTTATCAGTTTGATCGTCTAGAAGTTCTACAAAGAGGTGAGTGGATTTGGAGTTGAGCAAGACTTAAGATCGATCTGTGTCTAATGGAGTTCATCTCTAATTTGTCTCATTTAAACTATCAAGTAGTATATTTATGCAAGCATGTAGTATAGTATTTTCTGCGGAAGTAGTGTAGTATTTCCTTAGCTTTCGTTTTATTTATAACGGTCCACAACAATACATATTTTTGAGATAGTCTAGGATGGTATCCTGATTATTCAGGCACGTCATCCAAGTTTATATCACGTGTTGTGTGAAGGACATATTTATTTAAAAGGTGTCAACATTTTGATTTTTTTTCAAAATGGAGGTTAAAAAAACTCATGGCCTCTACGGTCAACTTTTTATGTATCCTAACTTTTAAATCTGAGTCATTAGTATTTCGTATTTTATTATTTTTTGTGACCTATATAGATGTTACTCCCTCTATTTCAAATTAATTCTCACAACTTTGGTCAAACTTGGTCTGGATATGGATGTATCTAGACACGTCTGAGTATGTAAGTTCACTCATTTTAGAAAAAATGTCATGGTAATTAATTTAGAAAGGAGGGAGTACCAAATTTGCTGAACCTAAATCCATATATCTAATGGAAAAAATAACAATACAAATTATACAAATACTAAGGGAACGATGCAGATGGATAAAATCACCAATTTCTAAAATTTATTGGGATGACATCGTACATTATGTCATCGCATGCAATACAACATGTAAAAAATAATTATTATCTATCTGATTTTTTCTGCTAAATTCCTCATATAGAAATATTTTACTCGCATACTGATCAATTTTTTCGCTAAACTTCGGCGCATGAAAATAATTGGTTGCTAAACTCCTGCTCCAGTTTCTATATATGGCTTACGATCAGACCCTTGTCGGTAATTTGTTTTTTCTTCCGTGTACATCAGCAGTAGACATGGTTTGCAAAAAAAAATTACTGGGTTTCTTTCTTTTGTGTACGCCAACATGATACGTATTTTTTGTTGGCATGTGTACGCGGGTAACGTGTCAGATTTTAACTGTTCAAAAGAACATGTGGTGGTATATGTGTTACATAAAACTTTTAATCTTGCACGTTCTATCTGGTTCGGATCACATATCACATATCGTGTCAGTCTCAAAACAGACTACGTATATAATTACGTAACAGTTAATCTATTGGTAAATCCTAGCCGTAAAATTTAGATCCAACTATCAAAATAATTAGGATGATGTGGTTTAACGTAGTGTCTCTATTTTAGAACCCCCGTATTGTGCTTTTAGTATATAGTAGATGCCTTCATAAAACAAGGGTTGGCAGTCATACTTATGATATGCCTATATTATGATCACTTAGCCACTTTTTCTTTGGCTAATTCCTATAAATAGGGGCCCCCGGACAAAGAATTTGTTGGAGCTATCGTTTTCTTCTATCGTTAATATAATTCTCTGTTGCAAGCCGCCGATCACTTTGGCAGGTTTTTATCTTTTTGTTTTTCTACTTTTAGCTATGTGTATCTTTGATATCTAGACTAATTTCTTGACAATATGTGCTTGGCAGAGGCGGCTGTAATTAGTATTTTTTGATATTAATATATTCTTTTAATAAAAAGATAGTTTTCCTAACTTTTGGCACAATCACGTATTCACGTTGGGTGTTTGCAATAATTACCTCCTTGGAAACCAAAGTAAGAGACGCGGCATGCAGAACCACTCACAGTCATAGCGTCCGCAGGCACAGATGATCAAAGAGCACGTCCATCCATTTTGAAAAATATGGCCACTCGGGGCGTCGGTCCCAGCTCGCACTTGTACTCCCACAGTCGCGAACACCCACGAATCTTGAGAAAAGCTTTGATCCATGTTGATGCACTGTTCCCGATCGACCCCGACCCGGCCCTCTCCCCATCTCGGCTCCGTCGCTCCCAGCTTTTTGCGCCTCCTCCAAATCATTCGTCCATAATTCACCTCCCACCTTCCCATGCACCATCCCTCTTCCGGCGCGCAGGCCGGCCGGCCATCTCCTCCTATCTGCTTCCCAAATGCGGCAGCACTACCCATTCTTCCTAGCCCTGTCGATCTAGGAGCGGCAAAAGGGCCGGCGACTAGCCTCTTCGCAAAGAGTCACTAGTAGAAAAAAAGCCTTCCATACAAACCTTTAGTCCCAAACAATTCGACCCGCGGCTAATGGTCGCATTAGTCTCGGTTCAATCAAAAATGTGGGCCAGAGATCATTAGTCCCGGTTCAAATGTGCCCTTTCATTCCGGTTTGCGTCACCAACCGGGACTAATGGCTAGGGGCCTTTAGTCCCAGTTGGTGGCGCACACCGGACTAAAGGGTGCCCTTTAGTCCCGGTTCGTGTCACCAACCAGGACTAAAGGCCCGTTCAAACGAACCGTTCACTTCCTGCGCTAGTTACGACGCGATCGTCGCTTCAAAATTTGCTGCCATTAGAGCGATCGCTTCGGTAATCGCCGTGACGCATAGGAACGCCTCCGGCGGCCTTAATCACATCGTCGGTGGCTTCTTCTTCATCTCCCTCTCTCCACTATATAAGATGCACTCATCTTAAGCATCTTCTTCATCCTCTAATACTCCCCAAAACACATACATCTCCATAGCACATCTTCACATCGCGGCGTCGGCCTAGCAGCTCGCTCGCTCTCTCTCTCCAATGGAGCCGACGACGCTACCTCGTTCTCGGCTGTACTATATCACTGTCGAATAGATGAACTTCACCATCACGGAAACTCTCCGTGCATCAAGGGTGGAGAAGTGGATCCGCGCCGTCAAGCAACGGTTCCTCGACGCCGCACCGATCAAGTCTGTGGGCTTGGACTGTGAGTTCACCAGCCCTCGCGAGGATAGATGCAATTAGCGTGCCGCCGTCCTTCAACTCTCGGTGGCGTCCGAGGTTTTGGTCTTTCAGATATGTCAGGCCAATCGCGTGCCACAGCTGCTCAAGGAATTCTTGAAGGACACCACCATTAGAATCTGCGGTGCGGCTATCGCCAATGATGTGCGCATGCTGAGTTCATACGGAATTAAAATTCCATCTGCGTACGATCTCCAAAATATTATCCCAAACCCCACTAAGAATCTAATTCCGAGTCTCTATGATCTGGCCAATGTTACTACTGGGACAAATCTTGAGAACAAGAAGAGGATCAAGAAGGACAAGAAGAAGGACGACAAGGAAGAAGAAGAAGAACTAATATTTGGTTGGGCCAAAGTTCTATTGAGCTTCGAGCAAGTGTTGTATACCGCTCTAGACGCTCGCCTGAGATTCGAGATTGCTAGGAGCTACTAGAAGCTACAAGGCTACAATAGCCATGTTGATCGTCTCAACATTTAAGTGGATGATCGTAGATGTGTGGTTGTGTGAGTCTTCGAGATTTCTCGTGTCTCTTATTGTTATTCTATTGGATGAGTATAATGTTTGGAAAAATGTACTCCCTCTGTTTCGGTTAACAAGTCTATTAATTTTTGAATTTTGAATTTTTTAAGCTTTTTTTGGCTTTTTTGAATATTTTAATTATTAAAAATTAATAATTAAATTATGCATAAAGATTATTTGGAATTCATTGATGCTTATTATTATTTAATCATTGTTGCTTATTTTGTGAATTTATTTGGAATTTAAAAAAGTAATATTATATGTTACCAAAGTGTATAGATTAATAGAATTGGTAGCATACCATTATCAAGAAGTCGCGAGCGCAGTCTTGAAAGCTACTATGGAATAAATGAAGAAGTTAAGCGTGCTAAGAGTGGAGCAGTGTGAAGATGGATGACCGACCGGGAAGTAAGGACCACAAGTATATAATTTGACATGAGAATAGAGGTGATTATAGATATTAGAGAAATAAAGAAAATAGAGAAATTCTGAAAATAGAGAAATTCTGAAAAAACAAATTCATTTTTTTTCTGAACGGACTTTTAGTCCCGGTTTGTGTTACGAATCGGGCTAAAAGATCCTTTAGCCGCAGCACATGACCCGGGCCACATGGAGGCCCTTTAGTCCAAATTCGTAAACAATCGGGACTAAAGACTGGAGGCTTTAGTCCCACTTTGTTAGTCCCGGTTGCTATAACCAAAACTAATAAACTTTACAAACCGGGATCCACGGGCTTTCTTCACTAGTGGGTCAAGATTCTCCTATTTCCGCGACCCGGCGCCGTGCAGCATGCGGTACTGCATGCTAGTACTACGTGCTCCACTTGCTCGATCTTTCCAGTGGAAACAATATTATGTTTTGAATGGAACGACAGTTCGAGCGTTCCGATGAATCCCCCTGTGGATCTTGAACCATTACGTCACGGGCTCGCGACAGCAATGTTTCAAAGCTGCGATGTACTCATCGCGTCTCAAAGCTGCGAGTTCATGCTCCATATCCTACTACTAGCTAGTACCAATCGGCTAAGGGCTTAACGCCTTTCTCACTTTTGGAGCCTAACGCTTTTAGCGCACACCCTGTGGATAAGACGCTTGATCTCTCCCCGCCCAATCCGTGGATCCACATGAGGCTATATATAGCGCACACCACGCATCCCGTTAAATAATTGCGGCTTGGTTAGGAGCCAACACCATGCGGGAGATCGGAAAGCCCTCTTCACTCATCACCCAGCTCGATCGACTCCCTCCAGTAGTCGTATCATATGGATGGATTCCCGAAAGAAATGGGAGAGATCAGTGGTGCTGTCCCGTTGCTAGCCCATCCACCCATAAGGACCAAAACCGTCACTATTTCCTAACGCCTCTCGCTCTCCGTAACTGTGTTGGTGCTTGCGTGCGCGCGCACGCCCTGAGCTACGGCTGATCGACGGGTCTTTTCCGGTGGATTCATGGAGAAAGGAAACAAAGGGAAAACGGTGGAGAAATACCCTCACTGTTGCGACGTTTTCTCTACCGATGGAGATCGATCGAAGCAGGGATGCAGTGTAACAGTTGCGGCGTGAACCGACATGCATGGGCAGCCCCGCACGGGCGTGCTTGCACGTACGGCGCTGCCGGCACCCAGGCCAGACTCCGTGTGGTCTGCCTGCCCTGGTTCAGTAAAAGCAAAAGCCACGGTGTTCGTACGCCCGGTCAGGCAGCCAGCGCAACCCAACATCTGCTGCCTCGATCGCCGCTGCCACCCGGTGTGGCTTTGCAACTTTGCATACTTACGCGATGGCCTTGGATTCCGAGAGAGAGCCGGCCGGCCAGGGGGCACCAGCGAAACTACTACAGCACGCGCCCACGGCGACATGTAGGTAGGTCCGTCCGAGCCCGGGGCCGCTGCTGGAAGAGATCACTGGGATCGTGCGCGGAGCAGTGCGAGCGAGGGTGAGACACCGCTGCCCCACCACACGGCACAGCCGCACAGTGGCAGTGGTGTGCGGGAGTTCTTTTCATAATGGCATGTCCCTCCCTGATCGACTGAGACTGACTGGAGATGATGAGATGACAATGCAGTGCGCACCTCTCCTCCCACACGACAGAAGAAGAAGTGCTGCTGCCCCAACCGCCTCCATCCATCTCTACCGCTGCTTGGAACTGCTTCCTCGTTCTTGTCTCTCCATCGCCGCAAAGTTATCCCATATATACTCCTCCGATACTCGATCGATATGTTCTGTTTGTCTGACGGCGGGCACAGCATCGTACGTTCTCGCGCTTAATTAGCAACGTCCAAATTATCTGTATATTCTGGTGTGTAATGTAAATATATTTAAAGAGCGGCTGACATACTGGTCTACCTTCTCATGCCGTTCTGACATGCGATCTGCGTTCCTACGTGGAGGAGCTGCATGGGGTGGCCAAAGGGAGGCGACACTCCTGTCAGACTTATTTTGCAACAGAAGATGAGATGATATGAGGTCCACTTGTACCCAAGTTGCGATCTCAATTCGTCCGTGACTATGGCGTGCCACGTAGGATAGGATGACCGTGGTCGGATACTCGGATCATGATTCATGAGCACGTAGATACAGGTTTTCAGAACACAGCATATGCAAAATCACCAGAAGATGGAGGATACCTTGTCAAAAAAAGAAAGATGGAGGATACAATAAGCTGCAAACGCGCGGAAGTACATTTGGACTGGGCCGAAGTAGTAAATATGAAACATTGGCCCAACTCGAAACCACAAGAAGGTATAAGCTTTTTGGCCAATATCTCTGATTCACGGCCGTTGTTGTAGAACTTCTAGTATAATTTACATACCCCCCAAGTAAAATGTTGAGTTTCTTTTTTTTGCGAGGAAAAGTAAATTTAATTAAAGGAAACAGGGTTACAATCTTTGCCTAAAACATCGGCAATCTCCAAAGGGAAATCACTAAGCCACATCTCCGTCCTATGCTGTACTCTGCCTAACCTGGCCAGTTCATGGCTGGCAGTGTTTGAGTCATCAGGAAGCGTCTTGATTATCAATAAAGAATTGAGGTAACTCATCAGGAAGCGTCTTGATCCCTCAATGCTAGGACATGGCTTATCATGCGTTAATTCATTGTGCGCATGCCATGCCCTCCAGAATGTCATCATCAGCATAGCTTGTTGGTTGGTAGAAGAGGCCTGGAGCAATTGCATAAACCAATCTGTGCCAGTTGGTTTGATTTTTTCAATATCCGGTAAATCCCACACTTCCATCATAGCCCGCCATAGATCTCTAGCATGAGGACATCGCAAGAAGACATGCATCGTATCCTCATCTTCCCGGCCACACACTTGACAAAGTCCGGTGGTAGACATACCTCTACGCTGCATATTCAGCTGTGTGGCTAAAGCATTGCGGGAAATTCTCCAAGCTAGCAACTTTGCCTTTGGTGGTATAGGGCTCTTCCAGATCAACCTCCAGCAAGGGTCAAAACCATCGGGTCTCGAGCTCGTAGCTCCTCTCTCAGTACATTGCATCTGTTTATGTAGTGCAAATCGGTATGCACTTCTCACCGTAAACATGCCATTTTTCTCTGGGAACCAAGCTACAAAATCTTCTTCGTTCCTGCGTGATGGTTTGATCTTCATAATCTCTACAATGTCCTCGTCCTCGAAATATTGGCGTAGTCTCTGCTCATGCCATGTACCATCAGGGGAGAGAAAATCCGCCACCCATCTATAGCGGCACCGTCCCTGCTTTGATCTTGGATGATGGTCAGCCTCCCTTGGGATCCATGGGTCACGCCAGGCCTTGATTTTTGCACCATTGCCGACACGCCAGATTGCTCCCTTTTTCAGCAGTTCCAACCCATATTCTATTGCATGCCACGTTGACGAGCCATTGCCAGAGAACACAGTATCAAGGAGGAAACCATTGGGATAGTACTTAGCTTTTAAGATTTTTGCACATAAGGTATCTGGGAATTGTAATAAGCGCCATGCCTGCCGTGCTAAAAGGGCTTGGTTAAACAACCTCATGTCCCTGAACCCAATGCCACCGTAATCTTTAGGGCGGAGCAGGATATCCCAGGCCACCCAATGAGTTTTCCTCCTCCCATTTTCAGCCCCCCACCAGTACCTTCTTATCATTCGTGTTAGTTCGTCGCATAAACCCAGTGGAAGTTTAAAGACGCTCATCACATATAACGGCAGAGCTTGCGCTACAGCTTTTATCAAGACCTCTTTCGCAGCCTGAGATTTATGGTTATCATCCCATTCAACCAGACATTTTGCAAGTGTAGCTTGGAGACTCTGAAACTTACCTCTGTCCATCCGTCCTTCAGGCGTCGGTAGACCCAAGTATTTTGTCTCAAAGGATTCACGTTCAGTATTCAGGGCTCCTTTGATCACCGCCCGTGTTTCCAAGGGGCAGATTTTGCCAAAGAGAGTTGAGCATTTAGCCGGATTTATGAGTTGTCCCGTGCTTGAAGCATATTTGTCAAGCACCTCCTTAACATACAGAGCTTGCGCTTCATTTGCTTTGAAGAACAAAAGACTATCATCTGCAAAAAGCAGATGGGATATTCCCGGCGCACTCCGGCAAACTTTTAGCGGCTCAATACGGCGCAAGTCCACCGCGTTCTGCAGCAAAGTAGATAATCCATCCGCGACAAACAGGAAGAGGAATGGAGAGAGAGGATCACCTTGTCGGAGGCCCCGAGAAGGAGAAAACGAATCCAGGAGGTTCCCATTAAATTTAACTCTATATCTCACCGAGGTGACACATGACATTATCCAGTCCACCCATCGATGAGAGAAACCCATCCTTTGCATCGCTTTCTTCAGAAACTCCCAATCCACCCTGTCATAAGCCTTGGATAGATCAAGCTTGTAAGCACAAAAATCTTTACTCAAATTTGCATTATTCTCAATAAAGTGGAAACATTCGAAAGCAACAAGAGCATTATCTGTAATCAGCCTGCCAGGTACGAAAGAACTTTGATTTATCGAAACAATGTCACCCAATATCGGTCTTAGTCTGTTTACCATACACTTGGCTATCACCTTGTATATTACTGTGCACAGACTAATTGGGCGAAAATCTTTTAGTACTTCCGGTTGATCAACTTTTGGAATAAGGACGATGGCAGTATCGTTTACCCCTTCAGGCATACGTCCTGTAGCAAAGAAGAGTTTGACCGCATTAGTAACCTCAACCTTGATTGTTGCCCAGTTCCTCTGATAAAACCTTGCCGGAAAACCGTCCACTCCTGGTGCTTTGAGCGGTCCAATTTGGAATAACGCATCGCCTATCTCCTCATCCGAAAAATCCCTGCATAAATCATCATTCATAGAGGCTGTTACTTTTTCCTTTATCATATCCACAAGCTCACCGGAGTTAAGAGATGGGTCACGGGTAAACAATTCTTTGAAGTAAGACGTGGCCATTCTCTCCATATCAGTAGGAGCATCCTTCCAAGATCCTTCCTCATCTTTCAATCTTTTGATTTTATTTCTCCTAGCTCTCCACACTGCCTTCTGGTGGAAGAATTTCGTGTTTCGGTCTCCTTCTTTCAGCCATGTAATCCTTGAACGCTGTAGCCAGAGCATTTCCTCCTTATACAGGAGTTCCTGCATATGATCAGAAGCTCGTCGAATTTCCCTTTGGTCAGCGTTATTGATCTTTAGAGACTCTAGGTTTTCCCTTGCTTTTTTTAGCTCCTTCAGAATATTACCAAACCGTTTCTTGCTCCAGCATTGCAGGGTATCCATGACTCCATCCAATCCACGCATAATGTCACCCAAATCATTCTTTTGACCAGCAGGCCCCCACGCTGCAGCTACTCTCTCCGCTAGATCAGACTCCCTTTCCCACATAATTTCATACTGACGTCTTGGTTGCTGGTTCGCCGCCCTAATGTCCTGCTCCAGCTTGACGAGCACTGGAGAATGGTCGGAGACCGGCGAAGTCAGGTGTTGCACCCGAGTGTCAGCAAACAGATCACGCCATGCTGGGCAAGCCACTGCCCTGTCCAAGCGCACTTTCACATTAGCTCGGCCTGCACGCTTGTTATCATATGTGTAGGGTACTCCTGAAAAACCAAGATCTGTTAGATTACAATCATAAAGAGCATCGCGGAAAGCTTCCATTTGGTTAACCGATCTAGGTGTAACAGAAAAATGTTCCTCCTGCCAAAGCGCTTCATTAAAATCGCCCATGATCATCCACGGGAGGGTTGAGCTTGTTTTCATGGTTCTAAGCTTCTCCCACATCCGATGACGATCCTCTACTCTAGGTTCACCATACACACAAGTCAGACGCCATTCAGGTGAAGTAGGGGACAACCGCACATACGCATCAATATATCTCTCATTCATATTTTGCACCGCTACAGTAATTTGATCATGCCAAAATAAAGCTAGACCACCACTCATGCCATTACTACTAACACCAGCAAAACCTTTTAAGCCTAACCTCTGACGTAACCGACGCATTTTACTCACACTTTGCCTAGTCTCACACAAGAAAACTAAACGAGGACTCCAAACTTGGGAAAGTACAGATAGTTCACGCACTGTCGGGTTATTCCCGGCCCCCCGACAGTTGAACGATATGCAATTCATTTCGCCTGACGAGACCACGTCCTGGATCTCGTCAGGTTATCAGCAGCAGCATGGCCCGTTGCTATCTTCCTCCTTGTCCTTGTCGTCACCCCATCCTCCGGCCGAGTCCCCATGTCCTTCATCTCCTTTGCTTCTGGCTTCTGTCGGTGACCCCCTCCTATCTTGCCTTTTTTCGGCTGGCCACCCGCACCAGCATCATAATTCAGTGCTAGCGATAGATCAAGCTTTCCCCCTTGCACTTCATTCTCCTCTGCTGTCCTCTTACCAAGCACAGAGTCTGCCGCCGACATGGATACATCTGAGTCTTGCATATAAGCCAGCCCTCTGATCGGTGGTATCATGTCACTTGAGTGCGGCCCTGAAGAAGCCTGGTTCTCCCCAGAGATTGTCCTTGCCGCACCCTGCATGAATTGCATGGCCAGGGGAGAAACCTCTAGAACTGGTACATTACTAGCCCCGCCCGTCACAAAGTTTGGTGTCCCCGGCATCGGATCAGCAGCACCGTTTTTGCTTCCTAACTGTAACTGAAGATTATTGACCGTATTAGCCA
>QXEO01000222.1:600000-789565 GCA_007115705.1 Dactylis glomerata
GAATTGTCCCACTCATGGACTGACTACTTGGATGATTGTCCAAACTTTTTATGCAGGACTGAATTTTTCTTCAAGGAACCTACTTGATTCAGCTGCTGGAGGCACTTTTATGTCCCTTACCTTGGGCGCCGCAACAAAGCTTCTCGACAATATGATGGTAAATTACTCTGAATGGCACACCGAGAGAACTCCACAAGGTAAGAAGGTAAATTCTGTTGAGGAAACCTCTTCCTTGAGTGATAAGATTGATGCTATTATGCTTATGCTTTCAAATGATAGGACTCATGTTGATCCTAATAATGTTCCTTTAGCCTCTTTGGTTTCTCAAGAAGAGCATGTTGATGTAAACTTCATTAGAAATAATAATTTTAACAACAATGCTTATAGGAACAATTTTGCTAGTAACAATTATAAGCCGTATCCTTCTACCAATGGTAATGGTTATCGTAACTCTTATGGTAATTCCTCCAACAACACTAGGGCCGCGCCCTCCGAGCTTGAGATAATGCTCAAGGACTTCATCGGTAAGCAAACTGCTTTTAACAAGTCTATTGAGGAAAAGTTAGGCAAAATTGATATTCTTGCTTCTAAAGTTGATAGCCTTTCTCATGATGTTGAACTTCTGAAATTTAAAGTGTTGCCTAATGATGTGAAAGAGAACAATCCTTTTGCCACTGCTAATGCTATCCAAGTTAGAATTGATGAAAATGTTAGGATGCTAGCAGAATTGTATGCCAGGTGGGAAAGAGAAGATGAGATGGCTAGAAAGATGAAGGTATGTACCATTACTACCTCTAATGATGTTGCTCCTAATGCTAGTAATCCTCTTACTTTGATTGGTGTAGAGAAAACTCCCACTCCTTGTGTTAAAAAGCCAAAAACTGCCAAAACTTTTTCTCAAAAGAGTGCTGAAATTTTTTAGAGTGTAGGAGATGATAGCTCTATTTCTTTTAATGATTTTGATGTTGATGGCTGCAATATATCTAAAGATATTTTGTTCTTGCAAAAGCTTGCTTTGACTCCTAATGCTAGTGCTTTAAATGTTGCTTTTACTAAGCATATTACCAATGCTCTCATGAAAATTAGGGATGAAAAGTTGAAGCAAAAAGCTTCTGTTCCCAAGAAGTTAGAAAATGGTTGGGAACCCATCATTGATATGCATGTTAATGGTTTTGATTGCCATGCTTTATGTGATCTAGGTGCTAGTATTTCTAGCATGCCTAGAAAAATTTATGACATGCTTGATTTACCACCGCTTGAAAAGTGTTATTATGATGTTCCTATTGCTGATATTGCTAAGAAGAAACCTTTTGGAAGAATTAATGATGTTCTTATTGTGGTTAACAATAACCTTATTCCCGTTGATTTTCTTATCATGGATGTTGAATGCAATGCTTCATGTCCTATTATTTTGGGAAGACCCTTTCTTCGAACTGTAGGTGCCATCATTGATATGAGGGAAGGCACCATCAAATATCAATTCCCACTCAAGAAAGGTATGGAACACTTCCCTAGAAATAGGAATAAATTACTTTTTGACTCTATTCTTAGAGAAAATTATGAGCTTGATGCTTCATCACTTGATATTACTTGATTCACACTTTCTGCGCCTAGCTCAAAGGCGTTAAAGAAAAGCACTCTTGGGAGATAACCCAATCTTTTTACATTCAGTTCCTTTTATTTTATTTGAGTCTTGGAAGTTATTACTACTATAATAACCTCTCCTTATCATTTTTATTTCGTTTTTGTGCCAAGAGAAGCCTCTAATTTGAGCGAGGTAAGATTTGGGGATGTTGCTGTCCTGAAACAGTTTTCGGTGCTGCACCGTAAAAATTCGTGAAAATTCTCTGTATATCTTTTGGACCTGCGATTTCTTGTGCATATGCCCCAGGTTATATCCAAACTTTCATTAGTTGAACACTTTTTTATTTGAGCAACAGAAAACCCTTTAAAAATTCGACCTTTGTCAGCTGTTCTGTTTTGACAGATTTCTGCCAATATTTGTGTTTGCCGCTTTATCGCTTTCTTTTTTAGTTCTTTTGATCACGGAACTTTTGGGGAAGTTGCTACTGTAGTATATACTTTATATGTGGTGGTTTTGAGTTAAAACCTGAAGCAAAAAGGGGTTGATTCTATGTTATGCTTGCACTAATGTTGCTAATAGATTTGTGTTTAGTTTTGTATGAAGGAAATTTTCAAGTGTAGGGATCGGAGAATGATGAGATGAGTTGAAGAATGGACAAAAGCTCAAGCTTGGGGATGCCCAGAACCCCAAGAAATATCCAAGAAGTACAAGCGTCAAAGCTTGGGGATGCCCCCGAGGCACCCCTTCTTCATCGGCAAAAATCAGGTCACCTTTCAATACGCTAGATTTTTATTGCTTCATGCATTATGCATTTTTCTTGGAGCGTCAGTTGTTTTTAGTTTTCAGTTTAGTTTAGTTTTGTTTGCTGCAATAAATGGTTGGACCCCAACAAATTTCTTTTGGAGAAGTTGCCTTGCTTTTCATTTGCCAAGAACACTCCGTTTTTCACTCTATTCGTTTCCACGAGTGTTCTCTTTTTTTAGAACTGCGTTTAGCTTTCGATTTTCGCCTTGATTGGTGTTCAGATATTGTTATATCTTTTCATCAAGGTGTATTTTTGCCTCTGGTCTATATTGGTTTTCATCAAAAGAGTTGGTTATAAAAAGTTCGAATAGTGTTGGAAAAGAGAAAAAGCTTTACGCAAAAAAGTGGTACAAGAAGGAGCTTGTGTTGACTGCGGCCTAGGCTTTTGCATGTCGTGCTTGATGTCTTTTTGATAGTATGCTTAGTGGTTTTTCTGTAGCATGACTTGTCTCAAATAACTGAGATTACTTAATGAGCCTTTGAAAAAATCATGCGTTGTTTTAATTATTTGGAAGCATTATTTTGGTTTTCTCCTTGATGCTTTATTTGGGTTGACTTGGCGCATGCTCACACATGATAGACTCATACAAAGTCGCCATTGCCTCTATGATCATTTATTTTTTGACTTTTGATGCCATCTTATGCTTCTTTTAATGTTGCTTTGTCGATTTGCATGATTATGGCCATTATTGCTCTCTTAGTTGGTCGCTCCCAGTCTTTTGCTAGCCCTCGTCTTGTACTGAGTATGAGCTCTACTCGTGCATCCAACTCCTAAAAACCAAGTTGTTCCAAAGTGTCCACCATACATACCTATTAGCAATTTGCTATTCCAAAGTAAATTTGACTTGCTTTTATCTATCCTTCAAATTAAACTCCTTTTGGTGTTATGCGAAAATTGGTCAGTAAAGCTCTCACGAACCGGATGGCACACATTACTTCTCTCGTTTTAAAAATTTGACATTGTGGTCTCTTATGTTGAGTTGTTATGCTTGCAAGTTGTAAGTTGGGAATTAGCCCAGCCATGCCGTCATGGGGCAAGCTTTCAACATTGCACTATCTTTCATTTGAGTTGATATCGTGATCTTTTATTTATGGATACTCGCGATGTGAAATAAGTTGGGAATCTTGCGGGATCATGGAGTTTTTATATGTGTTAGGGAAACGCCTGGGCCGCCAATCTAAGCCATGCATAATTCATGGTGGAAATTTGCAGCATGCCCATAGTGAACATTCGACGATGCATCTCTCAATGAAAAGCTATACAAATGGTAAATGAAAGAGATGTCGAGGTGTTCATTGTCTGTTTGTCCTGTCATTTTGATGTGGGCTTGTTCCATGTCATCGGGCACGGAGGTACCCCGTTGGTGGTTCTCGATGATACACATATATTTACAATGACAAGAGCTTGTTTGGGACTCTAAGTCGAGTAGCATGAGGTTTGGGTATTCGTATTCACGGGACACGAGGTTTTCAACTTATGATTTGTCAAGCATATGCAGCATAAGTGTTCTCGCATTAACTTTAACCATTCAAGATGCTTATGATGGGGGCAATGAGAGCTCAAAGCCGGTAAGTACCATAATTTTTGAAGGTGTATAAAACTTGCAATCACTGCTTCCCTCCGCGAAGGGCCTTTCTTTTACTTTTATGTTGAGTCTCCACCTTCTATCTTTATGCACCATTAAGAGAGCATAGTTGTCATTCTAAGTATAATGTGCATTGTCCCAAAGTTTTCATTGATTGATTCATATTGTTGGTTTCACTTGTTCTTAAATTACTTGTATATAGTCGCCCTCTTAAACTTGAAGGTGTCCTATGCATTTATGTTTTGCTCTCTCATTAAGGACAAGCTGAAAACCATTTGTATGTTTTTCCTTATGATTTGAACACATGTTTGACTTTCATTGTTTCATTATCATGATCTTTTGTTTGTGTTCATTTTCATGTTATAACATGGTTGCTAAGTTTCTTCTATCAAGATTATGTCTTTGATGCCCATGTTTTAAGTTCTTTTGATCCCAGCGCACAATGCTTACATATATGGTCAAGATTGTGTAGGTGCATGTCACCTCAAAAATTATTTCTTTTGTTATCACTTACCTACTCGAGGACGAGCAGGAGTTAAGCTTGGGGATGCTGATACATCTCAAACGTATCCATAATTGTTGATGCTCCATGCTTGTTTTTACACCATTTGTTTAGTGTTTTGTTACACTTCGTGGCATTTTTATGCATTTTCCGGAACTAACCTATTAACGAGATGCCACAGTGCCAGTTCCCTGTTTTCTCCTATTTTTGTGTTTCAGAAATGCTACACAGGAAATATTCTCGGAATTGGACGAAACAAAAACCAGTCGTCCAGATATTTCACGGAGCTTCCAGAAGACCGAAGAGGAGACGGAGCCGAGCCAGAGGGCGGCCACACCACCAGGGGGCGCGGCCTAGCCCTGGCCCGCGCCGGCCTATGGTGTGGGCCTCCTGGTCCACCTCTGACGCTGCCCCTTCGCCTATAAAGAACCCCCGACGGGAAAAACCTAAATACCCGATCACTTTTCCAGAACACATCACGATCCGCCACCGCCGTCGACCCGAAGATCGGGAGGGTCCAGAAGCTCTTCCCGGCACCCTGTCGGAGAGGGGAATCGCCACCGGAGGTCTTCTTCATCGCCATGCTTGACTCCGGCGCGATGAGTGAGTAGTCTACCTTGGACTATGGGTCCATAGCAGTAGCTAGATGGTTGTCTTCTCCACCATGTGCTTCATGTTTAGATCTCGTGAGCTGCTTTACATGATCGAGACTACCTTTATGTAATTCTACATGTTGTGTTTGTTGGGATCCGATGAATATTGGTGTTATGATTGAGTTGATGTACTGAAATTTATCTTATGTTATCTCTATGTTGTTTATGATCTTGCATGCTCTCCGTTGTTAGTAGCTATCTTGGCCGAGTAGTTGCTAGTGACTCCAAGAGGGGGTATTTATGCTCGATAGTGGGTTCATGCCTCTATTTAATCTGGGGGAGTGACAGAAACCTCTAAGGTTGTAGATGTGTTGTTGCTACTAGGGGAAAACAACATTCATGTGCTCGAGGGTATATGCTTTGTTCACATTACACACTTTGCTTAATGCAATTATCTGTTGTTCGCAACTTAATACTTGTGGAGTTCTCGGATTGATTCGCCACAAGTGGATTATTAGTCATAGATGCAGTTGGATCGCGGTCTATGTATCTTGTTGTAATGCCCAGAGTAAATCTCATAGTGATCCTCTCATCATATGCACGTTGTCTTTATTCTATCAATTGCCCAACTGTAATTTGTTTACCCAGCATGTGTTATTTTATCTTATGGAGAGACACCACTAGTGAACTGTGGACCTCGGTCCTATTTCCATTATATTGCTATCACCTGTTTACTTTACTCGCACTGTTTACTTTACTGGCATACTATTACTATTTTCCACTCGCTATGCTCATTCCTTTGTTTACAGCAAACCGGTGAGATTGACAACCTCATCGTAAGTTGGGGACAAAGTATTTGGTTGTGTTGTGTGCAGGTTCCACGTTGCTACTAGTTGAAGACGCTCTAACTCGTTATCGATCGTTAATGGCACCCTTGTTGGAGTGTCACTAGACTAGCAAGCATCACGTTCAGTCGTATTGGCTTCTTCCTCTCCTGATCGACATACCTTGGTTTCTTACTGAGGGAAAACCTTGCTGCTATATTCATTATACCTTCCTCTTGGGGTTCCCAACTGGACGGTGATTCACATTAACTGTACCGCAAGCATCAATAGCTACTAACAACGGAGAGCATGCAAGATCATAAACAACATAGAGATAACATAAGATAAAATTCAGTACATCAACTCAATCATAACACCAATATTCATCGGATCCCAACAAATACAACATGTAGAATTACATAACGGTGATCTCGATCATGTAAGGCAGCTCATGAGATCTAAACATGAAGCAAATGGTAGAGAAGACAACCATCTAGCTACTGCAATGGACCCATAGTCCAAGGTAGACTACTCACTCATCGCGTCGGAGGCAAGCATGGCGATGAAGAAGACCTCCGGTGGCGATTCCCCTCTCCGGCAGGGTGCCGGGAAGGGCTTTTGGACCCTCCCGATCTTGGGTCGACGATAGCGGCGGATCGCGATGTGTTTCTGGAAAAGTGATCGGGTGTTTAGGTTTTTCCCGTCGGGGGGTCTTTATAGGCGAAGGGGCAGCGTCAGAAGTGGACCAGGGGGCCCACACCACAGACCGGCGTGGGCCAGGGGCAGGCCGCGCCCCCTGGTGGTGTGGCCACTCTCTGGCTCGGCTCCGTCTCCTCTTCGGTTCTCTGGAAGCTTCGCTAAATACCTGGACATCTGGCTTTTGTTTTGTCCAATTCCGAGAATATTTCCTGTGTAACTTTTCTGAAACACAAAAACAGCAGAAAACAGGGAACTGACACTGTGGCATCTCGTTAATAGGTTAGTTCCGGAAAATGCATAAAAATGCCACAAAGTGTAACGAAACACTAAGCAAATGGTGTAAAAACAAGCATGGAGCATCAAAAATTATGGATACGTTGGAGACGTATCATTGCACTTATTAATATGAAGCTATTTAAAATTCCATCAATTTTATGTTTTAATAGATGCAATAAGTAACTAGTATTACATAAATATATTTTTAGTACAACTTTATATAAAGAAATGCACTCCAAACAAGCAATTCAGTTAACAATAGAGATTAATTAGCCATTGAAGCTGGTAATGATTGGTTATGTGTTTTATGTATTATTCTGATATTTAATTATTTTAGAAAGTACTATGCAAGGTTGATCATAGCCAATATGCAATAAGGGCGGGAACAGCAAAAAAATTTGTAAACTTTTCAAATGACCCTTTAGCACCGGTTCAAGCCACAAACCGGTGCTAAAGGGGTGGCGGTGCAGTGCCCGCTGAAAGTACCCTTTAGCACCGGTTCCTGTCATGAACTGGTGCTAAAGGTCCAACCTTTATAACTGCTTCCCCTTCCTTCGACCGCATCGCCAAAATCGCTAAGTCCCCGCGCTAGGAGCAGAACGGACGCAGGCAGGCTGCCGAAATTTTCCGTGCCTCCGCCGCCGTCTCCGCACCGCATGCGCCCGCTCACCGACGATTCCCACCCGTGCCGCGCCCGCTCGCCTCTCCCAGCAACGCCGCGCCCGCTCGCCGGCCGAATCCCGCCCGCGTGCCGCGCCCGCTCGCCAGCCGATTCCCGCGCGCCGCGCGCCAGTGCTCGCCGGCCTCTCCCGTGACGCACCGCCGGCCCGCACGCGCCTCCTGCTCGCCGGACTCTCCCGTGACGCCCGGCCGCTCGACAATCGGCGCCGGCCGACCTCGTACGTGCTCTGCCCGCGCCGCCCGAGCCCCTGCTTTTTTTTAGATTAAGCCCCTGCTTAATTTAAATATAGTGTTAGAATTCCTTAGTTAGGATTTTTTAGCCCGAAAGAGGTTAGTTTAATTTCCTATTTTTTAGATATAGTGTTAATAATTATAGTTAGGTTAATTAGTTAGGATTTTCTTTAGGATTTAGGGTTAGAATTCCTTAGTTTGGATTTTTTAGTTTTTTTAGTTAGGGTTAGTGTTCCTTAGTAATATAAATGAAAATAGAAATAGGATTTTGTTTATAGTTAGGATTAATTATAATTTGGATTTTGTTTATAGTTAGGATTAATTATAATTAGGATTTTTTTTATAGTTAGGATTAATTAGTTAGGTATTTTTTATTTAGGGTTAGTGTTCCTTAATTTAGAGAAATACAAAAATAATTTCTATCATATTTTTTAGTTAGGGTTAGGGTCCCTTAATTAATTTATTGAAATACAAATATGATTTTTTTAGTTAGGGTTAGGGTTCCGTTATAAAATGGGGGCGTTGGCCGGCCGTCGGCGCGGTGGGGAGGGAAGACCTACTCTTCCCCCACCGCGCCGGCGCCCGGTCAACGCCCGGTTATTTAGAATTTTAGAAATAGGAATAGGACTAGATTTTTATAAATAGAAATAGAATTATAGAAATAGGAATAGAATTTTAGAGATATGAAATTTTAGAAATAGAAATAGGAATAGGATTTTATAAATAGAAATAGAATTTTAGAAATAGGAATAAGATATTTCTATAAATAGAAATAGAATTTATAGAAATATGAATATAATTTTAGAATTATAGAAATATGAATATAATTTTAGAATTATAGAAATATGAATGGAATTTTAGAATTTTAGCAATTCCTCATATATTAATGTAATTTCATATACAATTCATACAATTCTTATAGGGTTTGGAAATTTGACATTTGTGAACCATTTAGCAATTCCTCATATATTAATGAAATTTCAAATGCAATTCAAAAAACATTGCTAATTTAGCTAGCATAGATGTGTTATATTTAGCTAGCATAGATGTGTTATATATGACACATATTTTAAAAATAGAAGTAGGAATAGGATTCTTATATAATAACTTGTAATAATTCTTTGCAGAAACTATGGATCTCGGAAGAGACGAATTCCAGGAAAACATTATCGAGGACATCATCCGCGATAATGATGACGATGTCACCTTGTTGTTTCTAAACAACTCCGGTGAGGGAGATGATCAAAACCGAAGAGATGAGGGAGAAGGCGCCGGCTCCGACGAGGGAGAAGGTGCCGGTGAGGGAGAAGGCGCCGGCTCCAATGAGGGAGAAGGTGCCGGTAAGGGAGAAGGTGCCGGTGAGGGAGAAGGTGTTGGCGAGGTAGATGTGTATTAATAAATTAAGCCTCTGTTGTATAGATGGATTATTTGATTCATATATTAACGCTCTTTCTTCTTTTAGCCCTCTGGATCGAGCCACTCTTCTGTAAATAAAAGAGGTCCGGTCAGAAGGTTGGAAGAACATGAAAGGTACCGGATAGAATAAATTGGTGAAGATGGTGAACCGATTGCTCCCGCGGCTCACGTAAGTAAATTTACAAGAAAATGTGGAGTTCTTGTTAGGGACAACATTCCGATCACCCTTCGAGAATGGAAGAAGACAAAGACGGAACCCGTTAAATATGTCCGCAAGAGATTGAAGAATATTCTTTGGAAAAATCTCATGGTTAATTTTACCCTACCAGAGGCGCGAGAGGTGGATCGAAATGAGGTGGATCCAAATGAGGAGGATTCAGATGACAATGATCGTCATCTGAATATCATAGCGCGGAAAGTCAAGAAGTGGACTCTTTCGAAGATGGCAATACAATTCAACAACTGGAAGAAAAGATTGTACAAGGATTTTGTCGACAAAGAAAAGACTCCGGTGTTCACTGGACAATATGAGAAGATAAAAGACCACTGGGACACATTCGTGGAGTACAAGACTTCGGAGGCAGCTAAGAGAAGGTCAGAAATAAATAAGAAAAATGCTGCTAAAAAGAAGTATCACCATACTATGGGACAAGGAGGCTACAAGTCTGGCAAGTCTAAGTGGAAGAAAATGGAGGATGATCTAATTGCTAAAGGGATCATTCCGGAGACATTGAAATGGAACGATCGGTCAAGGGATTGGTTTTACGGGCATGGAGGGAAGTTGGACTCAGAAGGGAAGTGTGTATATACAAAAAAGCATGACAAAGACCCCCTTCCCATTGATGCCCTTAGAAGCGCATCAAAGGATGTTGAAGAGGGAAGGTTCCATCCCGAAAGAGAGAAGGACGAGCTCACACGTGCCCTTGGGAATGATGAACACCCAGGACGAACACGAACCACACCAGGCTCCAAGCCGTTGAAACTCGGGTTTCCCGTGGAAAGGAAGAAATTTCCCGATAGAAGCCGTCAGAGAAGAAAGGAAAGGGAGGCAGACCGCATGTCTCTGATAGAACAAGAGCTGAAGCGGCAATCAGACTTGTTAAATCGGATAATCCAGCAAGGAACCGCCGCATCTCAGCCACAGATAGAAGCCGGACATGATGCTACCGGCCCACCATCTCAGCGGAAAAGCAGCATGGCTTCCACGGACCTCCCAGAGGATGATGATGAACCGACGATCCGCTACCCAGTGGATGATATCACGGAGTCGACATCTTGCGAGCTACATGTGAAGGTCGTGAGCATAACCATGAAGGTGGCGGTCGGCTATGCCTTAACCATTGGACCTGATTCAACTTATCATTGCCGTTCGATTCCACATGGCTACGCTGTTGCCGGGGTGGATGAAGTTATGGGCGGATTTGAGCAGCTGAAGCTTGACCACCCTGCGGGTGAAGGGGATTTGTATGAGCTGGGAGAAGCCAAGAAGACCACCATTCTATGGCTAAAGGAATACATCGTGCTTCCAAATTGGACGCCAAGGTCTCCAGCGCGTCACCCTTCTCCACCGCCACGTCAGCCTTCTCCACCATCTCCGCGTCAGCCTTCTCCACCATCTCCGCCGCATCAGCCTTCTCCAGCATACCAGCCTTCTCCAGCTAGTGAGCCGTCTCTGCCACCTCCGCCCACTGAGGCTCAGAGCCAAAAGCGGAAGCGTACCATCGCCGCTCCATCGATGAGTCGTAACCGATCACCGATCCGTCGACAGGAGCCCCTCCCAAGAGCACCTAAGGTTCCTCCCAAGAGACCTTACGACTATACTCCGGAGGAAAATGCGGCGAAAGTACAAGAGAAATCAAAGTACTTCTTTGAAAATTTGAAGAGAAAGAAGACCGAGCAGTCCACCGAGCAGCCTCCTCTAGATCCGAAAGTGTTAAAAATGTTGAAGAACCTTCACCAACCCGAGCCAAGGCTTGCATCAGACTATGACCGCACTATTCTCAAGTCAGATGCAGCAAAGCGGTCAAAAGGTAAATCAGTTCCTCAGCTTGGAGAACAGATGAACTCATGCCCCCCGCTCCAAGTGTTTCCCGATGTCTAGTATGATCCAGATATCATAGCACTGTACAAAGAGGAGGCCGAAGCTACAGGTATGTCTGTTGCTCAGTACTTAAGCAAGTGTGATTTCCCCACGGCTGAAGTAGTAGCATACCAATACCAGCACGGGAGCCCTCTCGTCAGACCCGAAGAGATTCTGAATCTACCAACAAGAATGCAAAAATTGCATAAGTGGTACATGGAAGCCTCACAGCATGGGCAGAACTGGATCATACTGGGAATTAATGATGAGCATTACTTTTGTGGAAACGATGACATAAACATCAAATTTGTTGAATTATTTTAGTTATACAATCATGACGCCCTCGACAAATCGATGATCAGTGCCTATTGTTTGTAAGTATTATTTTTGTAATTAAGTCTTTAGCTCATCTCATTCATTGCATGCATAATTTTACTCACTATATTATGCAGATTGAAGAAACTCGAATGCAAAAGAGGACAAATCTATGACATTGGGTTCATTGACCCATATACCGTGAACGAGCTAATTCTCCATAACCATATCAAGGACACGGATAATAACTTGGTACGGGCGTTAAGGAAACAAGAAACCATGATTAAAATACTATTTCCTTACAACTTCAAGTGAGTGTGTTACTGTCTTATACACATTACTATTTTGGTTACTCGATATTAAGTGTGTGTTATCCGTATGCGCAGGTATCATTTTATTCTGCTAGTTATTGAACTTGATAGAGGACGAGTACTAGTCATGGACTCGAAACAAAAACCCCTTGAGACATTCGGGGACATGATTGATACACTCCAGTGGTAATTTCAATCATTATGCATGGCACTATATCAGCAACTTTCGTTCATTTCCCGATATCAAGTAATTACTAACTTCTTTATTCATTTTCTTTACCGGGCAGTGCTTGGAAATGGTTCACGGATGAGGCATCGGGTCCCTGGAAAAAGGAGCTTGAATTTAAACAAGTATCGGTAAGTACTACTAGCTAGGTCCGCGCATCTCTTTAGTTCTAGTTTCAATACCATTATCATCCTTAATTATTATTTTGATTGAACTCTATTCTCGTAAAGTTCTTGAAGCAAGAAGACGGGAATAATTTATGTGGATTCTATGTCTGCGAGTTCATTCGAGAGACTTGCTGTGAGAAGAGAAGACTAGAACAACTAGATGTACGTAAACAATATTCACAATTTTATTTTATTACCATCATTTATGTTGAGTTTTGATGCTTGCGGTGGTGTTATCTTTTCACCGTCCAGTTGGGAACCCCAAGAGGAAGGTATGATGAGTATAGCAGCAAGGTTTTTCCCTCAGTTAAGAAACCAAGGTTTATCGTTTAGGAGAGGAGCAGACAAACGATTGAAGGTGATGCCCGCTAGCTTGCGACAGCTACAGACAATTTATAGGGCCCCTCGTCCAAGCTTTGCTTTGCGAGCGGCAACGTGGAGCCTGCACACAACACAACCAAGTACTTTGTTCCCAACTTATGATGAGGTTGTCAATCTCACCGGTTTGCTTGAAACAAAGGAATGAGCGTATCGAGTGGAAAATAGTAATAGTATGCGAGTAAAGTAAACAGTGCGAGTAAAGTAAACAGGTGATAGCAATATAAAGGAAATAGGATCAGGGTCCACAGTTCACTAGCGGTGTCTCTCCATAAGATAAAATAATACATGCTGGGTAAACAAATTACAGTTGGGCAATTGATAGAATAAAGACAACGTGCATATGATGAGAGGATCACTATGAGATTTACTCTGGGCATTACAACAAGATACATAGACCGCCATCCAACTGCATCTATGACTAATAATCCACTCACAGGGATATCGTCCGAACACCCCATGAGTATTAAGTTGCGAACTACAGATAACTGCATTAAGCAAAGTGTGTAATGTAAACAAAGCATATGCCCTCGATCATATGAATGTTGTTTTCACCTAGTAGCAACAACACATCTACAACCTTAGAGGTTTCTGTCACTCCCCCAGATTAAATAGAGGCATGAACCCACTATCGAGCATAAATACCCCCTCTTGGAGTCACTAGCAACTACTCGGCCAAGATAGCTACTAACAACGGCGAGCATGCAAGATCATAAACAACATAGAGATAACATAAGATAAATTTCAGTACTTCAACTCAAGCATAACACCAATATTCATCGGATCCCAACAAACCAAACATGTAGAATTACATAACGGTGATCTCAATCATGTAAGGCAGCTCATGAGATCTAAACATGAAGCACATGGTGGAGAAGACAACCATCTAGCTACTGCTATGGACCCATAGTCCAAGGTAGACTACTCACTCATCGCTCCGGAGGCAAGCATGGCGATGAATAAGACCTCCGGTGGCGATTCCCCTCTCCGGCAGGGTGCCGGGAAGAGCTTCTGGACCCTCCCGATCTTCGGGTCGACGGCGGCGGCGGATCGCGATGTGTTCTGGAAAATTGATCGGGTACTTAGGTTTTTCCCGTCGGGGGGTCTTTATAGGCGAAGGGGCATCATCAGAAGTGGACCGAGGCGGTCTCACACATAGGGGGCGTGGCCCAGCCCCTGGCCGCGCCGCCCTGGTGTGTGGGCCCCTCGTGGCCCCACTCCAACTCCTCTTCGGTTCTCTAGAAGCTTTGGTGAAATTTTGGGCGACTGGCTTTGGTTTCGTCCAATTCCGAGAATATTTCCTGTGTAACTTTTCTGAAACACAAAAACAACAGAAAACAGGGAACTGGCACTGTGGTGACTTGTTAGTAGGTTAGTTCCGGAAAATGCATAAAAGTGCCACGAAGTGTAACAAAATATTAGGCAAATGGTGTAAAAACAAGCATGGAGGATCAAAAATTATGGATACGTTTCAGACGTATCAGCATCCCCAAGCTTAACTCCTGCTCGTCCTCGAGTAGGTAAGTGATAACAAAAGAAATAATTTTTGAGGTGACATGCACCTACACAATCTTGATCATCTATGTAAGCGTTGTGAGCTGGGATCAAAAGAACTTAAAACATGGGCATGAAAGACATAATCTTGATAGAAGAAACTTAGCAACCATGTTATAAACATGAAAATGAACACAAACAAAAGATCATGAAAATGAAACAATGAAAGTCAAATGTGTGTTCAAATCATAAGGAAAAACATACAAATGGTTTTCAGCTTGTCCTTCATGAAGAGCAAAGCATAAATGCATAGGACACCTTCAAGTTTAAGAGGGCGACTAGATACAAATAATTTAAGAATAAGTGAAACCAACATCATGAATCAATCAATGAAAACTTTGGGACAATGCACATTATACTAAGAATGAAAACTATGCTCTCTTAATGGTGCATAAAGTAGAAGGTGGTGAATCAACATAAAAGTAAAAGACAGGCCCTTCGCGGAGGGAAGCAGTGATTGCAAGTTTTATAACCTTCAAAAATTATGGTACTTACCGGCTTTGAGCTCTCATTGCCCCCATCATAAGCATCTTGAATGGTTAAAGTTAATGCGAGAACACTTATGCTGCATATGCTTGACAAATCATAAGTTGAAAACCTCGTGTCCCGTGAATACGAGTACCCAAACCTCATGCTACTTTACTTAGAGTCCCAAGCAAGCTCTTGTCATTGTAAGTATACACGTATCATCGAGAACCGCCAACGGGGTACCTCCGTGCCCGATGACATGGAACAATCCCACATCGAAATGATAGGACAAGCAGACAATGAACACCTCGATATCACTTTTATTTACCATTTGTATAGCTTATTATTTTGAGATGCGTCGTCGAATGTCCACTATGGGCATGCTGCAAATTTCCACCATGAATTATGCATGGCTTAGATTGGCGGCCCAGGCGTTTCTCTAACACATATACAAACTCCATGATCCCACAAGATTCCCAATTCATTTCACACCGTGAGTATCCATAAACAAAAGATCACGATATCAACTCAAATAAGAAGTGCAATGTTGAAAGCTTGCCCCATGACGGCATGGCTGGGCTAGTTCCCAACTTACAACTTGTAAGCATAACAACTCAACATAAGAGACCACAATGTCAAATTTTTAAGAACGAGAAAAAGTAAAGTGTGCCTTCCGGTTCGTGAGAGCTTTACTGACCAATTTTTGCATAACACTGGTAAGAGTTTAATTTGAAGAGTAAATAAAAGCAAGTCAAATTTACTTGGAATAGAAAATTGCTAATAGGTATGTATGGTGGACACTTTGGCAAACTTGGTTTTTAGGAGTTGGATGCACGAGTAGAGCTCATACTCAGTACAAGGCGAGGGCTAGCAAAAGACTGGGAGCGACCAACTAAGAGAGCAATAATGGCCATAATCATGCAAAGCGACAAAGCGTCATTAAAAGAAGCATAAGATGGCATCAAAAGTCAAAAACTAAATGATCATAGAGGCTATTGGCGACTTTCTAAGAGTCAAAACATGTGTGAGCATGCGCCAAGTCAACCCAAATAAAGCATCAAGGAGAAAACCAAAATAATGCTTCCAAATGATAAAAACAACGCATGATTTTTTCAAAGGCTCATTAAGCAATCTTAGTTATTTGAGATAAGTCATGCTACAGCAAAACCACTAAGCATACTATCAAAAAGACATCAAGCACGACATGCAAAAGCCTAAGCCGCAATCTACACAAGCTCCTTCTTGTACCACTTTTTTGCATAAAGCTTTTTCTCTTTTCCAACACCATTCAAACTTTTTATAAACACCTCTTTTGATGAAAACCAATAAAGATCAGAGGCAAAAATACACCTTGATGAAAAGATATAAGAAGATCTGAACACAAATCAAGGCGAAAATTGAAAGCTAAACGCAGTTCTAGAAAAAGAAGAACACTCGTTGAAACAAATAGAGTGAAAAACGGAGTGTTCTTGGCAAATGAAAAGCAAGGAAACTTCTCCAAAGGAAATTTGTTGGGGTCCAACCATTTATTGCAGCAAACAAAACTAAACTAAACTGAAAACTAAAAACAACTGATGCTCCAAGAAAAACGCATAATGCATGAAGCAATAAAAATATAGTGTCTTGAAAGGTGACCTGATTTTTGCCGATGAAGAAGGGGTGCCTCGGGGGCATCCCCAAGCTTTGACGCTTGTACTTCTTAGATATTTCTTGGGGTGATGCATGTGCATCCCTAAGCTTGAGCTTTTGTCCATTCTTCAACTCATCTCATCACTCTCCGATCCCTACACTTGAAAACTTCCTTCATACAAAACTAAACACAAATCTATTAGCAACATTAGTGTAAGCATACATATAATCAACCCTTTTTTGCTTCAGGTTTCAACCTAAAACCACCAAATATTAAGCATATACTACTGTAGCAACTTCCCCAAAAGTTCCGTGATCAAAAGAACTCAAAAAGAAAGCGATAAAGCGGCAAGGACAAATATTGGCAGAAATCTGTCAAAACAGAACAGCTGACAAAGGTCGATTTTTTTAGGGGTTTTCTGCTGCTCAAATCAAAAAGTGTTCAACTAATGAAAGTTTGGATATAACCTGGGGCATGTGCACAAGAAATCGCAGGTCCAAAAGATATACAGAGAATTTTCATGAATTTTTACGGTGCAGCACCGAAAACAGTTTCAGGACAGCAACATCCCCAAATCTTACCTCGCTCAAATTAGAGGCTTCTCTTGGCACAAAAACGAAATAAAAAGGATAAGGAGAGGTAATTACAGTAGTAATAACTTCCAAGACTCAAATAAAATAAAAAGAACTGAATGTAAAAACATTGGGTTATCTCCCAAGAGTGCTTTTCTTCAACGCCTTTGAGCTAGGCGCAGAAAATTGCGAATCAAGTATTTTTTTTGAAGAAGCATTAAGATCAACTGTAGAATTTTTATCAATAAGGCATTGTATTTCATCCACATAAGTTTTTGAAGACCCTTTGTGATCATGCTTTGGTTCACTTAAATCACTAAAAAGATTTTTGGGACAAATCCAATCAAAATTATTTTCAAAAGCTTGATACAATCCCAAAATCTTGCTAGGTATAGGTATTTCGGTTCCTTCATTGTTTGTGCTAATAACCTTTATAGGTGAACCGAGTTTATTAAAACGCTTAAGAACTTTTCTAGCTTCAATGGCAACATCTTTAAATTCTAAGCGCAAAGTTTTCAAGATAAAGGCTTTCTTTTCAGGATCCTTAATTTCATGAAGCTTAAGAAACATGTGTTGCATAAAAGGATTAAGGCTAGCAAACCTAGCTTCCAACATGTGAATTAAATAAGCAGAAGTAACTTCAATACTAGGAGCAAGCTCAACCAAAGACTTTTCCTCAACTTCTTTATGCATACTAATATGATTAAAGAACTCCTCAATGTTACTTTTTCCAATAATTGAACTACTACCTACTGAGAGGTCCTCCAAAACGTACTTAGGGAACAACATAATGACTACAATAAAGAAATAATAACTACCAAGGATTCTAATTTTTTTGGGTTTTTGATAAAACGATGCAAGTAAAAATAAATAAAGTAAAGCAAAACTTAAAACAAAGTAAAGGATGTGCATGCGAAAACTCCCCTCGCAGAAGTCTTCTTCTTCCTCCGCGGCAACGGTGCCAGAAAAAGTTCTTGATGCTTGCGGTGGTGTTATCTTTTCACCGTCCAGTTGGGAACCCCAAGAGGAAGGTATGATGAGTATAGCAGCAAGGTTTTCCCCTCAGTTAAGAAACCAAGGTTTATCGTTCAGGAGAGGAGCAGACAAACGACTGAAGGTGATGCCCGCTAGCTTGCGACAGCTACGGATAATTTATAGGGCGTCTCGTCCAAGCTTTGCTTTGCGAGCGGCAACGTGGAACCTACACACAACACAACCAAGTACTTTGTTCCCAACTTACGATGAGGTTGTCAATCTCACCGGTTTGCTTGAAACAAAGGAATGAGCGTATCGAGTGGAAAATAGTAATAGTATGCGAGAAAAGTAAACAGTGCGAGTAAAGTAAATAGGTGATAGCAATATAAAGGAAATAGGACCAGGGTCCACAGTTCACTAGCGGTGTCTCTCCATAAGATAAAATAATACATGCTGGGTAAACAAATTACAATTTGGCAATTGATAGAATAAAGACAACGTGCATATGATGAGAGGATCACTATGAGATTTACTCTGGGCATTACAACAAGATACATAGACCGCCATCCAACTGCATCTATGACTAATAATCCACTCACGGGGATATCGTCCGAACACTCCATGAGTATTAAGTTGCGAACAACAGATAACTGCATTAAGCAAAGTGTGTAATGTAAACAAAGCATATGCCCTCGAGCATATGAATGTTGTTTTCCCCTAGTAGCAATAGCACATCTACAACCTTAGAGGTTTCTGTCACTCCCCCAGATTAAATAGAGGCATGAACCCACTATCGAGCATAAATACCCCCTCTTGGAGTCAGTAGCAACTACTCGGCCAAGATAGCTACTAACAACGGAGAGCATGCAAGATCATAAACAACATAGAGATAACATAAGATAAATTTCAGTACTTCAACTCAAGCATAACACCAATATTCATCGGATCCCAACAAACCAAACATGTAGAATTACATAACGGTGATCTCAATCATGTAAGGCAGCTCATGAGATCTAAACATGAAGCACATGGTGGAGAAGACAACCATCTAGCTACTGCTATGGACCCATAGTCCAAGGTAGACTACTCACTCATCGCTCCGGAGGCAAGCATGGCGATGAAGAAGACCTTCGGTGGCGATTCCCCTCTCCGGCAGGGTGCCGGGAAGAGCTTCTGGACCCTCCCGATCTTCGGGTCGACGACGGCGGTGGATCGCGATGTGTTCTGGAAAATTGATCGGGTACTTAGGTTTTTCTCGTCGGGGGGTCTTCATAGGCGAAGGGGCATCGTCAGAAGTGGACCGAGGCGGTCTCACACATAGGGGGCGCGGCCCAGCCCCTGGCCGCGCCGCCCTGGTGTGTGGGCCCCTCGTGGCCCCACTCCAACTCCTCTTCGGTTCTCTGGAAGCTTCGGTGAAATTCTGGGCGACTGGCTTTGGTTTCGTCCAATTCCGAGAATATTTCCTGTGTAACTTTTCTGAAACACAAAAACAGCAGAAAACAGGTAACTGGCACTGTGGTGACTTGTTAGTAGGTTAGTTCCGGAAAATGCATAAAAGTGCCACGAAGTGTAACGAAACATTAGGCAAATGGTGTAAAAACAAGCATGGAGCATCAAAAATTATGGATACGTTTGAGACGTATCAAGTTTCTTCATTCATATATATTGATCCCCTTCTTTACATTAGATCGAACTGAAGCGGGATCGTCTTCTAGCAACCGAGCGTGTACGAGCAATTCAAGAGGAACTGGCGGGATTCTTACTTGATGAGGTCATAGCACCAACCGGAGAATACCATCGGCATTACAAGTTTGGAAAATCGTAACCGAAATTATATTGTATATATGCATGAACGTGTACAATGTACCATTATGTAATATGTTCGACCAAGCACAATGAAAGATGACACGTACTAGCTTCGATCTCTATATGTATGACTATATTGTGTAATATAATGGTTTCTTTTATATGTGCATCAACGTGTTTCAAATACCCAAAAAAATTGTACTTGAAATGCTAGGGTTTAGGGTTTCAGCCGCAGCGATTAGGGTTTAGGGCTGCCACGTCGCCAACCTTTAGAACTGGTTCGTATTACGAACCGGTGCTAAAGGTCCTCCGGCGTGGGCGTGTGTGGGAGGCCACATGGAGGGCCTTTAGCACCGGTTCGTAACGCAACCGGTGCTAAAGGTTAAGGCTTTAGTCCCAGATGCATTGCACCGGTTCCAAAACCGGTGCTAATGGGGGTTACAAACCGGTGCTATTGCTCTGTTTTCCACTAGTGCATATTAGTTAAGGGCGTCTGCTCCAGTACAACCCCCCTTCCAAACTCAGATCAAATTGAAACACAAAGACGGCTGAGATCGTCCGATACCTCTTCGTTATTAATAAAAAAGGGTATACGAAGCTCTATACAAAACCCGTATTACCCAACTAGATTAGTACGAAACTTATCTACGTATAGAAGTTTATATATATGTACGTCCGCCGGCTCATCCCAAGCATGCCGCACGGTGGCGGCCATGGCCAGCGGGATGGTGGCTGGTAGTGGGCAACGACAATGGCGGCCATGGCCGGCCATGGCACATAGCATGAGCGCGGCTTCGTAGGGTGCAGGGCGGCAACGAAGATGACGGCGCGCGGGGTAGAGAGGAAGCCAGCGGCGCAGGGCTGCGGCGAATGGTGCGTCGTGTGCTAGCCGGCATGTCCGTCTGTGCAGACGAGACTGTCCGGTGGGCGGCTGGGACATGGCAGGGCGAGGTCGCCGGCCTGTCCGGCTCCTTAGACAAGACAGTCCGGCGACGCGGCGGCGACGATCACGACGTTGGCTGGCGGCTTTGCGAGGTCGGCCGGCCGCGGTGATGATCGGCAGCGGCGTCGATCGCTGTGGTGAAAGGGAGGGACTTGAGGTTGAAAAGAAGGTGGGAGAGATCATATGTTGAAGAGGTATTCTTATGTTTATACGTACATATACATACTTTTGTATACGAGTTTGGATAAGGGTTTGGACGGGCTCAATTGAGTTTGGGGGGGGGGTGTGTTTGTGTGTGTGTGTGTGTGTGTGTGTGTGTGTGTGTGTGTGTGTGTGTGTGCGTGTGTGTGTGTGTGTGTGTGTGTACTTGAGCAAGGCTCTTAGTTAAGAGATGTTAAAACACCAAAGTTGTACTAATATGGAACGTAGGGAGTACATACATGATATTATGTTTGAAAATTATATTAATATGGTATGCTGTATTGATGTTTTGATTGGTAAATCTAATATGTGATTAACACAGAAATTTTGCGTGAGATCTATATCGATATTTGGATCTTCTTTGGTGTTTTCTGATATAGTTCAAACAAACAGATATACATGAAACCAAACTTCTTGTATTAACTTCCTTTCTTACCTTAGACAATACATACATGTTATAATGCGTAGATCGGAGATTGTTTCATGTGGTTTCTTTTATACTCCCACCGTGTCATAATTCTTGACGTAATTGTAGTTCAAATTTGTTCATAATCTTGACATGACTGTAGGTCAAATTTAACTACAATTATGTCAAGATTTATAAAATGGATGGAGCAATAGACTAAGGCTTTGTTTGGATGTACGGAAATGACTTCTGGAATTGAATTGTGTCACCTATCCCGGCCGCCGCCACGGAGCGCTCGAGCGAGCAGGACTGGGCGAAGAGACGAAGCGGTACGCTCGCTTTCCACGCTGATTCGGGCCGGATGGGGTCGGAAACGAGCGACACCTACGAAGGAATTCGGGAGCTACTATTGGAATTGGAGCTGAATTCCGGGATCAGTTTCCAGGCCCCTCCAAACGCTGGAATTCGGGCCCAAATTCCGGAATTCCTAATTCCTGGTCCAATTCGATGCATCCAAACGAGGTGTAATAGTTATAGGCAAAATAGTGGGATACCGGTGGTAGCTACGCATGCCAATGACGTTAAACATCTGTTATCCAGGTATATTCCTCCACCTCACACTTCCTTCCTCGACGGCCATGTGCCTGCTCACCCTCAACCGATTCGGCGATTCCCCTGCAATCTCTCCCAGTTCAACCGCAACCACCGCCAGCGGCATGATTCCGACCACCCATCGCCGCCCAGCTGCCACTCCTTGCACTGGTCACTTCCCAGCCGCCTCCGAGACCGGTTCTCGGTCAAATCCGGCGGCCGCGCCTTGATTTCCCGCAGCATGGACGACTGCTCCGGTAGGCGCGGCTGTACGAGGTCCTGCAGGCACGAACCGGAAAGATCCCGGCGGTGTGCTCGGTCCAGCACTGGGGAGCAATTTCTGCAGGAGCTCCGAGAGAGGGGATACGATGGGCGAAGCCCATGGCTGCTGGCCGGGCCTCCGCTGGATCGATGCTGTGAATGGAAGAGTCGCCCCCGTACGAACGGGGACGCGGGTCAGGGAGGGTTGCCGATTGCTTCCACCGCTCGCCGTACTCCAATAGCGTCAGCCGAGTCACTCCTTGCCGTCTTCCATAGTGGTCCACGATGGGCTCGAGGATGACGACCCGGAGGTCACAGGCGGCTTCCTGGGCAAGGACGTGGGGGTCGCACGCGGCTCCACCGGCGCCTCCTCCGGGCTAGTCGGCCGGTGCCTGGGCGGGAACACGGAGGTCGCACACGGCGGCCATCTTCTGCCTCCCCTATGCCAGGGGCGGAACTATGTTATAGCTCCAGGGGTCCAATGACACCGGGTAAAATTTGCTTTCCTTGCTAAATTCTACTAATTTTTAGTGTGTGACACCCCAAATCAAAGCAAAAGCATTGTGTGACTAGAACATGGACACCGGGTTGTTTTGGCTCTAGGTCCTGTGTGCACCATGCCCTCTACCCGTGGTGGTGCGAAGCTCCCCACCAGCCGCGGAACGGCTCCCCTCCCCCCACCGTAGTGATCTCCAGCGGAGAAGAGTCAGTGGGGTGGCCGGGCGGCAAGCGTATGTCGTGTTATCCCTGCTCCATCGACCACCCATCGTGGATCCCCTTCGCGTTCGCTAGCCGTTGCCATACCTGCGTGGAGAAGGCACCCAGCCACCCACTGGCGGCGCTCTCACTCGCCGTCGCCGGAACAGCGTGGAGGCTACACCCGCCATTCCATTTAGACCTGGAGGACGGGGGGTTGGGCTGCTGGCGGCGAGCTCTGTCCACGCACCACGGGGCAATGGTGGGGATTGGGTGAGAGAGGCGTGCGGATGGGGATTGGGACGTTAGGAGAGAGAAAGCAACAACCGTCACTGCTGTTCTACTCCGTTAAGTCCGCATGTGGTTCAGATTGCTTTAGGGGCTGATCCAATGGCTGATCAAGGGTGCGTAGGTATCACTGGTGGTAGCAAATTCGTGTTGGTTACTTTATACTACAATATATAAAGCATTTGACCACACACAAACACAATCCCTACTGACATAGCTTTGTGTCGGAAGGCTGTAATCGGCCCCATGAGGAACTAATGTAATACTAGTAGTCTGTAAGCTTGTATGTAACCCATTGGTTTATTACTTCACTGTTAACCTCTTAACTTAAGAAGATGTTCAGTTTAGTAGATGCAAGTGCAGTATAGTGGGTCACAGAAATGAAATGTTAGGAAAATGACATGTCGTTCTTTGGTGCCTATTTCAGGTAAATTTCCTGACCCAAAAATTCCATGGCCTGTCAAAGGACGTGAAGAATCAAGATTAGCAAGCAGGTATAAGCACCGACTTTCTTATATTTATGGAAAATTACTAATGCTAGATTAATTTAAGTGGTAGCGTCCCAGGCCATCAAAGCAATTTAATGATATACTAAACTAACTGCAGCTGTGTAAACAAGATTTACTAAGTGCAAATAGTGGATTTAGTTTGAAATATCAATTAAAATTCTGAAATTCATCTTAAATGTATGTTTTTGTCAGATAATTGTTTCTGAGAGATTGCCCACGTATTTGACTGTGAAGAACTGAAGATACTTCCAGAATTTAGGAATTCTGTCATGTTTCAATTTAGAAGCCCTCAATTGCCTTTATTTTCAATTATGTAATTGTCTGCCTGATTTGCGGTCTTATCTATTGGAAACTATGAAATCGGTGCCTACATGCTAACCTTAGCGTTCAAGGTATGCATCATACTGGTAGTAGAAGTAAGTCCCAAATATTGAGGTGGTAGTCTATCTTCCCAACCTTGAAAAACCCTGAAATTCATTCGCAAGTCAAATGATATTTCTATTGGCATGTGTAGTGGATGATATTTTATCTGAAATGAATATATTCGGTAGCACAGGATCTGTGTGTTATGAAGGAAAGCAACTTACGTATTCCTGTTGGGCTCAAGGCAAGTATGTAGACATGTGCAGGTATAAAACAACTGTAGTTGACTAATTGTAGATATTGACTCTATAAATATCTGTAAGACTAAAGCTCTGATGCATGTGAGAGCTTCCTGGATCTGGCCTAATCTTCTCATTAAAGAAAGATAAATGTAGAGCTAGAAGAGAAAATACTAACAACATTCACCAATGGGATAACATTTCGCATGGACAAAGACCCTATGGATGCCATGAATTATACTCTATATAGAAGACATGCATTTCAAACAAATGGCAAAGTTCACTTCTCCGGCCTGCTGCAGAGGACGATGCCCGCAGACTGATTGACAGTGGGACGAAGCACTGCCAGGAACGCCGCCATTCAGTCCTGCACCTCGTGGTCCTCGTTCATTTCGTGCTTCACAACGTCAAGCACTTGCCCCTGCATGAGACAGCTAGCAGCCTAGCACTAGAACATATTTTGCATCAAATATCCCCTTAATTATGACATGTAGGGCTTGTTTGGTTAATGGTTCCCAGCCACAGTTTGTCAAGCCAAACTTTGGCAGCCACAAATTGTTTGGCTTGTGTTTGATTTTTGTCACACTTGTAGTTTGCCACACTTTATTAATTACATGGCCCACTTGTCATAGATTTAATTTTTTACCAACTTTTGTCAAAGTTTGGCTTCCAATTTTTTAGCCACACTTTGTGGCTGCCATACTTTAGCAAACTTAGGCTTGTCAAATTGTGGCTAGGAACCAAACATGCCTGTAATGCTAGAGAGTTTCTTGCTACAGAATTTAACATAAATAGATCAGTTCGGTTAGGAGGTCTAATGTATGGCTAAGCTTTGTCTCTCAGTTGTAAGCGGGAAACATCCATATAATGGGATGCCACAAGTATTTCTGAAATTAAACAAAGGTTAAACCAACCAACCCCTTATAACTGTTTCTGTCCACCTTTTGCAATCTTCTCTATAGCTCTGCCGAGTTGCTTCCCATACTTTAGCACATAGCACCATAATTAGCCCTTGCCACCTGAAAGCTAGTGAAGCTAAACATGTCCAATTTAATTCGTGCACCAGGGATCCTCATGTGACATAGTATGGCATCTTACAGTTGACTGGCAGCTGTTATCACACTAATGTGTATAAAATGGATAACCCTTGGGAAAGTAGTTTATGATAGATTTTCCTGTGCTTGTTTCGTGTGACCAGTCACATGATTTTCAACCATGACCAGCTAACTAACATAAATTTCTGCTGCCTGGTCCGCCTTTCAGGAAATGAAACAAATCTGAAAACCAGTGCCATCAAGACTCTTGGAGGGATCCAGATGCTCGATTTTGCTGCATCTGCGGAAATGAGGAGCATGAGCACGTGGAGCTGACGTGTCCTTATAACTATCTGTCTCCTGCTTCATATGTTCCTTGCAAAGCCCGGCTTCTTTCTTGGCAAAATGAAACGACAGATATCTGCTGCTTTGGAGACCTAAAGAATCCCCAATACTCGATGAGATAACCTCAAGGCGACCCTAGTTCCTGTGATGTTTTGTTTTCTTTTCTTGCAGAGTGTACTCTTGTTGTGATCCTTGCCTAATGAAATTCAGTATACCCTGACTGCAAAAAGAACTCTGAAGCTGTGATTCAGAATATAACTTGACTGCATAAACAATCTTAAACATTGTTTTTTTCCTGCTTGCACTATGTTCATTTCATTTAGTACAAGATACGCTTCACACTATACTGTAATGTTTGCTTGGGTTTGAGCTCCGACGATTTGCTGACAGCGATCGAACACGGCGCCTCTCCTGTCCTGTCCAACAAAACCGAACACAAAAAGGTAAAACCATCCACAACGCGTGCGTACGATGATACAAACAAAGTTAGCTCATTTACATGTTCTCCATAACTCTATGCGCCATGCACTAACTAGCTAGCTACTGATCTCTTGTTCACCGCACGTACAGCCCGCGTTGCTTCCACCATCAAGAAATATCTTCACGCGCATGCAGTAGACACTGATTAAAGCGGCGCTCCACTCACCCAATGTATCGTCTTTGGTACAAAAGAAACTATACTCCTGCTGTATGTTTTATCTTCCAGACATACATGCGATTATATTCAATTGGTGGGTTAGGTAAAGCTTAGTTACAGGTAAAGCTAAACGCAAGAATTACCTGCAAAATAACAAAGAAACAGAAGAGACAGAGTTCACTTGGGGAGCAGCTTAGTTTAACATATGGAGTAGTGACTAAAAGAAGTTCAACAACTTGAGATTTTCTGTATGTGGATGTAATTTGGCTCCTATCCAAGATGGGTCTAAAAATGCGACAGCCATTAGAAAGGAAACTAGTACTACTCCAACTTTTCAAAGTGGCTTTTGCTTCGCTGCAGTTTGCAGATGAATAGATGATCGACACGCACGGATACCACAAGATGATAACAATATCAAGTAAAAAGTAGGAAGCAACATGCTTCTGCAGCGTTGATTGGCTGACTCCGCCTATAAATATGGACGCCGAGACACAAACACATGCAAAGTACTACTAGTTCGTAGCAACACAAGCTTAGCAATGACGATGAGCCAGCGCCACTCCTCTCCCCCTCTTCTGCTAGTTGCGCTCGCACTGCTCATTCTCCCGGCGTTTGCTGTTGCTGCAGGAAGGATGCTTGACGATCTTCCAGACAATTATCTTCCGGACAGGCCTCCCCCTCGTCCTAGGCCTAGGCCAATTCCCAACGACCCTCAGCCTGACCCAAACCCACAACCATTACCAGGACCAAAACCAGACCCAAACCCAAACCCTTTGCCATGTCCGCAACCTGATCCAAACCCAAAGCCGGAACCCGGGCCACAGCCTGACCCAAACGAAAAATCATCTTTGGAACCACATGATGGCTATCTTCCTGTCAGGCCTCGCCGTCCTAGGCCCAGGCCAATCCCCAACGACCCTCAACCGAACCCAAACCCACAACCATTACCGGAACCAAAGCCTGACCCAAACCCAAACCCTTTGCCATGTCCGCTACCTGACCCAAACCCAAAGCCGGAACCTGAGCCACAGCCTGACCCAAACCCAAAGCCCGAACCCGAGCCACAGCCTAACCCAAACCAAAAAACTTTACTGGGAATGGGAACACATGATGGATATCTTCCGTACAGGCCTCACCGTCCTAGGCCCAGGCCAATGCCCAATGACCCTCAGCCACACCCAAATCCACAACCATTACCGGGACCGAAGCCTGACCCAAACCCAAAACCTTTGCCAGGTCCGCAACCTGACCCAAACCCAAAGCCGGAACCTGAGCCACAGCCTGAACCAAACCCAAAACCTTTGCCGGAACGGCAACCTGACCCAAACCCAAATCCAGAACCTGAGCCAAACCCCATGCCACTGCCAGGACCGCAACCTGACCCAAAGCCTCAGCCCTTACCAGGCCCAGAGCCTGACCCAAACCCACAGCCACTGCCAGGCCCCCAGCTAGACCCAAATGGAGAACCAAAACCGCCACAGCCAGAAAAATATGTCAAAGCAAACGTCAAGGAGGAATCACTGGGCTGAGGACGAGACGTTCGGCGCCAGTATAGTGTACAGTCGTGACTTGTATTGCCTACTGGAGTGAATAAGTGGCATGTTTTAACACAGTACCATAATCAGATTATGCCATGCTATATCGATCGATGTCAGGTTCAATCTAGGCTGGACTATACCATGCCCATGTAGATTATGCTACGGATTGTTCTTATCTGTGTTTGTGATCTGTCTGTGGCTGTACTACAGAGTATAACTATAAGTATGCGCTGATTGTACCATACATGATTGTATGATAATATATATTACCTCCGTTCTAAAATATAAGTCTTTTAAAAAAGCTAAATTATCCTAGCTTCCTAAAAAGCTTACATTTCGAAACGGAGATAGAAACTAGCTTTTTACGTTTTTGGGAAATGTTTGCCTCCATATAAAAAGAATATTTTGTCTGCATACGATGCAATATTTGGTCTGGATAGGAGACGTTAAGCAGCTTCGGCGAGTTTGGATTTTTTTAACAGGGACAAAAACTTTACTCCAATCTAACTAAAAAAGATTGTCCAGTTAAATTAACAAAACCAGGCAAAAAACCGTTACAACAAACCATAAGAGAACAACATCAAAAACACGCAACCTCCAAACAAACAAGCACTCGCAACCTGCAACCGTGGAATGACGACCCCTAGAGCACCACAATGCAAAGAAGATCCACATAACAGACGACTCACAAAGTGTAGATCACACAAGCAACCGCCAAAGCTTTCCTACCTATGCCCCTCTTCCTTCTTTTGCCCCTGATAGTTACCTTCCTAAGAGAGTTCTCCACCTTCCTAATTAAGTCCTCTAAAGCCTTCCCCGTCAAGACGCAGACAATGTCCTTGCCATATCTAGGGCTAGCCGCCTCCAAACTGGCGAGCAAGCCACAAAGCTCTTTAGCAAAAATCGCCTCAGAGCTATGAGCCAACACTCCTCCACTGACCAAAGAGGCGGGCGACTGCAGTGGCAAGTGCACTAAGGCCTCAAAAGATCCCAGCACCAATAGAAGCACCTCAGAAGATTCCCCACACACAACTCGTGAAACTTTGGTGTGATATGCAGCCCCGGATCCAAGATCCCATCCATGCCCTCGCTCTCATAGGCAGCCGGCACATTAGGCTGCGGTGACTGGCAGGGAATCTCACGAGGAGAGATACAACTGTAAAAGATGTTCTTCCTCAAACACGGATGACCAGTAAAGCGGAAACGAAGCCTGCACACGAGGCGGTCCCTAGGCCACTAGAAGTACATGCCTCCGTCAGCTCCAAAGAATCACCAACGTGTGCCAACAATAGCTTGAGAGCCCCCACCTCTTCACGAAGGGGGTGAGACGCCTCCTGGACGTGGACATTGACCAGCTGAAGGTGCTCCATGCACATCAAGGTAACCCAGGATTGAAAAAGAGAGTCCAAACTGCCGTTGACATTGAACTCCTCGCAACACCTAGGTGAGGGTATTGGTGGCACCGCTGCAGGCGAAGATGAGTGGCACATGATATCAACCCAATTTCAGGACGACGAGGGACGATGAGGCTAAGCGGCCAGAGAGCGGCTCCGCTGACAAGAAGAACGAGCATCCAGAGAATGAGGACGAGTGTCCGGAGAGCAAGAATGAGCGGCAGGAAAGCGCACGGAAGAAACGCTCCCGATGACTAGGACGACGACAACAAATGCATCTGTAGGGCCCACGACATGTCCTGACTTGGTGGCCCCGCTCGCGGCATCGAAAGCACCTTCCTCGAGCCCAACGGTTAAAGGCGATACTACGCTCGAGACCTTCCTTCCGATGAAAAAAATGATGGCTCATGGCCGTGGCGGCCGCCCCGACCCACCTGCACTGCACCTAGCCTTCTTCATCTCCTAGAATGACAGCAGCAACAAAGAGACCGTCATAGGACTCTGTTGGCACCATCTCATAATGGTGCACATCAATGGTGTCGAGGACCAAGCTCGAAATATCACCTTTGGTGGAGGCCAAAGGTGTCGGTGGAGCCAATACCTCATCATCGTCATCCTCATCGGAGCTTACGGAGGCAACCCAAAGCATGCTCGAAACCGGCAACGCTACACCATCACGAAGGGGAACCTCGGAGACAGGGCCTCCCGAGACATCTGGCAGTAACGACAGGGACCCGAGCCCCTCAACAACCACATCAGCGTCAGGTGTCCGTCGAGAGTGCGAGAAGCTGCGGGATGCTCCATCCCAGACTTGCAGAAGTGAGGAGCATGCCACAGCCTCCAACCCAAAGCTAGGTTAGACCTGCGGCGAGCGATTACGACCGCAACAAACACGGAAGCGGACTCCAAAAATGGAGCGGTGGTGGCTGCAGCCTCGACGAGCGCACCGCCTACAAGCAGCCCAGCGAACGGGGCGACCGGAGGCTGCGGCAACGTGCCGGCGGACCAACCAAGGCGCATTGAATCACCGAGGGCCGCCCATGGTGGCGGCTGCGCTGGTTTGGCCTACAAGGCCAGGCGGGGAGAAGAAGCTTGGCTCCTCCGATACTGATGACACGACGGGCGGTCACGAGAGCCCCATACCCATTCACACTCATCTACCACTTTTTGGAGTTTGGATTTCAAGACGACTTAGGTACAACTGTGAGCTCCAACCTGGGGAAATGGACTTTTTTTAAAAAATAGCACATTTTTTAATTCAAAATAATACTTGATGAGGTTCTACCCCGACAATGCCCTTGCTTGAGGGCTTTCAAATCATGAAGAGAGCGTGGGATCCGGCGAACTCGACGGCGGTCGCAGTAGCGACAGGGGCACACGAAGGTTTACCCAGGTTCACGTCCCCTCGGTGGAGTATCGCTACATCCTGCTAGCAATCTTGTATATGAACATAGTGTTTATAGGAAGCCGCCATAGGCGGAGTTGATGCGTTAATGTAATCTATGAGATCTGTCTAGGGGTGCCCCTTGGTGGCTTTATGTATGCAGCCAGTTAGGGTTTACAAAGAGTTTTTGTATTTTACTTCAAGTCGGTGTGTTGAGCCTTGTGGGCTTCGTGTATATCCTTCGAATGGGCTTTTTTCTTGGCAGAAACCAGAGATATGCTAAACATGAGGACCCGATGGGTCATGTCCTCGTCAATACTCGTTTTTTAAAATTTTCACAAATAATGCAGCCTCATCTTTGCTGAAGCTGAAACTTACAGGTCGTCCTGGGCCCAATTGGCCACGACGAAGACGATACGTGGCGAAGCTAGCCTAAGCAAGACTATTCACGTAGTATAAACTACTACTGTAGCTCGGAACGATCAATTCCTCTCGGCGAGAAACTAGCCCAAGTAAACAAGCATGCAGCTGGATCGATTGACGTACGGAATAACTTTTTAGAACGAAGGCATCACATACCCAACTTTAAATTAATTAGATAGATAAAACCCCGCGCGTTGCTACAAAAATTTATTGTGACATGATATATATAGAACACTTTGAATAAATTGTGGGTAGATCAATATATAGTTAATGGAAAAAGTGTAGTGTATAGTTAGTCTTATGTTACATGTAAGCAGTAAGTAAGCAAGCAATAGTCTCATACAATATATTGATCTACCAACGTCTCAGATACAACCAAAAAAATAACCAATCATTTGGTATGCGATGTCTCCTAGAAAGGCTAGGAACGTCCCGATGTACCATTACCCTCCAACAATGTAAGACCTGTAGGAAGTAAAACATTTGACTCCTATTAGATGCAAACGGCAATATACAAATTGAATATCACACTTTTGCATAAAAAAGAGTTTTTGCACGAAACATGGATTCAAATTATTGATGTGCAACTTGTGTATTCCATTTTGATAAATTACAACAGACATCTAGCTGACACGTAAGGTTGTTTGAGAAAACATGGTTTACCAACATTGACATTGTTACATGTAAGCAGTAAGCAAGCAATAAGCTGATCAAATAGATAGGCAGTCTGAAGGTAGCAATCAACTTACACCAGACTGAGAATTGCTATAGGAGGGCATGCAATAAGATATTGTCAGAAACTGTGATAAAACTTCAGTTCAAATTAAATAGTAGGTAGTCTAAAGGTAGCAACCAACTTACAACTAAGAATTGCTATAGGAGGGCACACAATAAGCTATTGTCAGGAAACTGTGATAAAACTTTAGTTCAAGAAAAATAGAAGGAGCATACAACATGGTCACATGGTATTTGGTAGAATACCTGAATGTCAGAAGGATCGTCACTAATCAACAACTCCAGATGTAATACATTATTCAACGGGGAGAAAGACACCATTTGAGAGTCATCCTCTATGGAGCTGTTAGGCGACATGTTCCTATGATATAAACCAGAAGAGAATGAGAAGAAACAAAATCAAGAATCGAGAGTCGTGAGGGAGGACTTGTCTGAGAAAGGAAGCCAGTTAAGTAGTGATGGTCTTCAGATTCATCCTGGTGCTGTTGGTGGCCACTATCAAATGTCCAAATCTAAATATGGGGGGGGGGGGGGGGGGGGGGGTTGTTAAGACTGTAGTGATGGCATTATATCGCGAGAGGAGCACACCAATTTCATCTATAATTCGCGAAGGCAGGCCGGGGAGATCAGGATGGAGTGGCTTAAAAAGGATGAGCAGGAACCAAGCGGTAAGAAATGAACCATTGTAGCGGTCAGTGGACATGTTACATGAACAGAAAAGGGTTAATGGATCTTAACCATGATAGTTTAAATGCTGTACTAATGGGGGTATGAATGATGAATCAATGCAACAAATGGGGAGGTTAATCAGGCGGACTAATCACCGCGTGGTCTTGAAGGGCAGACGACAGACGCGTTACATGAACAGAAAAGGGTTAATGGATCTTAACCATGATGGTTTGAATGCTGCACTAATGGGGGTATGAATGATGAATCAATGTAACAAATGGAGAGGTTAATCAGGCGGACTAATCACTGCGTGGTCTTGAAGGGCAGACGACAGTACATGTGCACACAATGATGGATCACCATCACAATGACTATTTTGTGCTGAGGTGGCAACTTGATGATGTTGCATGCTTGAATGTTGAGAGAAATCAAGTAGTGGGGGGCTTCTATTTAGATATAGAAGATAAAGCTCACAGCCAGAGTAACAGGTGCTTGCGGACCTGACTTAAAGGTTTTACAAGTACTTGCCCGTAGGCAATTAGACAAGTTTTAGCACAATACAAAAGGAAAGCCCACACACTATGGAATTCCTACGAGGTGAAACTAGTGAGAGGTCGACTTGAAGATTTCTTTAAGCTTGGCGACCTCCTCGTCCAGCATTGGGTGCACCTTTGATTTTGCCAGTGGCCTCCATAGCTGCAAGAAGATAGATGTTTTGAAAATGCAGTTAGCAGGCTGTTTAAGGAATTTTGCCTCAATCGAAAACTTGTTTCTAGTGGTCCAGAGCGCCCAGCTCTGAGACGCAAACAGCATCCAAAGAAATCGCTTGGAGAACCCACCCTAAACTGCTGAAAAATGGCAAAGAGGTCCGCGAAAGAGGTAGGGTTCCAGTCTACTTTCAATAATTCTCTGGTGCAACTTTAGACAAATTATGCCAACGGGCAGGTGAAGAAAATATGATCTGCATCCTCCACCATGTGACAGAGGGGGCATTTGCCATCAGAATTACCATGCCACCGCTTGATTTGATCATTCAAGGGGAGTCTGTCCCTGGCCATTTGCCAAATTAGGATGCGGACTTTGAGAGGGCAGGAACACTTCCATACATCCTTAGCATGAGCTACTGTGGCTCCTTGGATCATTCTCTGATATAAGGACAAGGTAGAGAACACCCCAGACGGTTTTAGATTCCATGATACGCTATCATGGAATCTGAGATGTGTTGGTTTCTGATTTCATCAAGCAACTCCAGCCAGCTCTCTTGCTCCTCTCTGCCAAAAGATCTTCTGAACGATATATTCGACCTTCCATCTCGATACAAATGGTATATCAGACCCTCTGGTTCAGCCAAAATCTGGAAGAGCCTTACATACCTTGGACACAAAGGTGAATCCCCTATCCAGAGGTCACTCCAGAACCTCACCTTGGAACCATTTCCCACTGTGAATTTTGCCCCAAACTTGAAGTAGTTCTTGATCTTATGCAAGCTGTGCCAAAAAGGGGTGCCCCTCCCGCGGATTAGAGCCGAAGATATCCACAGTCCCCGAATACTTGGCCCTAATGATGCAGTGCAAAAGAGTAGATTCAGGGGTGTCATTAAAGAGCTGCCAGATACATTTAACCATGAGCGCAACATTCATGACTCTGGTGTTCATGATCCCAAGGCCACCCTGGTCCTCAGATTGGCAGACCTCTTGCCAATTCACTCAGTGCTTCTTTCGTTTGTCGCTGGTACCCTCCCAGAAAAACCAACTTCTATGCTTGTCGAAGCCCGCAAGCATCCCGTCTGCCACCAAGAAGAGACTCGTCGTATGCAAAGGCATGCTTGAGATGCAGGTGTCAGTCAAAATCAGGCGAGCTACCGAAGACATGAAACACCCCTGCCAAGGATCCACCCTGGACCCCACTGTCGCCACCACCAATTCCAGCTCAGCAATGGTGAGCTTCTTATCACTAATAGGGAAACCCAGGTGACAAGGGTATAGGTAATAGAGCCCGTTAGTTGAGTACCCCTAAGGCCCGTATAGCTAGGCCCAATTGTAATGACAGTCAAATACGAGTTCTTACCGTATGTCGATATTGTAATCTGTATCGGACCCTACCCAATCCTCGAGACCTGGCCACCTATATATAGGGGCCAGGAGGGGACGGTGTAGGGCAGATTGAAAGCAAGTCAGGTTGAACACCCAAGTTTACTTTCGACATACACCTATTTCGACTAACTTTACCTTTGAGTTCATCCGACGCCCTATCTCCCCGATCCTAAGTCCTTCATCTAGGACATTTGTCGAGTTAACCCCTCGTCAATTGGCGCTGACCGTGGGGACCTTGGGCGTTGGAATCATGAATTCGACGGCTTTTTCGCTTTTAGCCAACAGCAGTGCAGAAGTCGACGAAAATCAAGAGATGGAGTTGACAATTGGAAGTTTGAGCATCCTCATCGGGCCATCAGGCTCATCTCGCCTTTCAGATCCGACGAAACAAGATCCGACGGCAAGTGAGCCCAAAACAGTAGCAATGATGGAGTATTCCGACGGCTCTTCCAGCGAGGTAAACTCGCCGGTCAGCCTAGGAGAAGTGCAAAAAGGAAAGGTCGCAGAAGACAACGAAGCAAAGGAAAATTTCGACGCAGGAGTCCAACTCGACGATCTCATGATCTGCCTCGACGATATCTCAGACAAATCAACAGACACATGGAAGACAGGGTTAGAGCTTTCTGAAGATGGCGACTCGATCTTCTCAAGATTCAATAGTAACATCGGCAAACAATGCCAGGTGCTCGCCATTGTGGGAGACAACTCAGAGGAATTAGACGAAAATAATAACCCAGTGCTAAACCCAGCAAATATCGACAGAGGAGCAAATCACCTAGCAGAAGGACAAACAGCAGAATCCCTCACAGCCAGGGAAAAAATTCGACTATCAGTCGACGAATGGAGGATAATAAGAGAAGCCGTAGAGCATGGCACGCCAATACCATCAAACTCCAGCAAAGACATGCTTTTGGGGTATCATTATGCCCTAAGGCAGCAGGCGAAGCAACTAGCAAAGGAGAAAATAGAGATCCAACAAAGGAAGGAATCAGCCATCGCAGCTAGCGACGCCGCTCGTAAAGCGCGAAGCGACGTATCATATAGTAACGCAAGGAAAAATCGTCGACACGGTTCAAGGTACGACAACATCGAGTACTCCGACAGGCAAAGTATTTCCAAAAACGTCGACTCGTCCTTCCTATCGGTCGACGAGCAGGGGAACATCTTACCAAAAACCCCTGAAGCAGCACTAGTAGCAGCGCAAGCGTATCTGCTCACAACTCGACCAAGTCCAGGAGATCCTAGGGAACATATGCATAGAGCAGCATTGAACGGACTCAACATGGTGGGCCACAAGCTATCAGCAAAAGGAGAGGAAGCGTATCACCACAAGGAAGAGCATAAAGCAAGGTAACCTCGCCGTCACAACAGTCCTCGGCGCAGAAGCAGCAAGCAACGATCTCAAACGCCATCACCAAAACAACACGATGGAACCCAAAGATCGCGATCCCCAAATGAAAAACGCGACTACGAAGAAGACGAAAAAGAGATGGGGGCATCGTGCTTTACCCGCAGGGTTCGCACCACTCCAGTTCCCAAAGGATTTAAGTTACCTCATGATCAGCAAAAGTACGACGGATCACAGGAACCACAATCATGGCTCTCAGATTATCTACAAGCAGTACAAATATTAGGAGGAACCAAAGAAACAGCAATGCAAAGTTTGCAACTACACCTCACTGGCGCAGCAAGGTCATGGTTGAGCAAACTAGAGAAAGAAGCTATTGGAAGTTGGGAAGACCTCACAAAGCAATTTACAAGCAACTTCAGGTCGACATACAAGCGGCCAGCATCAATAGAAGAAGTCAAAGCGTGTGTACAACAACATGACAAAACATTGCGGGCATACATCCAAAGATGGAGTCTCATAAAAAATTTGGCAGTCGAAGTTTCAGACGAAAGAGCAACAGATGCGTTCATCATTGGATTAAGGCGAAGAGACCTAGTCGAAGAGATGGGCAGAATCAAGCCAAAAACAGTGTCAGACCTCATGGACGTAGCAAACAGATTCGCAGATGGAGAAGATGCATGCAACAACAAGCGGACGCGATCTCCAGAGGACGATAGAAGAAACAGATATGGAAGTCAAAGGAGACGGTCCCGAAATTACGACAACTACGGCTCCCATAGCCAAGTCGCCGCAGGATACAAAGACAACAGCTATCAAGGAAGTGATCGCAGAAGCTCGGGATATCGAAGCTACGGAAAGGAGGACTATAAAAAGTTTCTCACGAGAGAACCCAGAGAGTACAACCCGTCGCCAGAAGATATGCTCAACGGACCTTGTCATATACACTCAGCGTTCGTCGATGGGAAGCGAGTATCAAGGCATGCAATGAAAGATTGCACAACATTCTTAAAACTACAAGAGGCAACACTAAACAAGCAAACTGAAGCAAGGCGACAAGGATTTGAAGGGAGCAACAATCCTCCGACAAATCAGCAAGGAAACAACGGAGCTCCTCAAAGACAAGACCAGCAAAACAAGGGACACGACGACGACGAAGGGTACGTTCCATCAAAAGGATACATCACATCAATGATACAACCCGTGCCCAAGTCGAACAAAGAAGAGAAGAGTATCACTCGACAAGTCAACCTAGCAGTCATTTCACCTCCAGCCATAACGGAGTATCTGCATTGGTCAGAACAGCCAATCGAGTTCAACAGAGAGGATCACCCCATAACAGTACCTCGGCCAGGAAACGCGCCTCTGGTACTCAAAGCTCAAATCGGCGCATATGATGTCGACAGGATATTCATGGATGCAGGAAGTGGAATTAATCTGATATATGCAAAAACACTCAAAGCAATGCATATATCACTAGAGTTCTTGAAGCCAACAGACTGTTCCTTCCACGGAATTGTACCAGGAAGTGCCAATTATCCACTAGGATGGGTAGCACTCAACGTTTGCTTCGGCAACCGGCAAAACTACAGAAGAGAAAAGCTCAACTTCGAAGTCATGGACTGGCCATCTCAGTATCATGCGATCCTCGGGCGACCCGCGTTTTCGCGATTCATGGCAGTGCCTCACTATACATATCTGGTACTCAAAATGCCAGGACCAAGAGGAGTAATCACAGTAAAAGGAAGTTTCGAAGTCTCAGATCTCTGCGACAGGGAGTTCCACAAGATGGCGCAAAACTTTGGCACGACAGCCAACTATGCAGAGAATGCGAAGAACATGACCACAGAAGGCGTCAAGCTACTCGAAGGACGCGTTGCGGAGCCCGAGATGAAGAAACCACGAGTAGGAGCATCGGGAGAAGACAAAGATACAGGAGAAGAAGAGAAAGCCATGATGGCATAAGAATCCAAAAACAATAAAGTAGAGTAGAAGAACAAGGCTGTAAAAGCCACGAGTTATACCAGGGGCAATGGCCTCTAGATCCAGAACACAGGCCATAGGCCGGATCTCTTGGGTCACCCCATGTATCTTACATTACAAGTATAATAAAGACAAAACGTTCCTCATGTTCGAGTTTACGAGTCTTTCAAAGAGAAAATGCGGCAAACGCACGAATCATACAAAAAATGCTCTGGAAATATATCTCAGACATATAGTCGCGAAATAAGAAATTCTCGCGTTTCCCATAAGTATTACAACATCGGGTTGTCAGAATCATCCACACCCAAAGGGTCTAAATAGTGAAACTCACGGAAAAACGCGGCATCTTCTTGCAACAGCCTGGCTATAATTCGTCGGGCAGGCTGCAAGGTACTCTCCAAGTGTACTCGAAGGCTAGCTCCACCTGGAGGGTAGCTCAGCGACATAGAACTATAATTGAGTCTTGGTTGCCACTTGCGTATCCACCCAAGAGCAAAGTTGGCACCTGCCACTAAGTTCAGTTCTATCAATCGATGAATTCGCTGGCTGGATCTAAAAGTATCAAGAAGTAGTGGGAAAGCCGCAGGCACAGGATTGCGAGGAAGCATAACCGAGTGCATAGTTACGAGAGATCTTCTGCAGCCATCCACCGCTTCGCCAACGTGCTGGGCACGGTCCTGAAGCAATACAACAGCACGCCGGCGTTGAGGATCAGACCACAAATTTTCAACACCTGCGGACATTTTCTCTAGGGCCGCATTTCGCTCGGTAACCCGACGATCTTCAGCGGCGAAATCTAAACAAGTGCCTATGAGGGCAAGAGGATATCATAAGAACAGCAGTGGAACAAAAAGAGAAAAAGATAAGTCGAAAGGAAACTTACATCGTAACATTTCGCAGGCGGATTCAATAATGCCAAGGAGAAAAGAATTGCATTCCTCATGATGCAAAATCTTTGCCGTCAAGCTGGACATCTTATCATCAAGAATGGATACCTGCTTCGTCAAATTAGAAGCTTTGCTAGCTTTGTCAAATGCCATCTGAGCTTGGCGTTTGGCTAAAGTCAAGCGAGATTTAAGATCAGAAATCCTTAAAGAATACTCTGCACATTGACTGCATCGACTAGGAGGTGAAGAAATCGTCGAGTCGAACGTGCGGGCAGCGGAAGGAGCAGGTCCGCCAGTCAAGGGATCGTTGGTATGCATCGACTGGAAGTCAAAAGAAAAAAGAAACATTTCAGAAAGGCAGCACAAGACCTCATGAGGGGGAAATATATTTACATAAGTGCAAAACCCTTTGGCTAAAGTTCTCGGGTTGCACGCGACTAAAGGTTTTTACATTCAAAAGGAGAAATTGAAAGTTATAGAGGAGCCAAAGTCTACGCCACCTCAGCATTTTGCTCCGTGGTAGAAGAGGGCATGGCAAATCCGTCGCCAGAAGTCGACGGAGGTGCAGGCTCTTCCATCGTTGGAGCCGGTGTAGTAGATGCCGCGGAGGCTGCAGAAGGAGAAATAATTGCCGCCAGTGCAGGCGCCAACTTCTTCGCCTTCTCGAAGAAAACCTTCATCTCATCGCGGGTGCGGCCATGGGGAGAGCTCACCTTCTCCCAGTCGAAGTCCGCACCATGCGCAAAAGAAAGTGCAATAGCACCCTCAGCGCCGCGCTTCAGAGAGAGCCCCTTCAGCTGGAGGGTCGGGTCCTCAATTGTATCGAAGGACTTGGCAAGATTCTCCAAGTTATCCTTTGGGACTTCTGCCTTCTTTTTCGGCCACAACCCGACGAACAACCGCGACAGAACGCGGCTAACCAACGCAAAAGTCTCCTGGATAGATATCCAGTTTGCCTCGAGTAGGTTAACTGCGGTCAGCAGAGGATCATCGCCCGATGGCAAAGATGAAGAAGACACCTTGGTAAATCCTGCGTGACAAAGGAAGTCGAAAAGAAAGAAGTAAAAGAAAGAATTAGCGAAGATCAATAATACAACAAGAAGTCAAAATAGAAGGCAAGACAAAACACTTACTTTCAGCAGAAGTAGACATTGTGTGAAGGCGCTCCATTACGGCCTGCTCTCGCTGAGCGTGCTCCCTGTTGGCATCGGCTAAAGCTTTTTCAGCCTTTTTCGCCTTACCAAGCGCTGATTTCTGCGACTTCTCAGCACTTGCTTTGGCAGCGGCCGCAATATCATATGCCTTCTGCAAGGCACTAAGCTCAGCCTCCAATGACGCAATTCTGGCATTGGCTGTTGCTAGAGCAGCTACAGTAGAAGAAGAAAGGAAGTCAGATAAACAGCAAAAGATATGCGTGGAGTAAAAACCATGACTGGATATAGAACATACCTTCGGAAGCTTTCGCAACCTTTAGGTACTCAGCGCATTCGGTGCCCAAGGCGACGAATCTCTTCAATAAAGCCTGAGAGAAAAAGCGTGTAAGAAGCACAAGTGTATGCAAGGGAAACAAGTCAGGAGAAATTGCTCACATCATGGGGGGAAGCCAAGGATTCGTGGGCTTCCAGAGAGACTTCGGGTTCTTTAGCCTTCTTCAAGCGCTTGAGGTTTTGGGGCACAGGAACCTTCTTTACAGAGGCCCTGGTAACCCTAGGCGCAATTTCTTGGGCAGGGGGCTCATCATCAACTGCAGGGGAAATTGGAGGAGTAGCTGTAGCAACTTTTGGCGGCTCTTCGTCATCTCTGCACGAAGGAAATAAGTTATGTGTAACACGTCAGAAACAAGGCAAGAGCGGTGCAATTGAAGAACTCGAATAAAAACACTTACGATGCCAGGAGGTCGAAGTACTCCGTATCTTCTGCAGGAACAGAGGCCTTATCAGCCACTGCAGAACTCGAAGAAGCAAATTCTTCGACTCGTTTCCTCTTCTTGTCGATACCAGCATCTTCAGCAAGCACGGAGGGAGACGATGTCGACGAGCTAGTTTCCTCTTCCGATTCTTCGGCATCATCTCCGTCCTGATTCTCGTCAGCCTCTAGGGCTTCAGATGCAGATGAGGCCAGATCAGCCGGAAGGGGCCCTGCCTCTGGAAGAGGAGGGTGTGAAGCAAGAAATTGGTAACCCTGCGTATAAATAAGTCAGCAGAGTATAAAGGCAAAGAATAAGGCAAGTCGAAGTAAACAAAATTCGACAGCAAGTGAACACAAAGATACATACCTCGGGCAGAGGGTGCACGGAGTCGAAGTAGTCAGTGGTCAAATCAGCAACCGCATGATCCTTGGTGAGCTTGGTAAGGTTCCTAACTCGCTTGTCGACATCTTCTTTTTCTATCAAATCTTCAGAGACGCGAGTAGGATCTTCCAAGCCAGAGTAATTCCAAAGCTTGGTGAGGCGGTGCTGTAGGGGTTGAACTCGGCGTTGCACAAAGAACGCCATGAGTTGGATACCTGACAAAGCTCCTCCTTGGCCTCCTTTCAAAGCTTGAATGCGAGACAGAAGAGGAAAAACTTGTGCTATCTCCGCATCTGAGGGAAGCGCATCCCAAGATGCCAATTTCTTCACTTCCTTGGAGGCTTCAAAAGGGGCTAACCCATATTGGTCTTCAGGGGAGGCTTTGCGGTCTTTGATATAGAACCATTTGGTTCTCCACCCCTGGACAGATGCAGCAAAGGAAAACTCGAGGTACTGCACTTCAGGGCGCACAGAGACAACGGCTCCGCCCAATTCAGGCTTTCTAGCCAGAGCAACATTGGGGCGAAGCCAAAAGATTGACCTCCAGAGAAGAAAGTGGGGCTCGATGCCCAAGAATGACTCGCAGAGAGTCACGAAACAAGCAATGTGAAGAAGGGAGTTTGGTGTGAGCTGGTGGAGCTGCACACCGTAGACAAAGAGAAGCCCACGCAGAAACTCATGGGCAGGAAGAGAAAGGCCGCGGAGGAGGAAAGCCAGAAACATTACCCGATAGCCGCTTGGGGGCTGCGGGATCCGCTCAGTACTGGGAAACTTGATGGAATCCTGGGCGGAGATGAGACCATCCGCCCTGGCTTTCTCCACCTCCTTCTTCGTGATGGCGGAGCGCACCCAGCTGGTGGTAGAAGAGGTCTTGGCCATGGTGTTTTTGGTGGCTAGGTGTTTCACGCGCATCTAATACGCGGAGCGCTTGGGGGCTGTGCATGAGAGGCGGAGGAAGAGGAGATCAGCAATGGAGGCGGCGGAGGGAACGAGCTGGTAAATAGTAAAATCCCCCACTACGCCCCTTATATACCTTCTGGGAGAAGGATCGTGGGCTGCGACATGGCGCAAAGAGCGGAAACGGCAGCCCACTAACGGTCAAAAATCGCGAAAATTACAGTGCTGCCCATAAAACGGTTCGCACTCATACAGAATGACGTATTCATCGACGTCATAAAGATGATATATGAAAGAAGAAGGATGGCGCCGACAAGTGCAAAATTTATAGACAAGATTATATGTGAATGATTTTCGATTATAGCCTTGGGGGCTTCTACTATCAAAAGTATTGGAAGCAACTCTTTACTGGAGTGGTGGACGCGTATTCGACGACAAGGTGTTATTAAAGTATCTCGATTTGAAGTATGATGGATTACATTATATTTTGAGCCTATACTCGAAAAATTAATTTTTGACTATAGCCTCGGGGGCTACTCCCATCGGGAGCGCTGAGCGCGCACCCGACGATACTTCTTGGTAAAACATTGTGAAGAAATGTTACTCCCATCGGGAGCGAGTTTTATGGTTGTTTAAACCCGAATATTTTCAGTCGAAATTTGACTGCGACATAAGATTCTCGAGTTGCGTTATCGCAACGAAACTCGAATGCCGTGATTTATCATGAAGGTAAGACCCTGGGATCCGTCCTATGTGGCCTGGTATACGCACATAGATGCGCTCTGCTGGTATGTATCTGTGTCTACATAGCGAAGAAAATCCTGGTGGACGCACTGGGTACCCTGAGAATCACTGGGATTCATTCTTTGTAAGTCCTAAATGCGGCAAAAGAGTGGGTTTGACCGGTATCCCGAATTCAAGTCCAAGGGGATTGAATTTGAAGTAGGTGACAAGTATCTGTTCCGGCAGTTAACTGACCTCTTGATCCGTCAGAGACGCCAGGCTTGTTCATCAAAACCCCTTGCGAAATATTATCATGAAAATAAGTCGAAAGACCAAGTCGAAGATTTGAAGATAAGAAGAAGTCGAAGAATTGATCAAGTCGAAGATATAAAGATTAGAGATTCAACCCGAATCTGCAATTCTGGTAGAATCTCAGGGGCTACTGACAAGGGTATAGTTAATAGAGCCCGTTAGTTGAGTACCCCTAAGGCCCGTATAGCTAGGCCCAATTGTAATGACAGTCGAATACGAGTTCTTACCGTATGTCGATATTGTAATCTGTATCGGACCCTACCCAATCCTCGAGACCTGGCCACCTATATATAGGGGCCAGGAGGGGACGGTGTAGGGCAGATTGAAAGCAAGCCAGGTTGAACACCCAAGTTTACTTTCGACATACACCTATTTCGACTAACTTTACCTTCGAGTTCATCCGACGCCCTATCTCCCCGATCCTAAGTCCTTCATCTAGGACATTTGTCGAGTTAACCCCTCGTCACCAGGTATCTAAAAGGGAAAGCCCCTTCCTTGCAGTTAAGCAAATTAGCCACTCTTGCTTGTTCCTGTCTTGATACTCCCATCACTATGACCTTGCTCTTGTGATAATTAATCTTCAAGCCAAAGAGGAGCTCAAAGCACATCAGGATGAACTTTAGGTTAGTGATCCTGGTGTCATCATTCTCGATCATGATCATAGTATCATCTGCATATTCCAAGTGAGTAACTCCTATAGGAAGCAGGTGAGAGATCACTCCTTTAATGTGGCCAGCCCCATTTGCTTTCTTCAGCACTAGTGCAAGAGCATCCACCACAAGATCAAACAACAGACGGGAGAGCGGGTCACCCTAATGCACTCCCCTTTTGTTCTGAAAACAGGGGCCCGCCACCCCATTGATGGAAATTGCTGTATGGCCCCTGTAACTAGTAGCATGATATTGTGTACAAAACCACTATCGAAGCCCTTTCTGATCAGAACTTACCTAAGGAACTGCCAATTAACTCTATCATATGCTTTTTCAGAATCTAGTTTTTAGTAAGATCGCCTTAGATTTCCTTCATTTTAACTCATGAATAATCTCATGCAGAGATAGTGCTCCATCCAAGATGAGCCACCCTTTGATATCGGTTGTCTAAGAGGGAGCAATAATTCTGTGGGCCACCGGAGACAGACGATTTGCAACAGCCTTTGCTATGAATTTGAAGATCACATTGATAATAGCAATTGGCCGGAATTGCTTGATGGACTCAGCCCCCACCACCTTGGGGAGAAGATATAGGATGCCAAAATTCAGGCGCGACACATCCATATTGCCTAGGGCAAACCCATTAAGAATCTAGAAAACCAGGTCCTTGAGCATATTCCAGTTCTTTTTGAAGAAAGCCACCAGGAAACCATCTGGTCTAGGGGCCATTGATGTCTTTTTGTCCTTGAGCACTTCATCAAGCTCCTTCCTGGAGAAGGACAGAGCTAGCGCTTCGTTTTCCTTGTCAGACACTTTTTCCCCATCTGGCCAATAGTAAACTTGGAGGGCAAGAAATTTGGGCTCCTTAGTGCCCATTAATCCCATGTAAAACTTGTAGATATGTTCATGGATAGCTTGTAGACCCGAGATCTCTCCATCCTCCGACTGAAGCAAGCGAATCGTACACTTGCGACGTCTCCCATTAGCAATTGCATGGAAATACGCAGTGTTGGCATCCCCTTGGAGCAGCCAGTTTTGATGACCCCTCTGTCGCCAATACTCCTCTTCTCCACATAAGATCTGCATCCGTTCATCCTCCAAATAGTACCTTAGCGCCCATTCATCTTCATCCAATCCTGAAGCATCAGCCTGAGCATCCAGGGATTGAATTTGCGCCAGAATTCTTGCTTTGGTTTCTCTTTCTTGTTTGCCCTTGTTGGCGCCCCAGCCCTTGAGATAACACCTTAAACCCGCGTTCTGAATGTGCCAGCCATCGATCACATCTCTTCTTGACAAGGGTATAGCTAATAGAGCCCGTTACTTGTGTACCCCTGAGGCCCATTAAGCTAGGCCCAAGAATATTCGTAGTCAAAATATGAGTCCATGTCGTATACAGACATTGTAATATGTATCGGACCCGACCGGTTCCTTGAGACCTGGCCACCTATATATGGGGGGCAGGAGAGGATGGTCAGGGACAGATTGAGAGTAAGCCAAGTTGATCACCATGTTTATTCTCGATACACGCCTTGTTTGACTGATCTTTACCTTCGAGTTCATCCGACGCCCTATTTCCCCGATCCTAAGTCCTTCATCTAGGACATTTGTCGAGTTAACCGTCGTCAATTGGCACTAGGGGTGAAAACGGAACGGATTATTTCCGACCGACCGACCGACCGAAGGTTTACGGAACGCAAAAACGGATTCGGTCGGATAGTTGCCGGATACGGTCACGGATACGGATAGTGATTAACGGATATGGAAAAGGATATGGTTTTACTAATATTCGACCGTATCCGAAGATATACCATATTTCACGGTTATATCCGGACAATATTCGACAAAATATCCGGCAATGAGTTGTTGAGTACGTGACTCGGGAGAGAAGATAAAAGAGAGTTATATATTTTGTCTTATGGTACATAAACACCACCATGGAAGGCATAAGGTAATTTTATATGAACATATATTTATGTATGTAGAAAAATTTACTAGCTAATTTTATTTTATTATTAACAGGGAGATCCGACAAATTGTTTATCCGCAACCGAACCATATTCGCTCCATATTCGGTCCGTATTCGTTACCGATAGACTCCGATTCCGTATTCGTATCCGCACACTATCCGCTCCGATTCTGAATCCGAAAAAATATGGTAACGAATACGGTTTCACTACTATCCGTCCGTATCCGCTCCGTTTTCACCCCTAATTGGCACCGACCGTGGGGACACGGGGTGTTGGAATCATGAATTCGACGACTTTTTCACTTTTAGCCAACAGTAATCTAGAAGTCGACGGAAACCAATAGATGGATCTGACGATCGGAAGCCTAAACTTTTGCGTTGGATCTTCGGGTTCGACTCGCCTTTCAGATCCGGTGAAACCGGATCCGTTGGCAAGCAAAACCAAAACAAACACAATGTCTAGATCATCGGTGGGCTCTTCCAGCGAGGTAAACTCGCCAGTCAGCTTCGCAACAGCAGAAAATATAGGAGAAAAAATCGAAGAAATCGGTGAAAGCATGGAAAATCTCGACATAGGAGGAATAGTGGACAAATCGTGCATTAGTCAAAAGGACTTCATCACCCAAAGCGGTGGTGTCTCCAGCAACATACACCAATTGTGCGTCATCATCACCGAAGCAGCAGAAGAAAACGATCATGCAGAGAATGCAGCAATTGACACGCAAGTCGACAAATCAAGGAGCAACAGCAAGAAGGAGAAGGTGAAAATTCACGTCTCCACTAGGGAGTGGAGAATCATCATGTCAGCCATCAATCACGGTACGGAGGTACCCACAAATTCAAGAAGAGAAGTTCTAATGCGGTATCAGTATGCCCTGCATCAACACAAAAAGAAGCCGCGGGAGGAAAAAGACGAGCTCAGAAGAAGCCAAGAAAACAATAGTGTTTCAAGTGGACCATACTGGGATGAATATAGCGAAGCATCGGACTCCAGTAGAGAGAGTCATAGAGAGCCAAAGCATAGTAGGAGGACAACAACACGGGCAAGAAAAGAGAACCGTGCCAGAAGCATAAGCGCACATTTATCGGATGAGGAGGAGGATCTCGCGCAAGAAACACCAGAAGCAGCACTAGTAGCAGCACAGACATATCTACTAACTACACAACCAGAACCCGGAGCTCCACGGGAGCACATGCATTGAGCCACAATAAAAAGTCTTGGGTTAGTAGAAGATTGGCTAAGGAAACATTATCCAGAGAAGAAGTCAACATATTACGAGGATAAGGGAAAGAAAAGCACAGAGTACTAATCCTCACAAAGCCAAACAAGTGACTCATCAGGTGATGAAAAACACGGTGCACGAAGGGAGGATGTAAGGAATATCATAGCACAGACAAGGGTGAACAACGCACGCTACGCGTGGAAGGAGGAAAATTATGAAGATGACGAAAAAGAGATGGGCGCGCTATGCTTTACCCGAAGGGTTCGCAGAACGCGAGTACCCAAAGGGTTTAAGCTACCACACGATCAGCAAAAGTATGATGGGTCTCAAGAACCTAAACTATGGTTATCAGACTATCTTCAGGCAATGCAAATACTCAGAGGAACAAGAGCAACGACGATGCAAAGTTTGCAATTACACCTCACCAGCGCAGCACGGTCTGGTTAAGCACTTTACCCAATGATTCCATCGGAAGTTGGGGAGAACTAGAAAATCAATTCGCAAGAAATTTTCCTTCGACATACAAACGTCCATCGTCGCTAGAAGAAGTCAAGTCCTGCATACAGAGGAAGGGCGAAACCCTACGTTCATACATACAGCGGTGGAGTATAATAAAAAACTCTGCGGAAGATGTCTCCGACGAGCGGGCAGTATATGCTTTCTCGGCTGGCCTTCTCCGTTCGGATCTCGTGGATGAATTAGGGAGAACAAGGCCTAGGATAGTGTCGGAATTAATGGAGGTAGCAAACAGATTCGCCGATGGAGAAGACGCTTACAACAACAAAAGGGCACGTTCACCAGAAGTCGACAGAGTAAGCAGGCAAAGGCGCAGGTCTTGCAACGAGGATAGCCGGACAAGGCGCAACCAGGTAGCCACAGGGTATGAAAGAAGGGACGAGGAAGACTACGGGAGCAGGGAGTTTCGAGACAAAAACAGTCATGAAAAAGAAAAGCCAAAGTATTCTGGCCCATCGGTGGAAGACATGCTCCATGGACCCTGCCGTATCCACTATGCATATTTAGATGGGAAAAGAGTTTCTAATCACCAAATGGAATACTGCAGAACATTCCTAAGGTTACAAGACGCTCTGGAGTCAAACCAAGGAGCACATCGAGGAGGTACAAACACAAGCCAAGGATATCAAATGCAACGTCTTGCAAGACATCTAGAATCAAAGGTGTACATATCCGCAATGATCCAACCAGTCCCAAAGTCCAAAAAAGAGCAGAAGAACATATCAAGGCAAGTGAACCTAGCAATATCGTCACCACCAGCTACCACAGAATATCTAAGGTGGTCCTACCAGCCAATCAGGTTCAGTAGAGCGGACCACCCAAGGAAAGTACCCAGGCCAGGGCACACGCCAATGGTCTTAAAAGCACAAATAGGAGGATACGACATTGGGAGAGTATTTATGGATGCAGGAAGTGGAATAAGCCTGATATACGCAAGGACCCTAAAAGCAATGAGCATCTCGCTGGAATGCATAAAGCCTACAGACTGCTCTTTCCACAGAATAGTACCAGGAAGCGCAAACTACCCCCTCAGGAAAATAGAACTCGACGTTTGTTTCAGTGACAGTGGCAATTACCGCAGAGAAAAGCTGGAGTTCGAAGTGATGGACTGGCCCTCACAGTACACGCAATCCTAGGGCGACCGATATTTGCAAAGTTCATGGCAGTCCCTCATTACGCATACTTAACACTCAAAATTCCAGGACCTAAGGGGACCATCACAGCACAAGGCAGCTTCAAAGTATCCAACACCTGCGACAAAGAATTCAACAGGATGGCGCAAACTTTTGGCATGATAGCTGAATATGCAAGACTCAAGGGCAAAACTGATCACAATGTGCTACCCGACATTGGTCGATCCCTGCCAGACCAGGCTTTCGACGCAATGCAAGACTCCAAGAAAATTCAGGTTCACCCTACGGACCCAAACAAAACTACTTCAATAGCGGTAAACTTGGACCCCGCATAGGAAAGCGCGCTCGTCGAGTTCCTTCGTGAGCGCTGGGAAATCTTCGCCTGGTGTCCTTCAGACATGCCAGGAGTTCCCAGGGAACTCGTCGAGCACGCACTAAATGTGGATCCAAAAGCAAAGCGAGTCAAGCAACCTCTACGACGGTTCGATGAACCCAAAAGAAAAGCAATAGCAGCCGAGCTACACAGGCTAGAAAATGCAGGCTTCATCAGAGAAATCAAAGCATCAAGTTGGGTGTCTAACCCAATTATCGTCCCCAAGAAAAACACAGACGTACAAAGAGTATGTGTCGACTACACGTCTCTCAACAAGCACTGCCCTAAGGATCCCTTTCCGCTACCTCGCATTGATCAGATAATTGACTCAACGGCGGGGTGCACTAGGCTTTCCTTTTTGGATGCGTATTCCAGCTACAACCAGATCAAGTTGAAGAAAGTAGACGAAGAAAAAAACAGCACTTATCACACCATACGGCGTTTTCTGCTATCAAGTCATGCCCTTCGGTCTCAAAAATGCAGGAGCAACTTATCAACGGATGATGCAAAACTGCCTCGGAAGCCAGATAGGCTGCAACATCCAAGTCTACATCGACGACGTGGTCATCACCACAAGAAAGGATGAGTCTTTAATCAGCGACCTATAGGAAACCTTCGACAACCTCAACAGGTATAAGCTCAAGCTTAACCCGACAAAATGTTCTTTTGGCGTGTCAGCAGGGCAGCTTCTGGGATTCCTGGTGTCTGCAAGAGGCATAGAGGCAAACCTAGAGAAAATCCAAGCAATACTAACAATGGGGAAACCAGCAAAGCTGCACGACATACAGAAACTCGCAGGACGCGTGGCGGCACTAAGTCGATTTGTCGCACGATTAGGAGAAAAAGCTCTCCACTTCTACGCACTCATGAAAAAGTCAGATGACAAGTTCGAGTGGACAGAAGATGCAGATACAGCTTTCGCGCAGCTAAAAAAGTGCTCTCCACACCACCAGTGTTGGTCGCACCGAAAGAAAAAGAGCCAGTACTACTATATATCGCAGCCACACATCAAGTGGTAAGCACGCTACTAGTAGTCGAGCGAAGTGAAGAAGGAAAGGCGCACGGAGTCTAGCGGCCGGTATATTTCCTTAGCAAAGTCCTATCACCAACAAAGCAGAGGTACCCGCTAATACGTCTCAAACGTATCTATAATTTTTGATGCTCCATGCTTGTTCTCACACCATTTGCCTAGTGTTTCATTACACTTCGTGGCATTTTTATGCATTTTTTGGAACTAACCTATTAACAAGATGCCACAGTGCCAGTTTCCTATTTTCTGCTATTTTTGTGTTTCAGAAAAGTTACACAGGAAATATTCTCGGAATTGGACGTAACAAAAGCCGAACATTCAGAAATTTACCGAAGCTTCCAGATGTCCGAAGAGGAGACGGAGGGGGGGCCATTGGGGGGCCTCACCACCAGGGGGCGCGGCCTACCCCTGGCCCACGCTGCCCTATGGTGAGGGCCACCAGGCCCACCTCTGGCGCAGCCCCTTCGCCTATAAAGACCCCCCGACGGGAAAAACCTAAAGACCCGATCAATTTTCTAGAAACACATCGCGATCCGCCACTGTCGACGACCCGAGATCAGGAGGGTCCAGAAGCTCTTCTCGGCACCCTGCCAGAGAGGGGAATCACCACTGGAGGTCTTCTTCGTCGCCATGCTTGCCTTCGGCGCGATGAGTGAGTAGTCTACCTTGGACTATGGGTCCATAGCAGTAGCTAGATGGTTGTCTTCTCCACCATGTGCTTCGTGTTTAGATCTCGTGAGCTGCCTTACATGATCGAGATCACCTTTGTGTAATTCTACATGTTGTGTTTGTTAGGATCCGATAAATATTGGTGTTATGTTAAGTTGATGTGCTGAATTTTATCTTATATTATCTCTATATTGTTTATGATCTTGCATGCTCTCCGTTGTTAGTAGCTATCTTGGCCAAGTAGATACTAGTGACTCCAAGAGGGGGTATTTATGCTCAATAGTTGGGTTCATGCCTCTATTTAATCTGGGGGTGACAGAAACCTCTAAGGTTGTAGATGTGCTGTTGCCACTAGGGAGAAAACAACATTCTTGTGTCCAAGGACATTCGTTTTGTTTACATTACACACTTTACTTAATGCAGTTATCTGTTGTTCGCAACTTAATACTCAAGGGGTCCTCGGATGATTCCCCGCGAGTGGATTATTAGTCATAGATGCAGTTGGATGGTGGTCTATGTATTTTGTTGTAATGCCCAGAGTAAATCTCATAGTGATCCTCGCGGCATATGCACGTTATCTTTATTCTATCAATTGCCCAACTATAATTTGTTTACCCAGCATGTTGTTATTTATTTTTTGGAGAGACACCACTAGTGAACTGTGGACCCCAGTCCAATTTCCTTTATATTGTTACACTGTTTTACTATTACTCGCACTGTTTACTTTCTCGCATACTACTACTGTTTTCCACTCGATACGCTCATACCTTTGTTTACAGCAAACCAGTGAGATTGACAACCTCATCGTAAGTTGGGAGCAAAGTACTTGGTTGTGTTGTGTGCAGGTTCCGCGTTGCTACTAGTTGAAGATGCACCAACAAGAATCGTAAACGGCGCCCTTGTTGGAGTGTCACGAAGATAGCAAGCATCACCTTCTTAAGTTTGGCTTTTTCCTACTGGACGATAAACCTTGGTTTCTTACTGAGGGAAAACTTGCTACTGTGCTCATCATACCTTCCTCTTGGGGTTCCCAACTGGGTGGTCATCCTGCCCGCATCAAGCTAATTTTCTGGCGCCGTTGCTTATTGTTTTGCACGCACATCCTATTTTCTATAAGGGGAGTTTCGCACGCACATCCTTTACTTTGTTTATTGTTTTGCTTTACTTTATTTTTTACTTGCATCGTTTTATCAAAAATATAAAAAAATTAGTATCCTTTATAGTTGTTATTTCTTTACTCTTAGTTCATTATGTTGTTCCCTAAGTATGTTTTGGAGGACCTTTCAGTAGGTAGTGGTTCTATTATTGGGAAAAGTAACATTGAGGAGTTCTTTAATCATATTAGCATGCATAAAGATGTTGAGGATAAATCTTTGGCTGAGCTTGCTCCTAGTTATGAAGTTGCTTCTGCTTATTTAGTTCACATGTTAGAAGCTAGGTTTGCTAGCCTTAATCCTTTTATGAAATACATGTTTCTTAAGCTTCATGATATTAAAGACTCCGAAAAGAAGGATTTTATCTTGGAGACTTTGTGTAGAGAATTTAGAGATGTTGTTATTGAAGCTAGGAAAGTTTTCAAGTGTTTTGACATGCTTGGTTCTTCTGTTAATGTTGTTGGTACAACCAAAGAAGAAACCAAAGTACCAATACCTAGCAAACTCTTGGGATTGCATGATGCTTTGGAAAATAATTTTGATTGGATCTGTCCTGAAAATCTTTTTAGTGATTTGAGTGAACCAAAGCGTGATCACAAGGGGTATTCAAAAACTTATGTGGATGCAATACAATGCCTTATTAAAAAGACCTCTGCAATGGATCTTAATGCCTCTTTTGATATTACTTGATTTGCACTTTCTGCGCCTAGCTCAAATGCGTTAAAGAAGAGCACTCTTGGGAGATAACCCATTGTTTTACTTTCAGTACTTTTTCTTTTATTTGAGTCTTGGAAGTTATTACTACTGTAATAACCGCTCCTTATCATTTTTATTTCGTTGTTGTGCCAAGAGAAACCTCTAATTTGAGTGAGGTAAGATTTGGGGAAGTTGCTGTCCTGAAACAGATTTCGGTGCTGCACCGTAAAAATTTGTGAAAATTCTCAGAATATCGTTTTGACCTGCGATTTCTTGTGAATATGCCCCAGGTTATATCCAAACTTTCATTAGTTATACACTTTTTGATTTGAGCAACAAAAAACGCTCGAAAAAATCGACCTTTCTCATCTGTTCTGTTTTGACAGATTTCTGCCACTATTTGTGTTTACCTCTTTATCACTTTCTTTTTGAGTTCTTTTAATCACGGAACTTTTGGGGAAGTTGATACAGTAGTATATGCTTTATATGTGGTGGTTTTGAGTTGAAATCTGAACCAGAAAGGGGTTGATTCATTATTATGCTTACACTAATGTTGCTAATAGAATTGTGTTGAGTTTTATATGAAGGAAGTTTTCAAGTGTAGGGATTGGAGAATGATGAGATGAGTTGAAGAATGGACAAAAGCTCAAGCTTGGGGATGCCCACGCACCCCAAGAAATATCCAAGAGGTACAAGCGTCAAAGCTTGGGAATGCCCCCGAGGCACCCCTTCTTCATCGGCAAAAATCAGGCCACCTTTCAACACACTATATTTTTATTGCTTCATGCACTATGCGTTTTTCTTGGAGCGTCTTGTCTTTAGTTTTCAGTTTTGTTTAGTTTTGTTTGCTGCAATAAATGGTTGGACCCCAACAAATTTCTTTTGGAGAAGTTGTCTTGCTTTTCATTTGCCAAGAACACTCCATTTTTCACTCTTATCGTTCAACGAGTGTTCTCTTTTTCTAGAACTGCGTTTAGCTTTTATTTTTCACCTTAATTTGTTTTTAGATCTTTTATATCTTTTTATCAAGGTGTATTTTGACCTCTGGTCCATGTTGGTTTTCATCAAAAGAGTTGTTTCAAAAAGGTTCGAATGGTGTTGGAAAAGAGAAAAAAATTCATGCAAAAAAGTGGTACAAAAAGGAGCTTGTTTAGACTGCGGCTTAGACTTTTGCATGTCGTGCTTGATATCGTTTTGATAGTATGCTTAGTGGTTTTGCTGTAGCATGACTTGTCTCAAATGACTTAGATTGCTTAATGAGCCTTTGAAAAAAATCATGCGTTGTTTTTAATTATTTGGAAGCATTATTTTGGTTTTCTCCTTGATGCTTTATTTGGGTTGACTTGACGCATGCTTACAACATGTTTGACTCATACAAAGTCGCCATAAGCCTCTATGATCATTTATTTTTTGACTTTTGATGCCATCTTTTGCTTCTCTTAATGATGTTTTGTCGCTATGCATGATTATGGCCGTTATTGCTCTCTTAGTTGGTCGCTCCCAGTCTTTTGCTAGCCCTCATTTTATACTGAGTATGAGCTCTACCCGTGCATCCAACTCCCAAAAACCAAGTTGTTCCAATGTGTCCACTATAAATTCCTATGCATGGTATTTGCAAGCCATTCCAAGTAAATTTTCATGTGCTACCTTTAAAAACCTTCAAAATATTTCTCGTTTTGTGACACTGTTTTCAGCTCATGGGGACGTACTGGTCGGATTTGCTATCTTCCATATTGTTTATTCCAAAAAGAAAAAAAAAGAAAAAAGGAAAAAAAAGGGGGGGCACTCCTCCATGGTATGTGAATGTTGGTGGGCACCCGATGGAATCGGTTAGCCATGGTTTGAGAAAGGAAAAAAGGTGGGGAGGAGTGCCAAGCTTTATAAAAGAGTACAAAAGTGTCATTCTCTCTCAAAAACGTGCTTCATTTTTATATGGAAGATAGTAAGAACCCCATTGCCAGTTGTTGACAAAGACAACCACCTCTCAAAACCCAATTTTTATCTCTCTGTTTTACAAATGGAAAGCTCTAGCACATGTTTAATCACTGCTTCCTTCTGCGAAGGGCCTTTCTTTTACTTTTATGTTGAGTCACCACCTTCTATCTTTATGCACCGTCTAAGAGAGCATAGTTGTCATTCTGAGTTTAATGTGCATAGTCCCAAAGTTTATCATTGATTGATTCATGATTTTGGTTTCACTTGTTCTTAAATTACTTGTATCTAGTCGCCCTCTTAAACTTGAAGGTGTCCTATGCATTTATGTTTTGGTCTCTCATGAAGGACAAGCTGAAAACCATTTGCTATGCTTTTCCAGATGAATTGAACACATGTTTGACTTCCATTGTTTCATTTTTATGATCTTTCGTTTGTGTTCTTTTTCATGTTATAACATGGTTGCTAAGTTTCTTCTATCAAGATTATGTCTTTCATGCCCATGTTTTAAGTTCTTTTGATCCCAGCACTCAATGCTTTACATAGATGATCAAGATTGTGTTGGTGCATGTCACCTCAAAAATTATTCTTTTTGTTATCACTTACCTAATCGAGGACGAGCAGGAGTTAAGCGTGGGTACCCGCTGATACGTTTCAAACGTATCTATAATTTTTGATGCTCCATGCTTGTTCTTACCACATTTGCTTAGTGTTTCGTTACACTTCGTGGCATTTTTATGCATTTTCTGGAACTAACCTATTAACAAGATGCCACAGTGCCAGTTCACTGTTTTCTGCTGTTTTTGTGTTTCAGAAAAGTTACATAGGAAATATTCTCAGAATTGGACAAAACAAAAGCCGAACATCCCGAAATTTACCGAAGCTTCCAGAAGTTTGAAGAGGAGACAGAGGGGGGCCACTGGGCGGCTGTAACACCCACGAATTTATAACAAATTCGAAGTGCCCGTTATGTAATCCATCACAATCCCAGAATCATTGTTATAATTTACATAACGTAGTTGATATCATAGTCATAGCCATTAATAGTAAATAAAGGGGATTACATAGGTGGTCGCACAGACCAAACCTTACATTACATCAACATGCAGCAGAATAACACTTTGGGTCCATATTGTCAAGCTTCAACCGCACAGGCAAAGCGGACAGTAGGAAACGAGCCTAATTCGCAAAGTCGTCAATGAGTCCTTCCTTCTTGATCTTGCTCCTTCAAGTTTGGCCAAGTTAATAGCCAGGGACAAAGCCATGAGTACATTGAATGCACTCGCAAACCATCTTATAAATAAATGAAAAGGGAAATGCATGGCTCATATAGTGGACTATAGCTCTAAGTTTATTTGCAAAATGCTAGCTTTATTTCCCAAGAGAGTTCATTAAAAGAGAAGAAAATTTAATTCTCTACATTGGAACTAAAGAGGAACTTCAAGTGTTGGTCACCTTCACTGTTCAAGTCAAATCATTCACCAAGTTCACCGTAAGTTGTTATCATTCTTGACAAAAGTCAAGTACAGCTTGCCAACTGTCCATGACCGCGGACGCGGCTATTCGAATAGTTTTGAAACCTCTGCAGAGGGGTACACTTTACCCACAAGATTCGATACATCTGCCGGGAGAAATCCACGGATCATCATACACAGAGTATGCGAGGTTCAGATAATCAAACAAACTCTTTCACTTGTCTACTCTAGTATAGGATCCTTCCCTAAGAGCCCATTTTGGCACTCATAGTTTTGCCCGCTGCAGAGTGCTGCATGAATGGAAATTTCCACCCGGTTCGGAAGTACCCGCGCACGGTGCACTTCTATAAAGGATGATACAAGGTCTCCCATACTAGGGTAAACAAGCTACGGACTAAGCCCCTTCCCATTTAGGGGTAATGTGGTCGTACGGTATGGTTGGCTCACATAGTACATCACTCATTATCATTTAGAAATACATTCCATAGTCCTTAGTCAAGATTATTTTCTTTCAGAAATCCATCATGTATGAGTAGTCTCCAATTCAAGCTTTCAAGTTCAAGTCACCACTTTCAAATAGGGTTCCCCTATAGATGACTTCAAATTTATTAGCGACTAAGCAACTACTATGAGTGATGCTACAACTAAAGAGTTGTCGGATAAACCCAGTTTGATACTCTTGCTAAGCAAGATATCACTACACAACTACTATTCTAAAGTAGCAATTCAATCATGCAATTTACTTAAGAACAAGAGATTATGCAATAGGAAAACTAGGCATTTGGGTATGATTCAAAAGATGGCTTGCCTTGGTTGGCAAAGTGTCCGGGGTAGTCTTCTTCTTCATGATAAAATCCTCCCTCAAGATCTTCTTCCGCAACACTAGCGTCTATTAACGATAAACAAAATGCACACAATCACTAAACAAGCACAAACAACACTTCAAGCATGCACAGGTGTTGTCAACAGAGGTAAAAACATCTAACACTAATTTAGGTTGGTTTTCCTTCATTTCTATTACTTTTAAATAGGTGTGCAAGTTTGAGTTTCTAATTACTACCATGTAGTATTAAATTTCCAAATACCTTCTACAAGTCCACATGGACTATGATCAATACCTACAGATAGGTATTTGGAAATGGGGTTTAACAATAAGGGTTCCATAAAAATTTCAATTATAGATTTGAGTTTAATAAAATCCTATATGGCAAATGCTTATTTAACCTTATGCGTAAATAGCATTTGATTTAAAAGGTTCAAAAATGAAATCTAATGCTATAGGCAGATGGGTATCACTAATTGTGAATTTCTAGAGTTGAATTTATATTTTTAGAAATTTTATTTGATTTGATATGGATTTTCTAAGGTGGAAAAGCTCCTATTTTGTTATTTTTACTGCAACCACTATGTAAATCTAATTGTGTTAAAACCACTTCTAATGGATAGCTCCTGTTCTAAGGTTTCCAAAACATATTCATATGTTAAATTTGAATCTATAGATCTCCGGGAAAATTAAATCTAAGACAGCATCTGAAAACTATTTCTAAAACCGAAAATCAATTAACCCTTTTTTTTAGACACGGGCCGGACACACAGATTTGACTAGGCCGGCCCACTAGGCTCACCGCGGGCGGGGAGAGAAAAAGGAAAAAAACACTTTGCTGACAAAGGGGCCCGGCTTGTCAGATCTAACCGAAGTGGTACGTACGGTCTTCTTCGTCCTCGAGGCGAGACTCACTGTGGGGTGCTGAGAAGAGGGCGGCGATGGGGGGGGCAGCGTAGAGGAAGCAGAGCTCTTCGGCGGTGAAGCAGAAAAGGTTGCGGCTGCTCGGCTCGTCCACCTCCCGCCGTCCGTTCCTCCAACGGCAGCCGGACGCGGTGGCGCCGCCCGCGCTCCGAACCTCGCCGGCGTCGACGGCTACGGTCACCGAGAGGGATATGGGGAGGAAGATGATGTCTGGGAGGTTTCTGGGGATGGTTTGAGCTCGATGGTGTGCTCGGAGGCCCCTTTTATAGGCCGGAGAGACCGGGAACGGGGGTGGCCAGTGTGGGCGCGGGCGCGGTCTCCGTCGAAGCTCCAGTGGCCGGGATGGTCCGGCGAGCATGGGCGGCGTCTGCGGGTGTCGGGGTGACGTCGGTGGCGCGCTGGCTTGGCCTGATGACGGCAGAAATAGTAGGGAGCAGTGGTGCCTGGTGGACGTGGTCGGGGCGACTTCTTCTCCTCCACTCCGTCGGGACTCGGCGCATAGAGGGCAGGGCGTGGGCGATGGATGGTGAGGCGACAGAGACGTGGGCACGGACTCTCGCAGGCGTGGACTCGCAGGAGATGGCGCACTGCTGAGCAATAGTTGCAGCAAGTGGCCGGGACGCCGACCAAGTGTTTGACTAAATACCCACAAGAGACAAAGTTCTGAATTTTGAAATTTTTCCACTTGGTTTCTGTTCAGTAGTAGATAGGGATCCTAGGCCTATGATGGTTTGGTCTAGAGATGATGGTTTGGTTGAAAAAAGAGATCGATATTGGAATGGTCTATGTAAAGGATTCAAAGTTTGGTAGAAGTTTAAATAGTGTTAGAAAATGTTTCGGGTTCCACACTTTGCAGTAATCCAAAGCCCATAAATTGTACTAGTTAATAGAGAAGAAATGCATGATGGTTTTGTTCACAGATTTCTTATTCCCAAGGCGCAAAGTAGGGTAATCAATAATATCCTGCAGATCAAATTTGTTGTTTCTTTCCAATTTAGGATTTTGTGTTTCTTCTCATTTCTTTCTGTTTTGACTTCCCATTGTTTATGATTTGTTGACTTCAATACTTAAGTAGGTGTAGCATGTATTCATGCAAGATTTGAATATGTAGAAAAACCATTTCAACTAATAAATAATTTTATAAACAAAGGTTTCTTTTGGAATTAAAAACTTAGCCAATAAATCATTTGGGGGTTTGCATAGGTTTTGAAAAATAAGTTTTCAAAATATTGATTCCAATATTTTTGGAAATATCAAGTTGATGAAATAATAGTTTTAAAAATAGGATTTTTTTTCACTTGAAATAGGATTTTACTTCCTTTCCAAATATTTTCTTTCCAAAGGATTTGAAAGTTTTGCTCAAAGGATTTGGTTGAAAATTTTCTTGTATTCTTTCTATTTTAAGCATGGGAGCAAATGCTTAAATTCACAAGTTTTAAAAGACAATAAATTAATCTTGTATTTAAAATAAAAGTTTTTGTTAGCTCCAAAATTTGGTATTTTTAATAAAAATCCATTTATTTCTATTCTCCAAAGTTTTGGGTTGTTACAATCTTCCCCCCTTAAAAAGAATCTCGTCCCGAGATTCACAAGTTAAGATTGAGATAGATTGGGAAATGGGATTACCAGATAAGAGAAGTAGTGTATATTGATTCCTATCAAGATAGAAAGATTGGGTACACCCAGAATGTGATAAGGCCAAATGGGCCAAAACACATATTCATCAATCACATAGCATTTTCAACAAACAATCACACTTTTCAAAAACAAAATATTTAGGCTTTAACCATAGGATTTCATTAATAATGATCTTGCAGATTACAAGTCTCGTTCTTGTTTTACAACCAGATAAACAAGACTACTAGTACCAAACTAAGGTGACTAAGGCTTCTTCTTGACTTGTGCTCCAAAAGCTTAATCCATCTTGTTCCTACTAACTTTGTATCTAAGAGTAACTTCGGGGTTCTTGGTGGCTTGTCCTTGATGTTCTTCTCTCTGTGCCTTCAGGTTGAAAAATTATTTCATGGTATTCTGGGAAGGTGGCTTTCTTCGTATGCGAACATTGGGATTGTAGACTCCTTTAGCACTATCTTCAATAATTACGGGGTTTTGGATACTTGTGATAGGTGGTGGGTGCAGGGTTAAGCTTCTTTGGGCACTCGTTTGAGTAGTGCCCCTTGATACCGCACTCCCAGCAGACAATGTTGACCTTCTGCTGTTGTATAAGATCTTCATGCTTTTTGCTGGCCTGGACCACATGTGCTGCTAGTTGAAAATTGTTTGGCTGGATCTTGGATATAGCTCACACCAAGTAGTTGATGGGACAGTTGGCTGGAACATGGGTACTACTCTCACATTGAAAACAGGTGATATGACTTGTAGGGCATTCTCCAAATGGATGGTTGTCTTCGCAGTTGGGACAGTTGCCGGGGCACTAGCTGGCTTGATGACCTTCTTCTCCACAATGGCTACAAGCCTTCTTCTTTAGGTGATCTAGACTTGAAACCTTTTTATTGGGGCATAAATGGGCAACATGGCATGTTTCTCCACATGCATAACATATTGGTTGAGTGTAAACATTTCCTAGGTCCCTTATTGGAATCTGCTTCAGGTGGGACTTCCTTTGGTACTCTCGGGCAATTCTATTGAGGTGAAACTCAAAATCTGAGTTGGCTTTACCGCGGTTAGTACATAGCTTAAATGGTGAGCTTGCAAGCATTGGATGCATGTTCAGGATCACGCTCTGCAATAGAGGAGTGGACAAAGTTTTCATAAAGTTTCTCATAGACTTTGTATATATTTTTGGGCTTATGTTGGGCTAGAAAATCCAAAACATTTTTTAACAGATAAATTGTTGGGATGGCTGCTACATGTTGACGGATGGCATATGAGCAACACATCTCCAAATAAATCAATCATCCAAACACACAAGGTACTAAGTACTCCGAGTAATTGTGAGGTAAGGGTAGCTAAATCAAAACAACTGAGCTTTTTCTATAAGTCCTATGGGTCAAGGTGGTTGTGGTCTTCACCATTGATTTGATGTGATCCTGAAGTCTTTATCTCACAGAGTTGATTCTTGCCGGAAGGCGCGGAGATATGTCCATCTTTTGGTGATAGCAGGCATAGTTGACGTTGAAGGTTGGATTCTTGGAAAAGATCGAGTCCACACTCTTCAGATCCCTTGGTTCTTGGGTCTTATGTTGGAATCGTCCAAAGTATAAATTTGAAATAGACGAGGGATAGAGTAAAACAAATCTTCAAAGAAGTCCAAATATCTTGAGTATAAGTTGAGAGTATAAGATATTTGAAGTGAATAAGATGAGAGTATTAGATTGGCTTTGAATACCAAAACAAATAATTTTCCTTTGTAGAAATAAGTTTTTGTGAAAATATCACTGTCTTAGCTAACGACCATTCTAAGTAAGGTCTCCTATAGTCATGATAATCCTGATAACAAACTTGTGATATCGGAGATCTCATTTTCTAACGACCATGCTAACTAGGGTTTCCTAGAGTCATCCTAGGCTCTGATACCAACTTGTAACACCCACGAATTTATAACAAATTCAAAATGCCCGTTATGTAATCCATCACAATCCCAGAATCATTGTTGTGATTTACATAACGTAGTTGATATCACAGTCATAGCCATTAATAGTAAATAAAGGGGATTACATAGGTGGTCGCACAGACCAAACCTTACATTACATCAACATGCAGCAGAATAACACTTTGGGTCCATATTGTCAAGCTTCAACCGCACAGGCAAAGCGGACAGTAGGAAACGAGCCTAATTCGCAAAGTCGTCAATGAGTCCTTCCTTCTTGATCTTGCTCCTTCAAGTCTGGCCAAGTTAATAGCCAGGGACAGAGCCATGAGTACATTGAATGCACTCGCAAACCATCTTATAAATAAATGAAAAGGGAAATGCATGGCTCATATAGTGGACTATAGCTCTAAGTTTATTTGCAAAATGCTAGCTTTATTTCCCAAGAGAGTTCATTAAAAGAGAAGAAAATTTAATTCTCTACATTGGAACTAAAGAGGAACTTCAAGTGTTGGTCACCTTCACTGTTCAAGTCAAATCATTCACCAAGTTCACCGTAAGTTGTTATCATTCTTGACAAAAGTCAAGTACAGCTTGCCAACTGTCCATGACCGCGGACGCGGCTATTCGAATAGTTTTGAAACCTCTGCAGAGGGGTACACTTTACCCACAAGATTCGATACATCTGCCGGGAGAAATCCACGGATCATCATACACAGAGTATGCGAGGTTCAGATAATCAAACAAACTCTTTCACTTGTCTACTCTAGTATAGGATCCTTCCCTAAGAGCCCATTTTGGCACTCATAGTTTTGCCCGCTGCAGAGTGCTGCATGAATGGAAATTTCCACCCGGTTCGGAAGTACCCGCGCACGGTGCACTTCTATAAAGGATGATACAAGGTCTCCCATACTAGGGTAAACAAGCTACGGACTAAGCCCCTTCCCATTTAGGGGTAATGTGGTCATACGGTATGGTTGGCTCACATAGTACATCACTCATTATCATTTAGAAATACATTCCATAGTCCTTAGTCAAGATTATTTTCTTTCAGAAATCCATCATGTATGAGTAGTCTCCAATTCAAGCTTTCAAGTTCAAGTCACCACTTTCAAATAGGGTTCCCCTATAGATGACTTCAAATTTATTAGCGACTAAGCAACTACTATGAGTGATGCTACAACTAAAGAGTTGTCGGATAAACCCAGTTTGATACTCTTGCTAAGCAAGATATCACTACACAACTACTATTCTAAAGTAGCAATTCAATCATGCAATTTACTTAAGAACAAGAGATTATGCAATAGGAAAACTAGGCATTTGGGTATGATTCAAAAGATGGCTTGCCTTGGTTGGCAAAGTGTCCGGGGTAGTCTTCTTCTTCATGATAAAATCCTCCCTCAAGATCTTCTTCCGCAACACTAGCGTCTATTAACGATAAACAAAATGCACACAATCACTAAACAAGCACAAACAACACTTCAAGCATTCACAGGTGTTGTCAACAGAGGTAAAAACATCTAACACTAATTTAGGTTGGTTTTCCTTCATTTCTATTACTTTTAAATAGGTGTGCAAGTTTGAGTTTCTAATTACTACCATGTAGTATTAAATTTCCAAATACCTTCTACAAGTCCACATGGACTACGATCAATACCTACAGATAGGTATTTGGAAATGGGGTTTAACAATAAGGGTTCCATAAAAATTTTGATTATAGATTTGAGTTTAATAAAATCCTATATGGCAAATGCTTATTTAACCTTATGGGTAAATAGCATTTGATTTAAAAGGTTCAAAAATGAAATCTAATGCTATAGGCAGATGGGTATCACTAATTGTGAATTTCTAGAGTTGGATTTATATTTTTAGAAATTTTATTTGATTTGATATGGATTTTCTAAGGTGGAAAAGCTCCTGTTTTGTTATTTTTACTGCAACCACTATGTAAATCTAATTGTGTTAAAACCACTTCTAATGGATAGCTCATGTTCTAAGGTTTCCAAAACATATTCATATGTTAAATTTGAATCTATAGATCTCCGGGAAAATTAAATCTAAGACAGCATCTGAAAACTATTTCTAAAACCGAAAATCAATTAACCCTTTTTTCAGACACGGGCCGGACACACAGATTTGACTAGGCCGGCCCACTAGGCTCACCGCGGTCGGGGAGAGAAAAATGAAAAAAAAAACACTTTGCTGACAAAGGGGCCCGGCTTGTCAGATCTAACCGAAGCGGTACGTACGGTCTTCTTCGTCCTCGAGGCGAGACTCACCGTGGGGTGCTGAGAAGAGGGCGGCGATGGGGGGGGCAGCGTAGAGGAAGCGGAGCTCGTCGGCGGTGAAGCAGAAAAGGTTGCGGCTGCTCGGCTCATCCACCTCCCGCCGTCCGTTCCTCCAATGGCGGCCGGACGCGGTGGCGCCGCCCGCGCTTCGAACCTCGCCGGTGTCGACGGCTACGGTCATCGAGAGGGATATGGGGAGGAAGATGATGTCTGGGAGGTTTTTGGGGATGGTTTGAGCTCGATGGTGTGCTCGGAGGCCCCTTTTATAGGCCGGAGAGACCGGGAATGGGGGTGGCCAGTGTGGGCGCGGGGGCGGTCTCTGTCGAAGCTCCAGTGGCCGGGATGGTCCGGTGAGCATGGGCGGTGTCTGCGGGTGTCGGGGTGACGTCGGTGGCGCGCTGGCTTGGCCTGATGATGGCAGAAACAGCGGGGAGCGGTGGTGCCTGGCGGACGTGGTCGGGGCGACTTCTTCTCCTCCACTCCGTCGGGACTCGGCGCACAGAGGGCAGGGCGTGGGCGGTGGATGGTGAGGCGACAGAGACGTGGGCACGGACTCTCGCAGGCGTGGACTCGTAGGAGATGGCACACTGCTGAGCAATAGTTGCAGCAAGTGGCCAGGACGCCGACCAGGTGTTTGACTAAATACCCGCAAGAGACAAAGTTTCAAATTTTGAAATTTTTCCACTTGGTTTCTGTTCAGTAGCAGATAGGGATCCTAGGCCTATGATGGTTTGGTCTAGAGATGATGTTTTGGTTGAAAAAAGAGATCGATATTGGAATGGTCTATGTAAAGGATTCAAAGTTTGGCAGAAGTTTAAATAGTGTTAGAAAATGTTTCGGGTTCCACACTTTGCAGTAATCCAAAGCCCACAACTTGTACTAGCTAATAGAGAAGAAATGCATGATGGTTTTGTTCACAGATTTCATATTCCTGAGGCGCAAAGTAGGGTAATCAATAATATCCTGCAGATCAAGTTTGTTGTTTGTTTCCAATTTAGGATTTTGTGTTTCTTCTCATTTTTTCTGTTTTGACTTCCCATTGTTTATGATTTGTTGACTTCAATACTTAAGTAGGTGTAGCATGTATTCATGCAAGATTTGAATATGTAGAAAAACCAGTTCAACTAATAAATAATTTTTATAAACAAAGGTTTCTTTTGGAATTAAAAACTTAGCCAATAAATCATTTGGGGGTTTGCAAAGGTTTTGAAAAATAAGTTTTCAAAATATTGATTCCAATATTTTTGGAAATATCAAGTTGATGAAATAATAGTTTTAAAAATAGGATTTTTTTTCACTTGAAATAGGATTTTACTTCCTTTCCAAATATTTTCTTTCCAAAGGATTTGAAAGTTTTGCTCAAAGGATTTGGTTGAAAATTTTCTTGTATTCTTTCTATTTTAAGCATGGCAGCAAATGCTTAAATTCACAAGTTTTAAAAGACAATAAATTAATCTTGTATTTAAAATAAAAGTTTTTGTTAGCTCCAAAATTTGGTATTTTTAATAAAAATCCATTTATTTCTATTCTCCAAAGTTTTGGGTTGTTACAGCGGCCTCACCACCAGGGGGTGTGGCCTACCCCTGTCCCACGCCGCCCTGTGGTGAGGGCCACTAGGCCCACCTCTGGCGCCGCCCCTTCGCCTATAAAGACCTCCTGACGGGAAAAACCTAAAGACCCGATCAATTTTTCAGAAACACATCGCGATCCGCCGCCGTTGTCGACCCAAGATTGGGAGGGTCCAGAAGCTCTTCCTGGCACCCTGCTGGAGAGGGGAATCGCCACCAGAGGTCTTCTTCATCGCCATGCTTGCCTCCAGCGTGATGAGTGAGTAGTCTACCTTGGACTATGGGTCCATAGCAGTAGCTAGATGGTTGTCTTCTCCACCATGTGCTTCATGTTTAGATCTCGTGAGCTGCCTTACATGATCAAGACCACCTTTGTGTAATTCTACATGTTGTGTTTGTTGGGATCCGATGAATATTGGTGTTATGTTAAGTTGATGTGCTGAATTTTATCTCTATGTTATCTCTATGTTGTTTATGATCTTGCATGCTCTCCGTTGTTAGTAGCTATCTTGGCCAAGTAGATACTAGTGACTCCAAGAGGGGGTATTTATACTCGATACTTGGGTTCATGCCTCTATTTAATCTGGGGGAGTGACAGAAACCTCTATGGTTGTAGATGTGCTGTTGCCACTATGGAGAAAACAACATTCTTGTGTCCAAGGACATTTGTTTTGTTTACATTACACACTTTGCTTAATGCAGTTATCTGTTGTTCGCAACTTAATACTCAAGGGGTCCTCGGATGATTTCCCGCGAGTGGATTATTAGTCATAGATGCAGTTGGATGGCGGTCTATGTATTGTGTTGTAATGCCCAGAGTAAATCTCATAGTGATCCTCGCGACATATGCACGTTATCTTTATTCGATCAATTGCCCAACTGTAATTTGTTTACCCAGCATGTTGTTATTTATTTTTTGGAGAGACACCACTAGTGAACTATGGACCCCGGTCCAATTTCCTTTACATTGTTACACCGTTTTACTATTACTCGCACTGTTTACTTTCTCGCATACTACTACTGTTTTCCACTCGATACACTCATACCTTTGTTTATAGCAAACCAGTGAGATTGACAACCTCATCGTAAGTTGGGAGAAAAGTACTTGGTTGTGTTGTGTGCAGGTTCCGCGTTGCTACTAGTTGAAGACGCACCAACAAGAATCGTAAACGGCGACCTTGTTGGAGTGTCACGAAGCTAGCAAGCATCACCTTCTTAAGTTTGGCTTTTTACTACTGGATGATAAACCTCGGTTTCTTACTGAGGGAAAACTTGCTACTGTGCTCATCATACCTTCCTCTTGGGGTTCCCAACTGGGTGGTCATCCTGCCCGCATCACCCGCACTACAAGAAGCTTGCATACATCATGTTCACAACATCATGAAAATTATGACAATATTTCACGGTGCACCCAATCATAGTGGTTAACGAAGCCCCACTATCAAATATATTGAACAACCCTGCAGCAATAGGACATGTCTTCTTATGGGGAATCGAACTATCTCCCCTGGACATCACGTACGAGAAACGGAAAGCAATCAAATCTCAGGTACTACCAGATTTCACAGTAGTGTAGGTCGAACTACAAAACACAGGACCACCGGACCTATCGAGTGTATGGACAATGTACTTCGACGGGTCAAAAAGGGTCCAAGGCGCAGGAGCAGGGGTAGTCTTAATATCACCACAAGAAGACAAACTAAAGTATGTGTTGAGGATGAGTTTTCCACAAGCTTCTAACAATGAAGCAGAGTACGAGGCCTTGCTTAATGGAATGAAAATGGCCAAAGCATGTGTAGCAACCCGACTGAAAATATTCGGGGACTCGAATCTCGTCGTCCAGCAAGTAATGAATCGATGCGATGCCATTAGCGACAACATGACGGCGTACATAAACTTGTACTACTATCTAGAAGGAACTTTCGATGGGTGCGAAGTTTTGCACATCAGCAGAGCCAGCAACAAGGAAGCCGACAATCTAACGAACATCGGGGCCCAATGCCTGCCCATACCACCAGGAGATTTTTGGGAGGAAATCATCGAGAGTTCAAAAAAAAGCAGCAAAATTTCGACTCCAGGGGAACCAAGTCAGCATCCGTCGATAGGCTCGGGGGCTGGCAAGCCAAGAATAGGAAACATAGCAGAACCAGAGGAAGTCATGATGATCGAAGAAACTTGGATGCAGCCATACTTGGCGTATATGATGAACAAGACACTACCCGAGGATATAGTCGAAGCAAGAAGGATAATACGACGATCCAAAGCTTTTGTCGTACTATAGGGGAAGTTGTACAAGAAAAGTATAACTGGTGTACTGCTGTGATGCGTCACCCCTTAAGAAGGGCAAGATATACTAAATGACATCCATGCAGAAGTTTGCGGGCATCATGCTAGCAGCAGAGCTATAGCAGCCAAAGCTTTTCGTGCAAGATTCTACTGGTTAACAGCCATCGAAGATGCAAAAGATATAGTACGAAGGTGTGAGGCCTGTCAATGATTCGTGTCCAGACCACACACGCCAGCAGCAGAACTACAACCAATACCATTGTCCTGGCCCTTCGCACAATGGGGCTTGGACATGGTAGGAAAATTACACAAGTCTTGGCCAGGAGGGCACGTCTACATGCTGGTGGCAGTAGAGAAATTCACCAAGTGGGTAGAAGCAGCCCCAGTAACAACTCAAGATTCCACGGCAGCAATCAACTTCATCAAGTCAATAGTATTCCATTTTGGTGTACCACACAGCATCATCACAAACAATGGAACAAATTTTACATCAAAGGAGTTCAAAAGTTATTGCGAGAGTATGGGAATCAAGCTGAAGTTTGCATCCGTCGCACACCCCAAAACAAATGGGCAAGTTGAGAAAGCAAATGGCTTAATATGTAACAGAATAAAAAAGAGGCTATTAGCGCCCTTAGAGAAAGCCAAGCACGCTTGGGTAGATGAATTACCCTCCGTGCTCTGGAGTCTGAGAACCACGCCTAATGCGGCTACCCAAGAAACACCTTTCTTTCTGGTCCATGGCGTAGAATCCGTGCTTCGAGTCAAAATTACCCATGAAGCACCAAGGATTGCGGCCTATGATGAAATAGCCTCCACAGAAGCACTTCAAGACAACGTCGACGCACTCGACGAAGCAAGAGATGTAGCACTAGCCAGAGCTATGCAGAACCAGCAATGCCTACGGAACTACCATAGTAGTCGAGTTCACCCCCGATCTTTTGTAGTAGGGGGCCTAGTCTTACGACTCAAGTAGGATGGTCACGACAAATTAGAGTCCCCAGGGGTGGGACCTTATATCGTTATAGAAGTCATCCCAGGAAGATCTTATCGACTACAATACAAGAAGACAGGCAAAGATGAGAGCAACCCGTGAAATGCAGAACAGCTCCGGCGTTTCTACGCGTAGAAGAAGCACGACGATAGAAAACTGCAAGATATGACCCTCTGAACCCAGAACATGGGGCCACAGGTCGGGTTCCTTGGGTCAACTCGACGATATGTATAATATGTCATGATTTTCCACTAGGGGGCTCCGACCCTTGAGTCGTATAAAGAAATATAAAAATCATTGAGATCATACACTCACGTATCTTCAAGAGATATTGCAAGGTTGTTCACAACCCTATATTCGTCAAAGAGCAAACGCGCAAGTAAATCAACACACCTCGGAACACTGATAGTTCCTCTGGTCAATTACTAAACACGATAGCATAAAATAAAGTTCATTACATATATTTATTACATAAAGCAATCTAAAGGAGCACCAACCCAAGGATTACATCAAAGGAAAATCTACTGAAAGTGCACTTCAGCCACGTAATCCTTCTGGCACTGAGTGCAGTCGTAGATCTTCACGTCAAACTTCGACGTACCACAATGGTAGTCAAAGAGCATGAAAAACCCTTGATGCAGGTCATGGTGCTCCGCAAATTGGGGCCAGCCACCCCTGAAGTACATCTCGCCGCGCCCATCGTAGTACACTTCCACTTCATAGGGAGTTCCTCCTCCAAACTGCTCGCGGAGGATTGCTTCATGAAGCTCCCACCCATCCATGAACTTGGTGAACCTTAGCGGAACATGCTGCTGCTCACGGCATTGAGCACCAGCAATACAGAAGAAAGAATAAATCTTGGCAGGAGGAGAAGGAGAAGCGTTGCGAGGAGCAGCACTGGCACCTGGAGCAACGGCGGCAGATGCCTTGGGCTTATTTTTACTCCCCAAAGGGCGGCCAGTGTGCCGCTTTGTAGATGCGGACGATGAAGCCACCAGGGAGGCGTCCTTCAGTTTGTTTTTACTACCATCGGGATGGCTGCATCCCCGCTTCTCCATCAGCACACCGGTGTCAAGGTTGGAAGCATCGGCGTCCGCCATTGGAAAGTTGCGCTTGGTGGAAAGAGAAAACCCTAGATGATATTTGGAGGAAGAAGATGATGCGGGGAAAACTCGCAAAGAAGGGATTAGGGTTTTCCCTGGCAAGCTGGCATACTTTATTTATAAGTAACCTTTTGTGGGCCTTTATGAATTACAGGTCCAAATAAAGTTACGGGCTTTGACATTTCACCCCGAGCAGAGAAAAGAACAGCGGCAAAATATATACAGGAAGGAAAGAAGATATGTGTAATCCTCCAAAAATAAAAGGTGATGCAAAGGAAAAATATTTGAGTCTATAAAATGTTGCAACGCACCCCCTTATAGCCTCGGGGGCTACTACCATCGGGAGCGCTTGACGCGCACCCGATGAATCAACAAGAATACTACAGTTGGAAGATGGGAAGACAAAATATTTGAGTCTACACCCGAAAAACTTTCGGCTATAGCCTCGGGGGCTACTCCCATCGGGAGCACTGGTCGTGCACCCAATGACAATGGACAACATTGGGTAAGTGATCAAAAATATCATCGACTACTTTGTCGACAACAATCTTTGACTATATTGTCGACAAATTAACATCGATTACTCCCATCGAGAGCTATTCACGATTATTTGAAGAAAGAACATCTCAAAGATTTTGCACATTTCAACAGTCAAACAAGGCTTGAAAAAGAAATTAATGATTCTCAAGCTAAGTCATCGCGACAAAGCTTGAATGTCGTGGTCATAGAAGATCATGAAGGTAAGACCCCAGGATCCGTCCTGTGTGGCCTAGTATACGCACCTGAATGCGCTCTGCTAGTAACTTTACATGTCTATGATGCGAAGAAAATCCTGGTGGATGCACTGGGTACCCTGAGAACTACTGGAATCTTTTCTTTGTAAGTCCTAAATGCGGCAAAAGATTAGGTTAGACCAGGTCCCAGACTCAAGTCGAAGGGGATTGAGTTTGAAGTAGGTAACAAGTATCTGCTCCGGTAGTTAACTGGCCTCTTGATCCATCAGAGCTGTTAGGCTTGTTAACCAAAAACCCCTTGCAAGATAACATAATGAAAGTTGTTCAAATTGAGTACAGGGAAAAGAAGAAGTCGAAGATTGATCAAGTCAAAGATGTGAAGATTTGAGATTCAACCCGAATCTACAATTCTGGTAGAATCTCGGGGGCTACTGACAAGGGTATAGCTAATAGAGCCCATTACTTGTGTACCCCTGAGGCCCGTTAAGCTAGGCCCAAGAATATTTGTTGTCAAAATACGAGTCTATGTCGTATACAGACATTGTAATATGTATCGGACCTGACCGGTTCCTTGAGACCTGGCCACCTATATATAGGGGCCAGGAGAGGATGGTCAGGGACAGATTGAGAGTAAGCCAAGTTGATCACCACACTTATTCTCGATACACGCCTTGTTTGACTGATCTTTACCTTCGAGTTCATCCGACGCCCTATTCCCCCAATCCTAAGTCCTTCATCTAGGATATTTGTCGAGTTAACCCTCGTCACTTCTCCTACCAGGAGGGACCAAGAGCTTGTTCCACACCCCTTGAAGCACCTCTGTAAACTCAGGAATGGCAAGCCAGCTAGTTTCAAAGAAGAACCTATTTGAGCGGTGCAGCATACCTTCCCAGAGTCCAGAATGAGAGGGGTGTGATCTGACCCAATCCTAGTCTCCGACGTCAGGGAGACCATTGCAAAGTGGCTTTCCCACTCTAGGGAAATGAAAACCCTGTCAAGAACACTTTAGACAAGGTCCGCCTGCTTGTTTGTCCACGTAACCCTCGCACCCCTGCGCTTGAGTTCTTGAATAGCCAATCTCGCAATGCAGTCATTAAATATGTGGATTCTTGGAAAATTTATGTTGTCATTATTCTTATCCCCAGCTCCCCTAATTAGATTAAAATCACCACCCACCATCACTGGGTCTTGGCATCTCAAGACTTTGTCCTCAAGCTCCTCAAGGAAAGCTGGAGCTCTAGCATGATTAGCAGGGCCATAAACCCCAATGTACTAAAAATGACTTTTGAAGCCCGGTGAGGACCACTGCACTGATGAAAAATTGGCCTTGATCAATCGAGCCTACTTCAAACATCTTGTCCCTGAAGCCAAGAAGCAGGCCCCTAGAATGCCCAAAAGCTGACACCCAACTCCAGTGAAACGTCTCCCCTGGTTACTTTTGAGCTTATGGTTTGTGAATGATTGTTTAATGGTCTTGTAGGAAAATCACATCAATGTTTTCCTTTCTCATGTAGTCCTTAAATTGGGTGCATCGGCCATGTCGGCCAAAGCCCCCAATGTTCCAGCCCATGATTCTCATTGAGTTACTGATTGGAAGATCGTGCTTGGCAAGCTGGAGTGTTGCGAAGATTAGTCCATGGGCCCAGCACTTGGGCCATGACCTTTATTTTCTTCCCTTTGAGTTCCTGCTTCTGTTGGCACACCTGCCACTGAGCTAGCGGCGTAGAATCACTCAAGCTTGGTTTCGGCACACTAGCACTCTGCAAAGTGGCGACAGACGATGCCCTTGGCTCACCAACAGCAGGCGTGGCTTCTTCTTGTTGGACAGGGGTGGCCTGATGGATAGCCTGAGCAAGCAACACTTGGGCAATTTATTTGGCACTCACCAGAGAGATAACTTGTCTCGGAGGTCAAAAGGAAGAATCCAAAACAAGAGCGCTATCCAAAGAAACTTCAAGAAAATGTGAATCTGGAAATGCAAGAAAGGAGACAAAAGCATCACTTGGAGCTGTACCTGGCGCGTTCTTGAGGGCTGTGGCGTGGATGGCCTTCTGGAGGATAGGTTCAGCATCGGAGCCCATGATACGGCTGATGCGGCAAGAACCGGAAGCTAAGGTCGACGCCTCTGGGGGAACCACGTGCGAAGGAGGAGGAGACGCCATGGCCTGGGCGGGTGAGACCACCGGGTTCTCCACCTCCTCATCCCTCTTCTACTTCATATCGGCAATGCGCACAGCGATGGTTTCATCATCGAAGTCCCGACCAGGAGGGATCTCCTATCCCACATCAGCATGGTCTACAGGCGTGATGACCCACAAGTATAGGGGGTGTATCGTAGTACTTTCGATGAATAAGAGTGTCGAACCCAACGAGGAGCAGAAGGTGTTGACAAGTGGTTTTGATCAAGGATTCACTGTAAATACTAGCAAACGGGTTTTTAGGGGTATTTGGTACTGCAAGTAAATAAAGTACGAGTAAATATAAGATAGTAATAATAATTGCAGTGAGTGGCCCAATCCTTTCTAGAACAAAGGACAAGCCGGTTGTGTAACTTATGATGACCAAACGTTCTCGAGGACACACGGGAGTTTCTATCAAGTGCTTTCGCTTCATACCGCTAAATAATCTTTATTGGTTTGATAAGTGTTATGGGGGTGAACCTGTGCTAGCGCACTACCCTTACTAGGATAAATACACACTTGTGATTATACCCCTTGCAAGCATCCGCAACTACAAGAAATTAATTAAGATAAATCTAACCACAGCCTTAAACTCTAAGATCCTACGCTCCCTGGTGCAATGGTTTCCCAACGGAGGTTTAGGTTTCTGTCACTCCAGCAACCCCACAATTGGTAGCCAAATTCACAATGCATCTCACTAGGCCCATAAATGGTGAAGTATCATGTAGTCGACGTTCACATGACACCACTAGTGAAATAGCACCACAACAAATAAATATCAAACCATTAAATATTACTCAACATAATTCCACTACTAACATCTTGACTTCTCCCATGTCCTCAAGAACTAAACGAACTACTCACAAGACATCATATCGATCATAATCAGAGGTGAAATAATGGTAAATAACAATCTGAACATAAACCTTAATTCAACGGTTCCACTCAATAGCATCAACCACAAGAGTAATCAACACCGGGAAAGTTTCCCCTAAGAATTTGACAAGATTCAACCCAAGATGTTACAGTGGAATGGCGTGGTGATGGTGGAGATGAAGGTGCTGGTGATGAGGATGATGGTGATGATGATCCCGATGAAGTCTGGCGCGATGATGATGATGATGGCAACGATCTCCCCTCTCCGGGAAGGAATTTCCCCGACAGATTTCTGTCTGCCGGAGAGCTTTTCTCTCTCTGGTGTTTTCCGCCCCGCAGAGGCGGCGGTGTCTATCTCTGAGCCCCCCTTGACTTAGGTTTTTGGGGACGATGAAATACGCGAAGGGGCGATGGTAGTAGTGGGCCAGGGTGGCCACACCACAGGCCGGCGCTGCCAGGGGTGGGCCCGCGCCCCCTGGTGGTGTGCCCACCCTGTTGGTCCTCTCGTCTCCTCCTTCTGGCTCCTCCAGTCTTCTGGCGAAATATAATTTTCTGGTATTTTTCTGGAACTTCCTGATCTTCCAAAATATGGTGTCTTGATGGTCCTTTTTCCAGCAGAATCCTGACTCCGGCAGCAAATCCTTCAATGATCATCAAACATGTAAAAACAGAGGAAACAACATAAGTATCATCTCTAAATGTGAAATATATAAATGAATAACAGTAAATTATGATACAAAATAGTGATGCAAAATGGACGTATCAACCCCCCCCCCCCAAGCTTAGACCTTGCTTGTTCCCAAGCGAAAACTAAACTTGGCAAATATGACCACAGGTTTATGGAGTGAAGTGTCGATAATCAAAATACGGACAAGAAGCATCACATTCACCAAGGCACAAATTATAATAGACAACAACTTCCCTTTATATGATATAGACTTGCAATAAGTAAAAGGGAATCACAAATAAAGATGCACAAGGTAAATTATAATTGGTGATGGCAAACCTTATTTCTTGGTCAGAGAACAATGAACAAACTATACTTGCTTTCGAACGGAGCCTTTTAAAAATGGAGCTAATATAGCAAAAACCATATGCTCAACGAAACAAACTTTTCAAAGATGCATTCTTTCAGATAAAAGCATTGTACTAAACAAAACAAGTTAGTAAACATGATTGAATGGATCAACATATGGATGAGTGAAACATGACAACTCAAATGCTTGCTTGAGATAGAAGGGAATAGGTTGACTCAACATAAAAGTAAAAGACAGGCCCTTCGCAGAGGGAAGCAGTGATTAAATATGTGCTAGAGCATTTCATTTGTAAAACAGAGGTAAAAGTTATTTTGAGAGGTGGTTGCTTTTGTCAACGACTAGCAACGGAGTTCTTGATATCTTCCATACTAAACAAGTGAGAGCGGTTACGAGATGTTGATTAATTGGCACATTGGTGCTCTTTTATGGCTTGGCACTCCTCCCCACCTTTTCCTTTCTCAAACCATGGCTAACTGATTCCATCGGGTGCCCACCAACTTTCACATACCATGGAGGAGTGCCTTTTTCTTTTCTTTCTCTTTTTTTAAGATTACAATGGTCTGACTAGCTCCCTTGCAAATTAATGACGAGCAGATGAAGCTGCCTAGTCGAGGGGTACTCAATTTAGTATGGAAGATAACAAACCCAACCACTACGTCCTCATGAGCTAAAAACAGTGGCACAAAATGAGAAGTATTTGAAGGTTTTTGAAAGGTAGCACATGAAAATTTACTTGGAATGGCTTGAAATACCATGCATAGGAATTTATAGTTGACTCTTTGGAAGTAACTTGGTTTTTGGGAGTTGGATGCACGAGAAGTATTCCCTCTCAGTACAGGTTTTTGGCTAGCAAGGCTGGGTAGCAAGCATAAGAGTTGCATGAAACAAACAAACATACATATAATAGGAACAATCATGCAACTTCCTTGAAAGTACAAAAGATTTTAACTTCAGAATACTATTGCTTATGAGCCAAACATGAAGGAAAGCTGAAATGATGTAACTACAAACACTTCTTTCTTCTTTTCTACTCAAACCTCAAGGTAATGTTGCTACTGACCAAGCTAAGTTTGCCAAAACCAACTAAATTTACTCATGCTCCCAAAGTGATACCAATACTAGTCAACAAGACTAATCATATAAGAAACATTGCAAACTAAAATAAAGTGTGCGAAAAGTAAACGATAAAGCTTCTCATTAATATTTCATTACCGCAACTCACACCAAGGGATACATAGATAACCAACTAAGGGGGATACTTCCACACTGCAAACTATTCTATAAGATAACTTCTCTATTCATGATATGACTCTACTTGAAAAGTAAATGAGTAAAAGATAATGATGTGATACCGCGGCACTCCCCCAAGCTTGGAACAAACCAAGGGGATGCCTATACCAATGACGAATTACTCCTTCGGCGGCGGTGGTGAGTCCTTCATAAGCTTCTCAATCAAATCTCTCAAGTCATCAATCTTGTAGCTGAGGTTACGAATCATCTCTGAATTGTGCTCAATACGGCTCATGAACCTGTCAGCCTGAGAATCCCAGCTTTTGGAATTATTTCCCCATCCTTCTTCACTCTTGGAGCTTTCTTTTCTTGCATTGTTAGAACGATCTATATCCCAACCAGAGGGCAATTGTGACCTTAGTACCTTTTGAAACTGATGTTCATGTATTAGAGTATGGAAGTGGTTGTTGCTTAACGGGGATGTCCGTGGAGCTAAGGTGTGACGCGGCACACCCCCTCCGGTGCTCATCCATGAGCTTCTTTTAAACTTGCTAGGGTTCGTCACCACTCTGATACTTGCGATGATAGCACGTGGGACCAAGCGTTGCTCTTCTTCTATCTCCTCCTTCTCGGCTTCACTCCCGACCTCCTCCTTTGGCTCGAGGTCTTGGTGATCATCTCCTAAAGGCATCTTCTCCTTGTCATTGCTTAAAGGAGCCATGGTGCTCCCAAAACTGAGATCAACTCCTGACAGAAACAGCTTGAAACGAAAACACGACGAGAAAACGATATACAGACCTTGGGCAATCCGGGGGGTTATATAGGCGAAAATTAAACATCGATGCAAAATCACAGGAGGAAACCGGGACGGAAACGAGCTCCGGGGTGCTCTCACCATAGGGCGGCGCGGCCTGGAGTGGGCCCGCGCCCCCTGGTGGTGAGGACACTCCGGACTCCATCTCCTGCCTGTTTTCGTCTCGCGATTTTTCATATTTAATAAAAACAATAAAAATATTAATGGAAAAGTTTAACGCGAACCTTTTCTGACTAGAACTGTTACCTATTCGAAAACGAACTCTGCAGGTTCCTGCATATTGTCCTGGATGAATTCTTCCGGAGTCACCGTTTGAATAACATCAACATCTTCATTATATGAATCTCCAGCAATATAATGTTTGAGTCTTTGCCCATTTACCACTTTTGTAGTGTTGTGTTTTAATGAAGCAATCTTTATCACACCTGTGTGGTACACCTCTTCAATAACATAGGGTCCTTCCCATTTTGAGAGTAATTTTCCTGCAAAAAATCTGAGACGAGACCTATACAATAGAACTTTCTCACCAACCTGAAACTCTCACTTAAGAATTCTCTTATCATGCCATTGCTTGACTTTCTCTTTGAAAAGTCTGGCATTCTCGTAAGCTTTGTTTCTCCACTCATCTAAAGAACTCAAATCTAACAACCTTTTCTTACTGGCAAGATTAAAATCCCTATTAAGCTCTTTCACTGCCCAAAAAGCTTTGTGTTCTAATTCTAAGGGCAAGTGACACGCTTTTCCGTAAACCATCTTGTAAGGAGACATGCCCATGGGATTCTTATAAGCAGTTCTATAAGCCCATAAAGCATCGTTTAACTTGCTAGCCCAGTTTTTCCTAGATCTATTGACAGTCTTCTGCAAGATAGACTTGATCTCTCTATTTGGAAGCTCTACCTGCCCACTAGTTTGGGGATGATAAGCAGAAGCAATTCTATGATTAACGTCATATCTAGCAAGAGTTTTTCTAAAACCACCATGAATAAAATGAGAACCTCCGTCAGTCATAAGATATCTAGGTACTCCAAACCTAGGAAAAATAACATCCTTAAGCATTTTTAACAAGGTCTCACCATCGGCGCTCTTTGTAGGTATGACTTTTACCCACTTGGTAACATAATCAACAGCAACAAGTATATGAGTATAACCTTCTGAAGGAGGAAAAGGACCCATAAAGTCAAATCCCCAATAATCAAATGGTTCAATAACAAGAGTGTAACTCATAGGCATTTCATTACGTCTAGAAATATTACCAACTCTTTGACATTCATCGCAAGATAAAACATACTTTCTAGCATCTTTAAAAAGGGTTGGCCAATAAAAACCTAATTGTAGAACCTTTTGTGCAGTTCTATCTCTAGCATGATGTCCTCCATAAGCACTACCATGGCATTTTCTCAATATTTCTTGTTGCTCATATTCTGGAACACATCTTCACATAATACCATCAACTCTTTCTTTATATAAGTGTGGGTCATCCCAAAAGTAATGCCTCAAGTCGTAAAAGAATTTTCGTCTTTTCTGAGCTGTAAAGGTTGGAGGCAAATACTTGGAAACAATAAAGTTAGAACAACTTGCTAAGACTTCTTATGAAAATGACACGCCTAATGAAAATTTTCGAGTAGAACAACTTGCTTCTATTGCTCTTGCTCCTAATAATGCCTTGTAGCAATTCATGGAAGATCATGAAAGTGATGTTTTTAGCAAGGAAAGAGAAGAGATTGACGATATTCTTCTTCATCAACCACCATTACTCAAGCATAATCTACCTGTGGAGGATCTTGGTACCACTTTGCCACCTAAGGAAGATCCTGTGTTTGAATTAAAGCCTTTGCCTGATAATCTTAAATATGCTTATATAGATGATAAGAAAATATATCCTGTTATTATTAGCTCTAAACTTTTAGGAAAGGAAGAAGAAAGATTATTGGAGATATTGAGGAAACACCGAGGAGCTATGGGATATACTCTTGATGATTTAAAAGGGATTTCTCCCACTTTATGTCAGCATGCCATTAATATGGAGAAAGACGCGAAGCCAGTCGTGGAGCATCAACGCCGCCTAATTCCCAAGATGAAGGATGTGGTAAGAAATGAGGTATTAAAGCTCCTTGATGCTGGTATTATTTATCCTATTGCTGATAGTAGATGGGTTAGTCATGTTCATTGTGTTCCTAAGAAAGGAGGTATGACTGTTGTGCCTAATGAGAATAACGAGCTTATTCCTCAAAGGGTAGTAGTTGGTTATAGGATGTGCATTGATTATAGGAAGGTAAACAAAGTTACTAAGAAAGATCATTACCCTTTACCATTTATAGATCAGATGTTAGAAAGGTTGTCTAAGAAGACTCATTTTTGTTTCCTTGATGGTTATTCTGGTTTTTCTCAAATTGCTGTTAAGAAGGATGATCAAGAGAAAACCACTTTTACCTATCCTTACGGAACTTATGCTTATAGACGTATGCCGTTTGGTTTATGCAATGCTCCTACTACTTTTCAAAGATGCATGTCTGCTATTTTTCATGGCTTTTGTGAAGAAATTGTGGAGGTCTTCATGGACGATTTCTCTGTCTATGGAACTTCTTTTGATAATTGTTTGCACAACCTTGATAAAGTTTTGCAGAGGTGCGAAGAAACTAACCTTGTTCTTAATTGGGAAAAATGCCACTTTATGGTGAATGAAGGAATTGTCCTTGGACATAAAATTTCTGAAAGAGGTATTGAAGTTGACAGAGCAAAAGTGGAGGCAATTGAGAAAATGCCCTATCCCAGAGATGTTAAAGGTATTTGTAGTATTCTTGGTCATGCTGGTTTCTATAGGAGGTTTATTAAAGATTTCTCTAAGATTTCAAAGCCTCTTACTAATCTTCTTCAAAAGGATGTACCATTTGTCTTTGATGATGACTGTAAGGAAGCTTTTGAAACTCTTAAGAAGGCTTTAACTACTGCTCCTATTGTTCAACCACCTGATTGGAATTTACCTTTTGAAATTACGTGTGATGCTAGTGATTTTGCTGTTGGTGCTGTTCTTGGATAGCACGTAGATAATAAGTTGAATGTTATTCATTATGCTAGTAAGACTCTTGATGCTGCTCAGAAGAATTATGCTACTACTGAGAAAGAGTTTCTTGCTGTTGTTTTTGCATGTCATAAGTTTAGATCTTACATTGTTGATTCTAAAGTTACTATTCATACTGATCACGCTGCTATTAGATATCTTATGACTAAGAAGGATGCTAAGCCTAGGCTTATTAGATGGGTGTTGCTTTTACAAGAGTTTGATTTGCATATCGTAGATAGGAAAGGTGCTAAAAATCCTGTGGCTGACAACTTGTCTAGATTGGAAAATATTTCTTTTGATCCTATTCCTATTAATGATAGTTTTCCAAATGAACAGTTGGCTGCAATAAATGTAACTTCGCGAGACCTTCCTTGGTATGCTGATTATGCTAACTTTATTGTTTCCAAGTATTTGCCTCCAACCTTTACAGCTCAGCAAAGAAGAAAATTCTTCTATGATTTGAGGCATTATTTTTGGGATGACCCACACTTATATAAAGAAGGAGTTGATGGTATTATGAGAAGATGCGTACCAGAATATGAGCAACAAGAGATATTAAGAAAATGCCATAGTAGTGCTTATGGAGGGCATCATGCTGGAGATAGAACCGCGCAGAAGGTTCTACAATCAGGTTTTTATTGGCCAACCCTCTTTAAAGATGCCAGAAGGTATGTTTTATCTTGTGATGAATGTCAAAGAGTTGGTAATATTTCTAGACGCAATGAAATGCCTATGAATTACACTCTTGTTATTGAACCATTTGATTGTTGGGGATTTGACTTTATGGGTCCTTTTCCTCCTTCAAAAGGCTATACCCATATACTTGTTGCTGTTGATTATGTTACTAAATGGGTAGAAGCCATACCTACAAAGAGTGCCGATGGTGAGACCTCGTTGAAAATGCTTAAGGATGTTATTTTTCCTAGGTTTGGTGTGCCTAGATATCTTATGACTGACGGAGGTTCTCATTTTATTCACGGTAGTTTTAGAAAAACTCTTGCTAGATATGATGTCAATCATAGAATTGCTTCTGCTTATCATCCCCAAACTAGTGGGCAGGTAGAGCTTTCAAATAGGGAGATCAAGTCTATCTTGCACAAGACTGTCAATAGATCTAGGAAAAACTGGGCTAGTAAGTTGAATGATGCTTTATGGGCTTATAGAACTGCTTATAAGAACCCCATGGGTTTGTCTCCTTATAAGATGGTTTACGGAAAAGCGTGTCACTTGCCCTTAGAATTAGAACACAAAGCTTTTTGGGCAGTGAGAGAGCTTAATAGAGATTTTAAACTAGCTGGTAAGAAAAGGTTGTTAGATTTGAGTTCTCTAGATGAGTGGAGAAACGAAGCGTATGAGAATGCCAGACTTTTCAAAGAGAAAGTCAAGCAATGGCATGATAAGAGAATTCTTAAGAGAGAGTTTCATGTTGGTGAGAAAGTTCTATTGTATAGGTCTCGTCTCAGATTTTTTGCAGGAAAATTACTTTCAAAATGGGAAGGACCATATGTTATAGTGGAAGTGTACCGCTCAGGTGCTATTAAGATTGCTTCACTAAAGGATGATTCTACACAAGTGGTGAATGGGCAAAGACTCGAACATTATATTTCTGGTGATTCTTATAATGAAGATGTTGATGTTATTGAAACAGTTTCTCCAGAAGAATTCATCCAAGACAAATTGCAGATACCTGCAAAGTTCGTTTTCGAATAGGTAACAGTTCTAGTCAGAGACGTTTCGCGAAAAGCTCTTCCTTTAATATTTTTGTTGTTTTTATTAAATATGAAAAATCACGAGATGAAAACGGGCAGGAAAAGGAGTCCGTGTGTTTCTCACACGTAGGTGGCGCGGGTCCACCCCTGGCCGCGCCACCTAGGTGTGAGAACACCCCGGAACTCGTTTCCGTCCCGGTTTCCTCCTGTGACTTCGCTTTGATGTATAATTTTCGCCTATTTAAACCCCCGGAGTCCCCGGGGTCTGTATATCGTTTTCTCGTCGTGTTTTATTTCGAGCTGTTTCTGTCAGGAGTTGATCTTAAGCTTGGGGGAGCCATGGCCTCTTCAAGCGATGACAAAGGCAAAAGACCCTGGGAATTTGTTCACCTAGGCCAAAAGTGGAAGGAGGAGCAAGGTTCTGGAAGAGCAAGGCCGAAAAACCCTGCTTTTGAAGGACCAACAAAAGCTAGACGTATCTTTTCTCATGATCTGCAGGGACCAACGTATCATGTTTTGGATCTTAGCTCCATGCCCGTGATAGAACATGGGATGCTGGTCACTTTTGAGTTTTGCACTCAGTATCAAGCCTTGAAGAGAGAGGTAGAGATGCTTCAAGAAGAGAATCTCAGGCTTCGCAGAATGCAGGAATATTTCATTAATCCAAGGCTGCTACCAACACCGCCAAAGGAGTAATTCGTCATCGGTTTAGGCATCCCCTTGGCTTGTTCCAAGCTTGGGGGAGTGCCGCGGTATCACATCATTACCTTTTGCTCATTTACTTTTCAAGTAGTGTCATATCATGAATAGAGAAGTTATCTTATAGAATAGTTTGCAGTTTGGAAGTATCCTCCTTAGTTGGTTATCTATGTATCCCTTGGTGTGAGTTGCGGTAATGAAATATTAATGAGAAGTTTTATCGTTTACTTTCCGCACACTTTATGTTAGTTTACAATCTCTCTTGTATGACTAGTCCTGTTGATTGGTATTGGTATCACATTGGGAGCATGAGTAAATTTAGTTGGTTTTGGCAAACCTAGCTTGGTCAGTAGTAAACTTTACCTTGAGGTTTGAGTAGAAAAGAATAAAGAAGTGCTTGTAGTTACATCACTTCAGTTTTCCCTTATGTTTGGCTTATAAGCATTGTTATTCTCAAAGTTAAAATTATTGTACTTTCAAGGGATTTTGCATGATTGTTCTTATTATATGTATGTTTGTTTGTTTCATGCAACTCTTATGCTTGCTACCCAGCCTTGCTAGCCAAAAACCTGTACTGAGAGGAAATACTTCTCGTGCATCCAAATTCCCAAAAGCCCAGTCACTTCCAAAGAGTCCACTATAAATTCCTATGCATGGTATTTCAAGCCATTCCAAGTAAATTTTCATGTGCTACCTTTCAAAAACCTTCAAACACTTCTCATTTTGTGCCACTGTTTTTAGCTCATGAGGACGTAGTGGATGGGTTTGTTATCTTCCATACTAAATTAAGTACCCCTCGACTAGGCAGCTTCATCTGCTCGTCATTAATTTTGCAAGGGAGCTGGTCAGACCATTACAATCTCAAAAAGAAAAGAAAAAGAAAAGCACTCCTCCATGGAATGTGAAAGTTGGTCGGCACCCGATGGAATCGGTTAGCCATGGTTTGAGAAAGGAAAAAAGGTGGGGAGGAGTGCCAAGCTATAAAAGAGCACCAATGTGCCAATTAATCAAACATCTCGGAACCGCTCTCACTTGTTTAGTATGGAAGATATCAAGAACTCTGTTGCTAGTCGTTGACAAAAGCAACCACCTCTCAAAATAACTTTTCACCTCTGTTTTGCAAATGAAAAGCTCTAGCACATGTTTAATCCCTGCTTCCCTCTGCGAAGGGCCTATCTTTTACTTTTATGTTGAGTCAACCTATTTCCCTCTGTCTCAAGCAAGCATTTGAGTTGTTATGTTTCACTCATCCATATGTTGATCCGTTTAATCATGTTTACTATCTTCCTTGTTTTGTATAATGCTTTTGTCTGAAGGAATATATCTCTGAAAGCTTTCTATGAATGCAAAAGTTTGTTTTGTTGAGCATATAGTCTTGCTATATTAGCTCTGTTTTAAAAGGCTCCATTCAAAAGAAAGAACAGCTTGTTCTTCATTCTTTGACCAAGAACTAAGGTTTGCCATTGCCAATTATAGTTTACGTTGTGCATCTTTACATGTGATTCTCTTTACCTATTGCAAGTCTATATCTTATAAAGGGAAGTTGCTGTCTATTATAACTTGTGCCTTGGTGAATGTGATGCTTCTTGTCCGTATTTTGATTATCGACACTTCACTCCATAAACCTGTGGTCATGTTTACCGAGTTTAGTTTTCGCTTGGGGACAAGCGAGGTCTAAGCTTGGGGGGGTTGATACGTCCATTTTGCATCACTATTTTGTATCATAATTTACTGTTATTCATTGATATATTTCATATTTAGAGTTGATACTTATGTTATTTCCCTTGTTTCCACATGTTTGTTGATCATCGGAGGATTTGCTGCCGGAGTCAGGATTCTGCTGGAAAAAGGACCATCAAGGGACCATATTTTGAAGATCAGGAAAATTCCAGAAAAATACCAGGAAATTATATTTTCCCAGAAGACTCAGGAAGCCAGAAGTAGGAGTCGAGAGGAGCCAGGGGGGCCCACACGCCAGGGTGGCGCGGCCTGACCCCTGGCCGCGCCAGCCCTGTGTGAGGCCACCCTGGCCCACTTCTGGTCTCGCCCCTTCGCGTACTTCATCGTCCCCGAAAACCTAAGTCAAGGGGAAGGCTCAGAGTTAGACACAGCCGCCTCTGCGGGGCGGAGAACACCAGAGAGAGAAAAGCTCTCCGGCAGGGAGAAATCTGCTGGGGAAATTCCTTCCCGGAGAGGGGAGATCGTCGCCATCGTCATCACCATCGCACCGGACTTCATCGGGATCATCATCGTCATCATCTCCATCACCAGCACCTTCATCTCCACCATCACCACGCCATCCCGCTGTAACATCTTGAGTTGGATCTTGTTATATTCATAGGGGAAACTTTCCCGGTGTTGATTACTCTTGTAGTTGATGCTATTGAGTGGAACCGTTGAGTTAAGGTTTATGTTCAGATTGTTATTTACCATTATTTCACCTCTGATCATGATCCATATGATGTCTTGTGAGTAGTTCGTCTAGTTCTTGAGGACATGGGAGAAGTCAAGATGTTAGTAGTGAATTATTGTTGAGAAATATTTAATGGTTTGATATTGTTATGGTGCTATTTCACTAGTGGTGTCATGTGAACATCGACTACATGATACTTCACTATTTATGGGCCTAGTGAGATGCATTGTGTATTTGGCTACCAATTGTGGGGTTGCTGGAGTGACAGAAACCTAAACCTCCGTTGGGAAACCATTGCACCAGGGAGCGTAGGATCTTAGAGTTTAAGGCTGTGGTTAGATTTATCTTAATTACTTTCTTGTATTTGCGGATGCTTGCAAGGGGTATAATCACAAGTGTGTATTTATCCTAGTAAGGGTAGTGCGCTAGCACAGGTTCACCCCCATAACACCAATCAAACCAATAAAGACTATTGGCTTTATGAAGCGAAAGCTCTTGACAGAAACTCCCGTGTGTCCTTGAGAACGTTTGGTTATTATAAGTACACAACCGGCTTGTCCTTTGCTGAAGAAAGGATTGGGCCACTTGCTGCAATTGTTACTACTGTCTTTTATTTACTCGCACTTTATTTACTCGTATTACCAAATACCCCTGAAAACCTGTTTGCTAGTATTTACAGTGATTCCTTGATCAAAACTGCTCATCAACACCTTCTGCTCCTCGTTGGGTTCGACACTCTTATTTATCGAAAGTACTACGATACACCCCCTATACTTGTGGGTCATCAGGGTGATGCGGTACGGTGTTGATAGTTTTTCACCGTCTAGTTGGGAACCCCAAGAGGAAGGTATGATGAATATAGCAGCAAGGTTTTCCCTCAGTAAGAAACCAAGGTATGTCGATCAGGAGAGGAAAAAGCCAATACGACTGAAGGTGATGCTTGCTAGTCTAGTGACACTCCAACAAGGGCGCCGTTTACGATCAAACGAGTTAGCACGTCTTTAACTAGTAGCAACGTGGAACCTGCACACAACACAACCAAATACTTTGCTCTCAACTTACGATGAGGTTGTCAATCTCACCGGTTTGCTGTAAACAAAGGAATGAGCATATCGAGTGGAAAATAGAATAGTATGCGAGAACAGTAAACAGTGTGAGTAAAGTAAACAGGTGATAGCAATATAAAGGAAATAGGACCGGGGTCCACAGTTCACTAGTGGTGTCTCTCCATAAGATAAAATAACACATGCTGGGTAAACAAATTACAGTTGGGCAATTGATAGAATAAAGACAACGTGTATATGTCGAGAGGATCACTATGAGATTTACTCTGGGCATTACAACAAGATACATAGACCGCCATCCAACTGCATCTATGACTAATAATCCACTTGTGGCGAATCAATCCGAGAACTCCACAAGTATTAAGTTGCGAACAACAGATAATTGCATTAAGTAAAGTGTGTAATGTAAACAAAGCATATGCCCTCGAGCATATGAATGTTGTTTTCCCCCTAGTAGCAACAACACATCTACAACCTTAGAGGATTCTGTCACTCCCCCAGATTAAATAGAGGCATGAACCCACTATCGAGCATAAATACCCCCTCTTGGACTCACTAGCAACTACTTGGCCAAGATAGCTACTAACAACGGAGAGCATGCAGGATCATAAACAACATAGAGATAACATAAGATAATATTTAGCACATCAACTCAATCATAACACCAATATTCATCGGATCCCAACAAACACAACATGTAGAATTACATAACGGTAATCTCGATCATGTAAGGCAGCTCACGAGATCTAAACATGAAGCACATGGTGGAGAAGACAACCATCTAGCTACTGTTATGGACCCATAGTCCAAGGTAGACTACTCACTCATCACTCCGGAGGCAAGAATGGCGATGAAGAAGACCTCCGGTGGCGATTCCCCTCTCCGGCAGGGTGCCGAGAAGAGCTTCTGGACCCTCTCGATCTTCGGGTCGATGGCGGAGGCGGATCGCGATGTGTTCTGGAAAAGTGATCGGCTGTTTAGGTTTTTCCCGTCGGGGGGGTCTTTATAGGCGAAGGGGCAGCGTCAGAAGTGGACCAGGGGGCCCACACCACAGGCCGGCGCGGGCCAGGGGTGGGCCACGCCCCTAGTGGTGTGGCCACCCTCTGGTCCGGCTCCGTCTCCTCTTCGGTGTTCTGGAAGCTCCGTGAAATATCTGGACGACTGGCTTTGGTTTAGTCCAATTCCGAGAATATTTCCTGTGTAACTTTTCTGAAACACAAAAACAGCAGAAAAACAAGGAACTGGCACTGTGGCATCTCGTTAATAGGTTAGTTCCAGAAAATACATAAAAATGCCACGAAGTGTAACGAAACACTAAGCAAATGGTGTAAAAACAAGCATGGAGCATCAAAAATTATGGATACGTTGGAGACGTATCAGCATCCCCAAGCTTAACTCCTGCTCGTCCTCGAGTAGGTAAGTGATAACAAAAGAAATAATTTTTGAGGTGACATGCACCTACACAATCTTGATCATGTATGTAAGCGTTGTACGCTGGGATCAAAAGAACTTAAAACATGGACATGAAAGATATAATCTTGATAGAAGAAACTTAGCAACCATGTTATAACATGAAAATGAACACAAACAAAAGATCATGAAAATGAAACAATGAAAGTCAAATGTGTGTTCAAATTATATGGAAAACATACAAATGGTTTTCAGCTTGTCCTTCATGGAGAGCAAAACATAAATGCATAGGACACCTTCAAGTTTAAGAGGGCGACTAGATACAAGTAATTTAAGAACAAGTGAAACCAACATCATGAATCAATCAATGAAAACTTTGGGACAATGCACATTATACTCAGAATGACAACTATGCTCTCTTAATGGTGCATAAAGATAGAAGGTGGTGACACAACATAAAAGTAAAAGAAAGGGCCTTCGCGGAGGGAAGCAGTGATTGCAAGTTTTATAAACCTTCAAAAATTATGGTACTTACCGGCTTTGAGCTCTCATTGCCCCCATCATAAGCATCTTGAATGGTTAAAGTTAATGTGAGAACACTTATGCTGCATATGCTTGAGAAATCATAAGTTGAAAACCTCGTGTCCCGTGAAATACGAATACCCAAACCTCATGCTACTTTACTTAGAGTCCCAAGCAAGCTCTTGTCATTGTATGTATACACGTATCATCGAGAACCGCCAACGGGGTACCTCCGTGCCCGATGACATGGAACAAGCCCACATCAAAATGACAGGACAAACAAACAATGAACACCTCGGCATCTCTTTTATTTACCATTGGTATAGCTTTTTATTACGAGATGCGTCGTCGAATGTTCACTATGGGCATGCTATAAATTTCCACCATGAATTATGCATGGCTTAGATTAGCGGCCCAGGCATTTCTCTAACACGTATACAAACTCCATGATCACGCAAGATTCCCAATTCATTTCGCACCGCGAGTATCCATAAACAAAAGATCACGATATCAACTCAAATGAAAGATAGTGCAATGTTGAAAGCTTGCCCCATGACGGCATGGCTAGGCTAATTCCCAACTTATAACTTGCAAGCATAACAACTCAACATAAGTGACCACAATGTCAAAATTTTAAAATGAGAAAAGTAAAGTGTGTCATCCGGTTCGTGAGAGCTTTACCGACCAATTTTCGCATAACACAAAAAAGAGTTTAATTTGAAGGATAGATAAAAGCAAGTCAAATGTACTTGGAATAGAAAATTGCTAATAGGTATGTATGGTGGACACTTTGGCAAACTTGGTTTTTAGGAGTTGGATGCACGAGTAGAGCTCATACTCAGTACAAAACGAAGGCTAGCAAAAGACTGGGAGCGACCAACTAAGAGAGCAATAATGGCCATAATCATGCAGAGCGACAAAGCGACATTAAAAGAAGCATAAGATGGCATCAAAATCCAACAACTAAATGATCATAGAGGCAATGGCGACTTTATATGAGTCTAACATGTGTGAACATGCGCCAAGTCAACCCAAATAAAGCATCAAAGGAGAAAACCAAAATAATGCTTCCAAATAATTAAAACAACGCATGATTTTTTCAAAGGCTCATTAAGCAATCTCAGTTATTTTAGACAAGTCATGCTACAGCAAAACCACTAAGCATACTATCAAAAAGACATCAAGCACGACATGCAAAAGCCTAGGCCGCAGTCTACACAAGCTCCATATTGTACCACTTTTTTGCATAAAGCTTTTTCTCTTTTCCAACACCATTCAAACTTTTTATAACCAACTCTTTTGATGAAAACCAATAAGGACCAGAGGCAAAAATACACCTTGATGAAAAGATATAAAAAGATCTGAACACATATCAAGGCGAAAATCAAAAGCTAAACGCAGTTCTAGAAAAGGAGAACACTCGTTGAAATGGTAGGAGTGAAAAACGGAGTGTTCTTGGCAAATGAAAAGCAAGGCAACTTCTCCAAAAGGAATTTGTTGGGGTCCAACCATTTATTGCAGCAAACAAAACTAAACAAAACTAAAAACTAAAAACAACTGACGCTCCAAGAAAAACGCATAATGCATGAAGCAATAAAAATATAGTGCGTTGAAAGGTGACCTAATTTTTGCCGATGAAGAAGGGGTGCCTCGGGGGTATCCCCAAGCTTTGCGCTTGTACTTCTTGGATATTTCTTGGGGTGACATGGGCATCCACAAGCTTGAGCTTTTGTCCATTCTTCAACTCATCTCGTCATTCTCCAATCCCTACACTTGAAAACTTCCTTCATACAAAACTAAACACAAATCTATTAGCAACATTAGTGTAAGCATAACATAGAATCAACCCTTTTTGCTTCAGGTTTCAACTCAAAACCACCACATATAAAGCATATACTACTGTAGCAACTTTCCCAAAAGTTCCGTGATCAAAAGAACTCAAAAAGAAAGCGATAAAGCGGCAAACACAAATATTGGCAGAAATCTGTCAAAACAGAACAGCTAACAAAGATCGAATTTTTAGAGGGTTTTCGGTTGCTCAAATCAAAAAGTGTTCAACTAATGAAAGTTTGGATATAACCTGGGTCATATGCACAAGAAGTATCAGGTCCAGAAGATATACATAGAATTTTCACAAATTTTTACGGTGCAGCACCGAAAACTGTTTCAGGACAGCAACATCCCCAAATCTTACCTCACTGAAATTAGAGGCTTCTCTTGGCACAACAACGAAATAAAAAGGATAAGGAGAGGTTATTACAGTAGTAATAACTTCCAAGACTCAAATAAAAGAAAAAGAACTGAATATAAAAACATCTGGGTTATCTCCCAAGAGTGCTTTTCTTTAACGCCTTTGAGCTAGGCGCAGAAAATGCGAATCAAGTAATATCAAAAGAGGCATTAAGATCCATTGAAGAGGTCTTCTCAATAAGGCATTGTATTTCATCCACATAAGTTTTTGAAGACCCTTTGTGATCACGCTTTGGTTCACTCAAATCACTAAAAAGATTTTTGGGACAGATCCAATCAAAATTATTTTCAAAAGCTTCATACAATCCCAAGAGTTTGCTAGGTATAGGTATTTTGGTTTCCTCATTGATTGTACTAACAACCTTTATAGGTGAACCAAGCTTATTAAAATGTTTAAGAACTTTCCTAGCTTCAATCGCAACATCTCTAAATTCTATGCGCAAAGCTTCAAGGATAAAAGCTTTCTTTTCGGGATCCTCAATATCATGAAGCTTAAGAAACATGTATTGCATAAAAGGATTAAGGCTAGCAAACCTAGCTTCTAACATGTGAATTAAATAAGCAGAAGCAACTTCATAACTAGGAGCAAGCTCGGCCAAAGACTTTTCCTCAATATCTTTATGCATACTGATATGATTAAAGAACTCCTCGATGTTACTTTTTCCAATAATTGAACCACTACCTACTGAGAGGTCCTCCAAAACGTACTTAGGAAACAACATAATGAACTAAAGTAAAGAAATAACAACTATAAAGGAAACTAATTTTTTTGTGTTTTTGATAAAACGATGCAAGTAAAAATAAAGTAAAGCAAAACAATAAACAAAGTAAAGGATGTGCGTGCGAAACTCCCCTTGCAGAAGTCTTCTTTTTCCTCCCCGGCAACGGCGCTAGAAAAGAGCTTGATGCGGTACGGTGTTGATAGTTTTTCACCGTCCAGTTGGGAACCCCAAGAGGAAGGTATGATGAATATAGCAGCAAGGTTTTCCCTCAGTAAGAAACCAAGGTATGTCGATCAGGAGAGGAAAAAGCCAATACGACTGAAGGTGATGCTTGCTAGTCTAGTGACACTCCAACAAGGGCGCCGTTTACGATCAAATGAGTTAGCGCGTCTTCAACTAGTAGCAACGTGGAACCTGCACACAACACAACCAAATACTCTGCTCCCAACTTACGATGAGGTTGTCAATCTCACCGGTTTGCTATAAACAAAGGAATGAGCGTATCGAGTGGAAAATAGTAATAGTATGCGAGTAAAGTAAACAGTGCGAGTAAAGTAAACATGTAATAGCAATATAAAGGAAATATGACCGGGGTCCACAGTTCACTAGTGGTGTCTCTCCATAAGATAAAATAACACATGCTGGGTAAACAAATTACAGTTGGGCAATTGATAGAATAAAGACAACGTGCATATGTTGAGAGGATCACTATGAGATTTACTCTGGGCATTACAACAAGATACATAGACCGCCATCCAACTGCAACTATGACTAATAATCCACTTGTGGCGAATCAATCCGAGAACTCCACATGTATTAAGTTGCGAACAACAGATAATTGCATTAAGCAAAGTGTGTAATGTAAACAAAGCATATGCCCTCGAGCATATGAATGTTGTTTTCCCCCTAGTAGCAACATCACATCTACAACCTTAGAGGTTTTTGTCACTCCCCTAGATTAAATAGAGGCATGAACCCACTATCGAGCATAAATACTCCCTCTTGGAGTCACTAGCAACTACTTGGCCAAGATAGCTACTAACAACGGAGAGCATACAAGATCATAAACAATATAGAGATAATATAAGATAATATTCAGTACATCAACTCAATCATAACACCAATATTCATCGGATCCCAACAAACACAACATGTAGAATTACATAACGGTAATCTCGATCATGTAAGGCAGCTCACGAGATCTAAACATGAAGCACATGGTGGAGAAGACAACCATCTAGCTACTGCTATGGACCCATAGTTCAAGGTAGACTACTCACTCATTGCGCCGAAGGCAAGCATGGCGATGAAAAAGACCTCCGGTGGCGATTCCCCTCTCCGGCAGGGTGCCGGGAAGAGCTTCTGGACCCTCCCGATCTTTGGGTCGACGGCGGCAGCAGATCGCGATGTGTTCTGGAAAAGTGATCGGCTATTTAGGTTTTTCCCATCGGGGGGTCTTTATAGGCGAAGGGGCAGCATCAGAAGTGGACCAGGGGGCCCACACCACAGGCCGGTGCGGGCCAGGGGTGGGCTGCACCCCCTGGTGGTGTGGTCACCCTCTGGTCTGGCTCCGTCTCCTCTTTGGTGTTCTGGAAGCTCCGTGAAATATCTGGACGACTGGCTTTGGTTTTGTTCAATTCCGAGAATATTTCCTGTGTAACTTTTCTGAAACACAAAAACAGCAGAAAACGGGGAACTGGCACTGTGGCATCTCGTTAATAGGTTAGTTCCGGAAAATACATAAAAATGCCACGAAGTGTAACGAAACACTAAGCAAATGGTGTAAAAACAAGCATGGAGCATCAAAAATTATGGATACGTTGGAGACGTATCAGGAGGCGACGCGTAGACTGGCTGGGTCGGGTCGACCGAGCCACCTGGTCGGGTTCGACCAGGCAGGCCGGCGCCGACAGGTGGGCCAGGGGGCCGACAAGCGGGCCCAATCTGTCAGCTGGGTTTTGTGTTCAGAAAATATCTAAAAGGATCCTAGGAAAAAGAATTCTAATTTAAAAATAACACTAGAAAATAATTCTAAATAATTTTTGAGCTTTTCCATCACATGAATAGTGATTTTATGAATAAGAGAGAAATGGTTCATAATGGAATTATGGAATTTTCTTTTAGAAGAAAAACTTCTAGAAATATTTTAAAAGGTAAAAATGAACTTGAAAATTATAAAACATTAACATCCTAGAGTTAAAATTAAATAAATCAATTCAAGAATTTATCTTTAGAATTCTTGAATGAATTTAACCTAATATATACTCTGGTAAATTCATAACTAGGGTATATGCACCTTTTAATAAATCATCATATAGGGATTAATAGTGCCAAAAAGAAAGGGGAATTTAAAAAAACCTTTCTATAATAAAATTGTGAGATATCTAAGAAAAATCTGGTTAGAAATAGAACTCATTATCAAAATTAAACTCCATTCAAGAATTTTTGAATATTATTCTTGAATGAAGATATTGATAACATATATATTCCTTAAAATCATAAAAGGAGTATATAAATTCTAGCAAATAAATAAAACACTTCTGGGGGGTATAAATGGAACACACACACCTTAAGGCATGCATTATTTGAATCTTTAACCATTGCCCTTATCAGACAATGATGCTGTTTTTCGGAACCCGAGGTACCGCGTCACTCCAACAAATCCAACTGCACTACCTTGCAATTTGCAGACAAGTTCACTCTTGCTCATATCTCTTGTTTATCTTTAGCAAATTACTTGCAAATATGCTGGTGCTATTATTATTGCATTCAAAAGCAAAGGTTCTACTTTCTCAATTAATATGACTAGTGGTTAGCAACCATGGTGGTTGTCGACCTAGGAAGCTGGGTAGTGGGACCATGGTATGCATGATGGTGGAGGTCCCACTGCAACTGGAATGTTCACCTAGGGCTAATAACCAATGTCGCCAGTGATTCTTGTGCCGTAAAATACGGCCAACCATAGGATCTGGAATGGGACGGAAGAGTCAGCTGTATCTTTTCCCTCTTGCATATCAACGGACGCGCCATTTCGTAGCAGTTGTCTCTGTGCGAGGAGCTTCGGGATGGGTGGAATCCCCCTAAAGATTCCATGGTTCTGGCGGTCTATGATGGATTGCGGCAACAACGGGGGTAGATTACCGAGGTTGGATATTACCATAAGTGTAAGATGACCGGCGGGGGTAACTTATTGTCGAGGATAGGTATACCGAGGTCGACAACTACCAAAGAGTAGACCGGCGTGGGTAGCAAACCGAAGTTGGAGCTGCAAAAGGGTGGGTATGCAAGGTCGTGGGAAGGAATAGTGATTGGCTCGGATCATCGACTGGGCCACATACCAAGGAAGTATGGATGGGAAAGTACGCCTGGTTGTGCAGCAAGGCGTTGATCTCCTATGGGTACAAGTGACCACCTCTGCAGAGTGTACAAAAAGTATCAAGATACTCCCTGTTCGGGAAGGAGCTACGAACACGGCAGGAAAGGAGCCCATCGAAGCTCTAATCAACCTGTGAAGATTGACGAGCATAGTTTTCTAATAAAACCAATCTTTGAAGAAATGATTACTAAAACTGCATTTTGACCTAAGGCTTTCTAGTCTACGGTCGTAGCTAGTGCATCAAACACCTCTATGCTATTAAATGAACTTGCTGGGTAACGCTCGTTACTCACCCACTCCCTCTTAACCCTTGCTTAGACTCGGAGGGCCAGTTTGAAAAGATGGAAGGAACCCCGGAGGACTACGAGGAGGTGTACTACAAAGAACCGGATCTATCAGGTGGAGTTGAAGGCATCGACTACATCATCTCCTATGGTACCGGCGAAGGACTCGAGGAGGAGGCCGACAACTAGAGTCGTAGTATAGTAGCTTTAGTCGCACCGAACACTTAGAATAAAGCGACTAGAGTAGGGCATCATGTTTAGTTTACTACTTTCGTTTGCAACTAAGGTTTGTAGTGTTAAGTTAGAACCTTCTAGTATTCCTCTTTGGACCGATGAGGAACTGGAGTCCTTTGTAAAATTATGGCTTGTAATATTCAGTGCTTGAATAAAGACCGCTATGTTTCTGTTGTACCACTCTGAGGGATGTAATATTTGTGAATTGGTACTTCACGAGTGTTATGTCAACGACTTGCATACTATAACATGAAGTGGTATGCTGGGTCACCACAGTTGGTATATTAATTTTTAATAATTAAATTATTCAAAAAAGGCCAAAAAACTTGAAAAATCCAATATTCGAAAATTAATAGACTTGTTAACCAAACAAGAGGGAGTACATTTTTTCATATATATATGCACTCGCACACCACACCACACACACATCTAGCTAGTAGCCTTCTAGGTTCCAGTAACTCCTACAACACTTGCTTGTCGCTTAATGGAACTTTGGCCCAACCATATATAAGTTCTTCTTCTTCTTCTTCTTCTTCTTCCTCGTCGCCCTTCTTCTTGTTTTTCTTGATCCTCTTCTTCTTCTCAAGCTTTGTCCCAATAGTAGCATTGGACAGATCGTATAGACTCAGAATTGGTTTCTTGGTGGGGTTCGGCATAATCACTTGGAGGTCGTACACCGATGGAATTGGCCCTCGGCAATGCGAGGGCACTTCTTTAGTCTTTTGAAAGTATTTTAAATATATTTTTGATTTTATGCATACTCATGTTACTTTTGTAATACTACCTCCGTTTCAAGGAATAAGATGCCCTCATTTTGCGTGTTTTTTCTTTGACAAAGATTTATTCTAAATATATAAAGAATATTTATATAAAATTAGCATCATTAAAAAATATGTTTCAATACAAATCCAACGATACTAATTTTACACAATATAATCAAGTTTTAGTTGCTCTATTTATTCGATCAAAGTTTGCTTTGGAATGCGTGTGCGCCTTATTCCTTGAAACAACAGAGGTAGTAGTATATTATATATTTCTATGGCCACCATAAATGATATTATTAATAAATTTAATGGATGAAACATAATTAAAATATAGGGGTTCATTTTTTATAATATTCAAATAACACCATACTAATCACTATGAGATATAAATTTGATTGGGCTTGTCAAGAAGGTGGGTGTACCCTCCACCCACAAGTAATCAAACCCTATGTTTGATGTGAGGTAAAATTAGACAGGATACTATTTCAGATGGATGTGACACTCCCGAAGATATGAAGAAATCTCTGGTGATTTTGTCAATCTTTAAGCTTTGTGACTCCAGTCTTCCATAGGTTCTAGCTATGTTAATGTTCTTGTGCATAAGATTGTCTTGCATATGTAAGTGCGTCAAAGTTGTACTTAACATTTGTCATAAAATTAACTACTGACCATATGTGCTGCTTTTATGTCATATCATACTTAAACATTGAATTAAAGGTCATTTTGCATGCTAACATGAATTTTCTATATCTTATTAGACCCATTCCCGATGCTAAAATTCAAACTGTTTGTTAATATGCTTTATTTGCACCTAATATAATTTTTATATTATTAATAATGATGTTTCATCAAAATAGTGATGAAGCAATGTTCATGTACTATTTGTTTTTCTGAACATATCAATTATGGTCCACTATCCTAGAAAACACTATTATCGCTCTACTCTATTAGATATAGTACTCCAAAGGATACATGCAGCTATGAAAATCTTTCGGTTTTGGGGGTTTATCATTGAGCATTATCATATTTTGAGATCTTCTACCATTACTATATTTGTTTGTTTTTGTCCCAATTGTTCTACATTTTTAGTAGACTTGTCTTGCTACGACTGACATACCTCTTTGCTAATTGCTATGTTTGTTTGGTCAACAAATCATATACACCACTTAACATTTGTGTGGAGGCTGGGTACATTGGGTTAATTCATTTATCCATTAAGTACACAAAGGTTAGACTCATGTGCCTAGTAAGATACATAACCGCTTAAGTTGTAGTAGCTCGTATACTGTTCATAGTCTGCCAACTAATAAATATTCCCTATGTCCTAAAATAAGTGACTCAGTTTAGTCCAGATATGAATGTATCTAGACACATTTTGGTGTGTAGATACATTCATATCTACAAAAAAATGAGTCACTTATTTTGGGACGGAGGAAGTATAATAGTGGTTTAATAATTTTCATATACACATGAATATTTATCAACTATGGTAATTTTAAGGTATTTTATGATATCTACCTTTGTGACATGCCTATTTCACGTACAACTATGGTAACATGTTATATGTGATTAAGTACAATCATATATTAAATAGTTTACGACAAAATTCATGAACATTTACCAGTTGTGTTTAGTTCAATTATGCTTTTATGACTCAGTCACTGTGTGATAATTATTGTGTGAAGATTCATCATATGTGGTACTATGATCAATATAGGGTTCACATGTGAGATTACTTAGTGTATCTCTCTTTATTCATTGATTGCATTTTGAATTAGGAGATCCATATTTTTAGTTTAGATGATGATAATCTACTTGCTTTTTATTAGCTTAGAGACACTTGTGAAGATTTATTGGTGGAAGCCTACTTAAAAAAGAGAGTCCACCAAATTCAGACGTCTTCTTTGCTTTTCTTAGAAAAAATTCTACTATGTTAGATTAACTTAGTAATGAATAGTGATTTTTTTCTAAGAACGAAAATCAAACTTTTGTCACAAGCTGTAATAGCTATCTTACCACACGTCACCTAGTTGGTGGTCCCTAAGCATATGGCAACAATATTGTGTGTATGCTAGTTATGAAAAGTCATATGTCAAGAAATTCTACTTCTAATATATATGAAACATAAAATTTGTTGTATATAAATTCTCTGTATCCATTAAGAATCAATGTTGGACACACATTTATGATTTCACTATATTTCTCTTGTGTAAAAGTATTGAATATGTAAGATCTTATTTTTTCACGCTAATGTGTTATTATTTTTAAGAAGTGAGCCTAGCTCACTTGGCTAGGGAAGTGGATGTACAACCCTGCCACCCAGGTTCAAGTCCCCACAGACGCGAATTTGGGTTCTTATTTTTAAAAAACCAAAATCGTTGTAGGGGCTTCCCCTACCGCATTTCCTTTCAAAAAAAATGTGTTATTATTTTTTCTCACGTAACATCAAGTTGTGAAGACTTGACAAGGGCATTTTTTCAAACTACATTTCATATATTTCATATTTATTTGTCATAGACACTCTCCCGTGCTTCCCCAGCTTATGGTCCCTAAACATATGGCAGCAATATAACAATATTTTACGTATTCTAGTTATGCTACCATGTTGAGTATTTCTATTTTAAATTTTATTATTTTTCACTTTTGTAACATCGAGCCTTCATTTTCTTGCGCTAAGTGTAAATTATTTTTTTCTCCCGTAACATCAAGTTGGGCAAACCAAAATGGGCGTTTTGTACTGTTTTTTCATATATATAGTCCATATTTGTGTAGCCTAATTTATTATACCGGTGTCTCTTTGTTATTTTATGCAACTAATCATGTATACATATGAATAATTTCCAATGATCGAGTGCCTAGCTGGTTAGCTTTAGGAATTTTTTTCCCAAAAAATCTTGAAAGTTATAATACTTAGGGTTTTCTCTCTCTAAGAAGTAGGGAATGTCACCGGAGATTTTTTTTCTCCAAGAAGCAGTGAACGTAACGGGAGTTATACAAACACACGTTACACTTTTTAGCTTCATGGATTTTTTTCCTAGAAAGCGTTGGGAGCTGGGAGAAAACATGTTAGTTTTTTTCTGAGAACATCTTGGTCGGATCGGCCCAGAACATATGTTAGGCCTTTTTTTTCTGTTGACACGCAAAAGGGAATTGGACTCGGATTTTGATAACAAAGTTACGTAATCTCTCGCTAAATCCTAACCGTAAATTATAAATCTAATCAAAGGCGTAGCTGAGTCCCAGGCTACACGGGCCATGGCCTGGGGCTTGGAAAAACTGGCAGGCTTTTACTCTAGATGTTGGCCTGGGGCGCAGCCCAGTTAAGCTTTGAGCCTGCCAGCGATTGACCCGCACCAACCGCCGGGGACCTGCAGACGAAACGAGCACACACGCACACCACCCGGTTAGGAGTCAGGACTCTAGAGTCGAGACCCGATACAGCCGCCACCGCCGGGTGCCGGCTGCCGCCGCGCTCCAGGAGGGTCGTTGCCGCCCGTTCCTCGACCTCCGGCCTGCACTCACCTCTCACCTCCCGCCTCCCGGCGCTGTGCATCCTGCCAGGACCCCCGCCCGAGTCCAGGACGCCTGGTATTCCCCGCTCCTTTTGCTGCTATGCCCTCTTTCAAATCTTGATTTCTCTTGCATTGTTTTTGTTTAGATTTCCTATTGAGCTGCTCTACACTCTCCTCGGAGCCGTTTTAGTATTTTTGCTTCAAGATTATCGCTCGCAAAGGCCTTTTACTTGTTGTTTATGCACTGATTAACATTTGAAATTTTACATTTAAAGGTTTAGCTTCTTCTACCAATGAAGATGTAGTAATGGGAGGCTCAGCACAACTAGATCATTGATCTGGTATCATCTTTTCTATCATGTACTGCTATATATAGTATTTTGTTATATCTTACCTTATTAGTTGAAATAGCTAGCACTTAATATTGTGTTTAAATTCTTATTATGTATTCAACCGAGCTTGCATTTTGTTAATTAAGCCTTTTCAACTGGGGTAATTTTTTGGAAAAAAATTGGCCCTTAGTTTTTGGCCCGGGGCGTCAACAATTCCTGGCTACGCCGTTGGATCTAATAGCTAAAATAATTCTGATGATATGGATTAACGTGGTGTTTTTATTTTAGACTTCCGTATTGTGCTTTTAGTATATAGTAGATTGATTTATAATTTACTAAATCTAACCAGCTGGAAGAAAATGAAGCAATCCAAAAGTAGATGGAGGAGTGACTCAGTGCATGTGAGATTTTACTCTATTCGTATACTATTTTTCCTGAGCGTGAACAAATTTTGGCAAAAGGAGGGCATTACTTGATTATTATCGCAAAGCCAGCATTTCGAACTAAATATTGAGAAAGATGTTAAGCTGTAAATCTTACAGGGAAACCATCGTAAAATTTGACACCAACAAAGAAAGATAATATAGTGAGAGAAACAAGCCTCATTAACCCTGAAGGCCAGGATGAAGAACAACCGTGGACTCACACAGATCCTATATATTGTCTACCACAATGCCTCGCCTACGCCTCTAGAGTTTTCATCCAGATAGAGAAGTCCTTGCCGCAGCATATAGATTTTCTTATAAATTTAAGGTTCCTCAGCCGTAGAAACTGCTTCCATCGCTGCAAAAATACAAGAACCAAAAATCAAAACAGCCGCTTAATTACCACCAACAAGGATCGAAAATTCCCACTAACAAAACTTCAATACTCTCCCTGTCATGGTTTTAAAAGTATAATTCATAAATCACGCAATCCCAAAATACCTCCACCTCCTAGGCATATACACCTTAAATGTTAATATGTCTAGGAGGTGGACGTGTTTTGAGAATTGCATGATTTGCAAATTATGCCGTTAAAACCGGGACGGAGGGAGTAGTAACTTATTAACATCAGCTCAACTAACAGTTAGCAGACACGCTTGCATAAAATCATTAAGAGAACATTGACTTGCCACTCCAAAAAAAACCTTTGTAATTTGTTTAGCACATGTATCACCATGTAAATTTTTCACCTAGATGCCAACATCATAGTAAGTGATATATTCTCAAAGTGTAAGCTAGTGCCAGCAGTGAAAAATCAGGCTCGCAGACGTACCTGGAATGTAGAGGCTCATGTAGGGGTAGACTCTCCCGAACTCATCAAGCACCTTCGTGGCTCGCCCCGACTTGAGTTCAATCATGTAGACGCTAGCAAATGTTCCCACGAATATCACGTCAGTGCCCTCGGCAAAGCCGATCACAGATGCAACTGGAACCCAGCTATGGTGGAGTCCCATGTACGTGTCTGAGAGTTCGTAATCAGGGAGCAGCGCCTTGAGTTGGATCACCCTCCGTTGCGTCCACGCCTCTGCCCCCTCAGGGCTGGTCTCCCTTGACCACAGGGTTAGGACTGTGCCGTCCACGGCAGCGAAGCCCAGCTCGCCGTCCTCCCCTGTCATGAGCTGACCGCTGTACGTTGCCAGCGGCTGGAGCACCGACAGGCGGGACGTAGGAAGGTGGTACTCGATGGTGTAGTTCCTGACGCCGCGGAAGTAGAGCGCGTCTCCGACGAGGACGCTGGCCGCGAAGCTGGCGCTGGCCTCGGGGTGATGAACTGAGGTGAGCTCGTTCCAGGCGGCGGTCTCCGAGGAGTAGAGGCGAGCGGACGTCACCCCATTCTCGTGGTCAGATGACAGGAAGGCCACACGGAAGGGCCCCCCTCCGCATCCGCAGTGGTGGCAGCCTTCGGCGGCGCAGAGCACCGCCGCGGTGTAGTGCCTGTAGTCATCCGGCTCCAGCGAGGGCTGGGGAACCAGACGGTATTCGTCCGCCATGGGGTCCCAGACGACAAGGTCCATGGTTCCCTCAATGTCCGGATTTGCTGTGACGAAGAGGGCGCGGCCGTGGCGGCAGTCCACCACCAGCCAATGGGGAAGGTCGGGATTGGCAGGGCTGAAGATGGAGGTGGGGACGAATTGGGAGTAGTAAGGTTCATTGCCTTGCAGGATTTGGAGGACGCCCAGCAGCTGAGGTCTGCGGTGGAACTCGCGGTAGCGGCGGCGGAAGACGGGACCGGCGAGGAGGCGGCGCCAGGGCTTGCAGACGAGCGATGCGTGCACGAGGCGCGCCGGATCTTCCGGCGGGAGGCGGAGGAGGATCTGCTCGATGACGTCGTCAATCAGTGACGGCGCCGACATGGTCGCAGAGGCTTGTGGTTGTGGTACGGTGGAGGCGAGGCCACGCCGCCACGGGGAAGTGCTGGGAGCGCCTGGACGAGGGTTTAGTACTCCGATCAAACAATTTATTGACAAGGCATTCAATAGGCACGCCATCTTGGACAATCATACCTTCCATAGCAGACGATGATTGTCTCGGTATATTCTGTCAAAAGGCCATAAAATCAGGCAAAATATCTCTACTAATAATACGGCTTGAGGTCGTGATGGTTACAAAACCGTGGTACGTCAAAAAACCGTTCGTCCGTTTGGTACTCAAAAAAACCACTTCCTCAATTCTTGGTACGTCAAAAAAATCGGTCCGTTTTTCTTTTCCCCCCGGTCCCGAACGAAATTCCTCCGGATCGAACAGATCTCAAACTAAAAGCAGAAAACAACGGATCGTCTCCACGAGGGGAAAGAGAAAGAATCGAACCAGGATGTCTAGCCCAACCAAGCACGTACGTGCATTAAACTCGCATGATCCGAACAGAATAGGGCTTGGCCTGCTGTTTCTATATATGTACTTGCACGTCCCTGATCAACTCTTCACATCCAAAGAGAGTATAGGTTGATTAGGTGCAACCCTAGAGTCTAGACAGCTATCGGCACGGCGACAATGAACATGGCCGAGAAAAAGGCGGCGGCGATAGATGCAACAAAGGCTCCCGGTGGGTCGTCCACGTGTTGTTCTCTTGTACTCCGTACTTGTCTCGGGTGGCGATGAGGCAGCTGATGTTGCCGGTGAGGGCCATGGATACAATGATGCAGGAGCACACGTATCTGGCCCTCATGCCGCGGCAATGCACCAGCTTTGTCTACAACGGCACGAACACACGGTGCCCCGAACCTCACCAGCGTCGCCGTGTCCGCGCTTGGCCAGGCGGATCCCGTGATCGATCTCCGCCAGTGGACGCCGTGGCAGAACCGTGCCGCCCGTGGTGGATGCTGTGATCGAGCTCCTCCCGTGAATGCCTGAGCGAGGATGGGTAGATGGAGCCGACCAGCTTGGAGATGAGGCTGCAGTACGAGTCGCAGGCCGAGGACGTCGAGCATGTTGAGCTCGTGGATGACCTGCTGGTACGGTTCCATCGAGACGAGAGCCAGAGCAGCCGCTCCGCATGCCGGCGTGCCCACACCTGCGCACAACCGCTAGGACATACCAAAGTGGGTGCGGACGGAGCTTCTTGGGGATATGATCCAAGACCAAGGGGCGTTGCCGCTGGAGAAAGACAGGACGAGGGACAATGAAGGCTAGGAGGAGCGTGTCATCCGCAGCTCTGGGCTTGACCATGTCGGGAGTTGTGTGCTGTCGACGGCCGCCTGCGACCACCTCCAGGCGTAGCTCGTTCCCCACAGCCCATGCCCACGTGGCACCGGCCAGAGCTGTGTAGCCCGGGAGAACGTTGACGAGCTAGCCTGGTACCCGCGCTCTCCTCGGCCTGCCTGCGAAAAGCGTCTGTGACGGCGACGATCTGTCCCGACTCCTCGACAGCACGGCTTCGTCTCTTTTTCTATGGACATGGGTAATAGCAGGTCGCCTTGCCGCTGGATCCTGAGGGGGCATCGACCAGATTGCTCCTGCACCAAATATTGGAAGACGATGTCGACTGCTCTATTCTGAAGATCCTGCAAGAAAAGGCTTAATTAATCGAGCATCAGAAGGCTAACACAAGGTATACTTTTATTTACCGGCTGATTAACTCATGCCATTGTTCTGGTAAAGTAAGTGAATATTACATACTATCAACGATAACATCTGCTATGCCCAGTGCCATAATTTTTCTTATGTTTCACTGATTCTACTCATGCGTCTCTGTTGAGATTTCTTTGGTACATCTCCTTGCAAGTTGAAATTTATTCAGTTGTGAAACCTTCATTTCTGTGTTCTGTGTTAGTTGCAAATGCTGGAGTAGCCTTCGCAGAGCAGCTTGATGCATCACACAAGAATAGTTGTCCTGGAGAGGCAGTTGTTGTGTGCTAATAGCTTGGTTGAGCTACACCTTGCACCGTCTCAATTACTCTAAGTTTTGCTGTATGCATCAGGATTTGTTCTAAAATCTAGAACGTACGCATGAGTACTGCATCAGTAGACTACACTAATATTGCCTAGACGCTGATTTCTTATGCAGAGGCCGGGATGCTCCATTTTGAAAAAAGAGGCTGATTTCATAGTATCTCTAATTGATGTTAATAATTTCTAGAAAAACATTGGTGTTGCAATTTCGAATACCCATGTAGCTTTCCATTGATGGTAGTATAGTGTTTCGGAAAATTTGACTAAATATGGTATTGAGATGTTGTGGATAGCTCCCAAAAAGTTGTTCCACAATTTTAAAATCAAAAGTAGTTTACCCGCCTTTCTCTGCTTTCTCTACTCCTCAATTCCAAGGGAGGCCAAGACCTTCACGGAGTTGGGTGAATTGGCAATGACAACACATGACTTTGTTGGTATTAGCGCACGTGTATCAGGTGGCTTTACTAAAGCGGCAAGCAGATAAGGTGGTAGCGTCACGGTGTGGATGTGATACTCCCACGACAAGAATTATGAAACAAATATAAAGTATTAAATATCCGCGGCAACGCGCAGGCATTTAGCTAGTATATGTTATCTTGCATATGTTTCGGAAAGTCACCGCGAATGAATGCAATCATCTATACATGAAATGCTTGATTACACGGCTGAACCAAAGATATGTACCGTGACTCATATACCTCCATGTTCTTGACTAGACGACATGTTTGATTGCACGACAGATTGAACGTCTCAACCAAATAGTTCAACTACTTCTTTGCCTCATTCATATTGTTGACTTTTTCAAAAAGAAGGTTAAAACCGAGCCTTTACATTAAAAAAATACACATAACTTCTTTTATTATCCTCAAACCAAAAGTCCGACAAAATGTGCCGCTACACCTTTCTGACAAAAGAAAACATGGATCAACCCAAAACCACCTTCCTGACAACATGTGCCGCTACACCTACAAACTTGATGTTGAGGGTAGCCACGATCGGGGTTATGTGTCATGACCTCACACTGATGCACACCATCAAAATCTAAAGGCATCACCAAGTCGTCCAACAACGAGCCAGAAGTATTAACAGTTTAAGAAGCCCTTGAACGAACATTGTATGTGTAAGATCCACAAGTCGTCGCCGTCGTCTTCCGTCAACCCATCTTCAAGACAGGAATCAACACATTGACCCTGCCAGGCCTGCCGATGATGCCAGACATCGCCAACGTCCTGCGTGCGTCTATCATCATGTGTCCATCGCTGAGACCTATTGTGTCACGCCGTCAAGACCCGCCTTCGACGACTTGGTAGATGTCACGCCTCTCCACCTCTTGATAGCGCCGCCATCGTACGATCTGATAGACCCATATCTAGGGTTTTCCCCAGAGCAACTTGAGCGAGGAGACGGTAACTGTAATGATGATGCCTTCAACGAGGTAGATGCGCATAGATGCCGCCATCTTCCATCATGACAAAAAAATCCTAGTTTTTACCATCAGAAACTATCTCCCGAATCTCGCAGCTGACTCGATCGCTAGCGTGCCACAACCATTGACCGCCTCGTAGGAGTAAAACCAAGGTCCACCGCCACCACTTGCTTAGAACCACGCACTGCTAACGACCACTGAATTCCACCACCTAGGACCCATGATACCCTCATGAGGTTTCCTTGCCGATGTTATTGGCCGCACGGGCTTCGCCGACGGCCTCCTCCGGCGGTGGTCTAGGAGAGAAGGGGAGGAGGTGGTAGTGCTAGGGTTCTCCCCGTGCCGCCCTGGTGGGGTGGGACATGAGAGCATTTTTTAATGTTCTTAATTAGATTAATAGATGATACTTGTGTATCTGTACTGTTGTACGATATGGTTGGCGACTAATACTTCAAAATACATACATGGTTGTGCGGTATTGGTTTTTTCTGATAAAGGGCACTTTATTACTAAGATTTTTAAACATTACACCCCGACCACTGTATGGCTAGGATGCACATAGCCACAAACCAGTCCATAAAAGAAAAAAGGAGAAATTACATATTGAAATAAGAAATTGTAACATCGTCCTAATAGGAGGTCGGATGCACAAGTTATGCAGTCACCCATATTGGGAAAAAATATCCCTGACCGTAGCCTCCACCATGAGCAAACCTCCGTATATAGGTCCAGATTCCCCACATGATGTAGAGGCGACCACAATCAGAGAGTATTGGTGCACCAAAAGATAACCTGCAAAACAGAAGAGTTTTTTCTTATTAAAAACTTTATCATTTCTACATAGTCATAGCGACCAAATTATGGCCAGCGCTCCCACCCTAATAAGCATTTGAAATCTATGATCAATATATACCATGTAGCCAATTGCCAAAAATATGTCGGATACAAGTCCGATGCTAATTGGATAACTGACCATATAGATCTAGATAAACGATATTGGAAGAATAAATGCTTAATTGTCTCATCTTCATGACAAGAAACACATTTTTTCTTACTACCGTGCCAGTTTTGCTTTGCAAGTTTTTCTTTGGTAAGGATAACTCCCTTTCGAAGATACCATCCAAAAACTTTGATCTTGAAAGGAATTTTCATCTTCCAAAGTTCTTTTCTTATTATCAACTAGAACATCTGGTTGGATTAATGTGTTGTACATGAAGTCAACAGACAACTTGCCATTCTCGTGAAGATTCCATCAAAATTCATCGGGTCCATTCTATAGTTGGGCATTAGCACGAAGAAGTGAGGCGATACAAGTCTAGGACCTAATAAATCTCTTCTGAATGTCACATTTGATGGAGAAGTCTCCATAGCGATAGTGTCGCTCTTGTGACAAACAAAATTATACAACATTAGATATTGTTATCAAATTGTGGAATTACCTAGCCACTTATCTTCCTAGAATCTGATCCCCAAACCATCCAGTTTCTTCAAAGTATCATGGCAACACGAAAATATTGAGGCAAGCGCCATATGATCGGGTCAAACTACTCTTATATGCATAAGAACATACAGGTTGCCCTATCCTGGAAGGCAAGAATACAATAAAGCACAATAATTATGATTCAAAGAATCAGTTGGAGAGTGAGAGATTGCTAATAAACTATACCAATAATCTATCATATCTACAAAGTTGATCCCACTATTTTCATTAAATGTTTTCAAGCTTGAAAAGATTCCACATCATCCTATTCATCTAATGTTCACAAGCTTAACATACAAAGCGTCCACATCATCAGCTAGTCCCTTCACTTGTATGAGAATGCATGCATGAGTTTCTTTTCATGGCAAAGTATATGCAATTGTGGAACAAGCCAAAAAACTAAGAGGGAGCACATGTGAGTGGGTAGGACCTCGTTTTAGGGCCGAATGGGGCCCAACTAGTAAATTTTTAGCCTTCATAATGCAAAAAAGAAAAACTTGAGTGAGTGCATAGACCCCCACTCAGCTCAACATGGGTTCGCCTGTGACTATATGCGACCTTATGTTTGCAAGATGCATATGCAAGCATCCTAGTCATCATCTAGCCCATGTCACCCTAATGATCATACAACAACTTGTTTTTTGGGAAAAGTGCATGCAACCTTGGTTTTATAAGTAGCACATGTAGATTTTCATCATCATCAGCCAACCCATGTCATCCCATGACCATGCATGCAGGAAAATTTTCTAGCAAAGGTATGCATTTCAATTCAGTCCTTTTTGCATATATTAAAATCATATTTCATATACGCGGCAATGCACGGGGCATCAACTAGTATACTTACCCCACCCCCGCAATTTGTGTGTTGAGAGAGTGAATGAAGGGATTGTACTACAAATTGAGGAATAGCTTGAATGGAAGACCCTTCCGCATGTTGTAAGAGTCTTAATAAAATGTTAGTGTAGGTTTCTCGGAGAAAAAGATATCAATTAACAATGAACTATGAAAATGAGATGATCACTTCGTCCATTGTGTCTTCCTCCCAAGGGTGACTTTGTGGCGAGTAAGGTCTCCTCCACCACCGCCAACCCTCCTCCTACAGTCGTAGCTGCCTAAGGTGACCTCTGTGCATCCCCGCGCGGTCGCTGGTGAAGGACACATCGAGGATCTCATCGCTTGTTCTCTCTGCGAAAACTTTGGACTCTGAGGCAGAAGCTTGGTTGGAGAGGCAGCGATGACCTTTGGATGATGAAGTTCGCGGGTGCTGGCCGGAGGTCTTGTCCCCGTGGGCGGTGAGGAGTCGACATGCTCTCGTGGTGCTGGGAGGGAGGTGTCATTGATCCTATTTTCAAGATCTCAAGGTCAGTCCCCTTCCTCTGGCCCTCTTCCTCCGCTAGATCCAGAAGTGGGTGGTGTTGCCTCTAGAGAAGGATGGGGCGGCGGGGTAGGCTCGGGGTTGGGGATACCTTGGTCGGTCGGTCCGACTATGATGGCGATGATGCTCTTTGGCCTCTCTCCTACCTTGAGGCATCGTCGACATCCCTTCTATCCACCGCTGATCCACACTCCCGGGTGAAAACCTAAAATCCACGATTTGGGCAGCGAAATCGTTATCAATGTCTCTTCCCCTCTTGTGATCATTCGTGGATGCGGGTTCCCCAGGTGAGTGGCTCGACAAAGGGCAGATGGCTGTCAATGCTAATGGTGCTCGCCATCGTCTTGTGTTGCTGTTCTCTGGCGGGTTGGTTCCCTCGCACTACTGGGCAAATGGTTTTTAGCGACAAACATGTGGCCGTTAAAAGTGAAATTTTGGTCGTCGAAAGTCATTGATGACCACAATCTTGTGGTCGTTTGTTGTCGTTATAGGATCTGTCGTTAATATTATATAACAACCACAAATTTTTCGATCGTTATTTTTCTAACAATCATATGTAGTGTCGTCATTAATTTTTTAGACAATAATGACCACAATTTATTACTAATGCCCACTTCTGCTATCGCTAATAATGTTCCCATGGTAACCAAGGTACCATTAACGACCACAATTTTGATACACTTTAGTGACCACTTTTAGTTGGTACAGCTAACCAGCAAACCACTTGTAGAATCATCAACGGCCATTTTATGTTGCGTGCAATATTTCAAAATAACAACAAGATTAACTTAGCAACAAAAACAGCCTAAACAATAGACATCCTCTTATTATTAATCGAATATTGATTGAGAAATCCCCACATACAATTCTAGTGTTAAACTACCATTTAACAAATAGGAAAACATAACTCTCTCTCTCTCTCTCTCTCTCTCTCTCTCTCTCTCTCTCTCTCATCTCTAAACCGTGAATCAAAACAACTAGGAAGGATAAAAGTTATTCATCTCCAGTGGAGGGACACCCATCAGTAGTGCTAATGTTTGAATCCATATAATTCTTCATTTGCAATTAAAGTGCCCCTCGTGATTCTACATATTAAAAAAAGGAGTCACGCTATTTGACTACTTGGGGGTAGAATAGTTATTCTACACATCTTCTACACTATATATGATTTTTACGTCACATAAATTTTGACTTACTTCAGGATTTTTTTTGTCTACAAAATTATGCTGTAATTATGACAAAAATAATTACGCTATAATTTTGTTGTCTACATAGTACAAAAATACAATGTAAATATGTACTTTTGAATTTTTTTCATTGTAATGACTCATATACTGCGTTTTTTATGTTGGATTTTTGTTGTTGTGAGTCAAATATGAACATAATTATTAGTATGCAAAACTTAAATTTATAAATGCAATTATATAAAAAGTATGTTGACTATTCTGCACCCTGGGTGCTAAATAGTGTTTCTATTAAAAAAGAGTTTATACATATAGATAACTTTGGACAATGTGCAGTATATTATGTGTGAGTACAACTTGATCATGTTGGTTTTCATGACCCTGTAGGTTTTTTATCGTATGTCAAGACAAGCCATCAACGATATAATTTTTTCTACTAGTGTGTGGTGCATGAAGTCCACCCAACGTTGTGTGTGGGAGAGCGGACATGCGTAAGGTGTCAAGTGGGATCACATCTAAGTTTCACTTATAGCTTATTTTATCTTTGCTAGTAAAAAAATTAATCTCAAAATTTACAGTAAAATTTCAAAATATACTACAAGTGGGATTTAGGTGGGATTCCACGTGACAGCCTAGACATGTGGGACACAACACACATATGAGCCACGATGGACGCATGTATTGTTGGAGGAGTAATAGACTTTACCTAGAATAAAATAGGTCCAAATTTTGATATTTATAATTTTGTTTATAAATTAAGACAACTAGGTAGGAAAGCGCGGCTTGCCGCGCCCTTGCTCGCCACGTTGTAAAAAGTTGAATTAAGAAAATATAATAATTTTGTAATACCAATACATAGTAGACAATTTACACATACTTATATAACAACGGACAACCAATTATAGAGAAACAACAGGCAACCAGATATAAAAACATTGTAAAAAGTTAAATTAAGAAAATATAATAATTTTGTAATACCAATACAGAGTAGACAGTTTACGCATACTTATATAACGACGGGCAACCAATTATGGAGAAACAACAGTCAACCAATTATGAAGAAGCATTTTTAAAAGAAAAAAATCTGAGATAGCAAGTGCAGCAATTATAACACTACAGGGGGTTATCTTAAAATGATAGCCCCGGAGCAAATGTTTCGAGGACAGGAGAGTATAAACATGCATACATCAGAAATAAACCTATATAGCTAAAGCATATTAGGCGTGGACTTGAAATGTCTGCATCATATTAAGCAATTTGCTTGGAAACCCATTTGTACCAGAACATAATCAACACCGTGTGATCATAAGAAAAATATATTTACGCTGCTGGTTTTACAGCTTAACATATAAACTACTTAGCTAAAATTAAACACAAAACGATTTAAAGTTGTCAATGCGGTTCTAAGATACACTACAAAACCTCCAAGTCACTCTGCTCCATCGTAAGCCACATGGGGTAAACCTTTTGTTTCTTTCAGGTATCAATCTGGTTGAAGGCGTAACTCTGCATTTGTACCAATAGTCAACGGACATGTACTTAAGAATAACGGCCAATACTGAAACAATAAACAAAAACAGACAATGTATATATTAGTATGGCATCTATTTTTTCTTGAACAACCTTCAGAGAATATCCACAATAAATTAACTGTTAAAAATTTCAATGCTTACTGTACTTTATGAGTGAGCCCACAAATTTAATCTTAAGTTGTATAAGAGATATGAAGTAAAACATGAAGGACATGATCTGCATGAACACTGATGAACCAATATCAACCATCCTGATAGATGATTATGAGGGAACCTCTTTTAAAAGGTTCGAATAAAACAGTTCAAGATTTTCCAGGCTAAATTCATATGTAAACCTTGTCACCATGCACACATTAATAATACATAAATCATGAAAAGCAGCTGTTTTTGGAAAGCGCAGATATGAATCAAAATGATGCAGAAAGTTACATGCTTACATCATGGTAACCTGGCCTTTCAAAGTTCTGATATGGTCAACTCTACCTTGCTTCTAAATTCCTAATAGTGCATGCTAAACTCTGAATATCAACAAAAGGTGAGCTCTGAGCACCGAAAAATCATGTACACATCAAAGATCGTGCATTATTTCACCAATCCAACATGAATCTTCACTATACATGTCGGATGGCAACGCATGCCAAATCAAACAACCTAGCATATTTTGTTTCTTTTGTAGAACTGTATGAAAAGATCAAGTGTTCATATTACACTATAGAGTACATAGTACAGGAAATAATTGTCTAGAATCTACTTACGCAGATATGGAGGATCAATTAGTTGTTCCAAATACGCCACAGGCAAAGTACCAAACATCTCTCCTTTGAAAAGGTAAGTAATTTAGATCTCTCAAAACAGTATGACTCACACAACTCGACTGACCTCCAGTAGCATATAAAAATTAACTAAACATTATTAGTACACTAAAGAACATCTCGCTTTGATAAGCGCAACACTACATGTCGACATGTATTTGCACATATAGGTAGAATTTTACGCCTTCATATGCCAGACATAAGCAATTCTAGCCACAATGTTTGCGAAAGTTATCATTAGAGAGTTTAAGTCTTGAGCACATGTACATGTACGCATAATCATGAAAAAACTCCACTGTGAAGGGAAAGTTTTGGTCAAAGCGACTGTACAAATAAACAAACACCATATAAGGAAAAGAGGGAGGGAACACAAGCGAAGTGATCTTCTAGTCCAACTTGCAAAGGTTACAGGGAATGCCACCTTTTGTGTATCACTAAATGGTTCATAATCAGAAAATGAACAGATAAATATAACAACACAATGCACTCATAAAAGTATAAAGCAATACAAGGTGTTACCCGGTTGTCAAACATGTCCATCAAATAGCATGGCCAGTGTTTTGCTTTTGCGTATTAACTTTGTGCATCGACTTCTTCTGCCCTGTTAGGTAAATTGCTCGCCATTAGCGGCCTACCACGAAGCCTGCATAAAGGAAAAGACAAATAAAATAGTTAAGGACAGAAACAAGGCCCTGTGCTAGGGTAAAATTAAGGTTTGTTATTGACCAATGCAAATGTAAATATACCTTGCACGTAAATCATTGATAACAGGTAGCAAAGAAATCATTGATGTAGAAGCTGCACATAACACTCCCACTAACTTCTTGACAACCTACAGTACATGTATAAGAATAGGTTGTATGTAGGAAACAAAATGAGAAAGGCGATTCCCTTGTGTGGTAGCAACCATGATAGTTTTTCACCAACGCCCGTCTACAAAAAAATATCTTTGACATCTGAGACTGAATTTTCAGCACGTCTATGATTTTGTTTCACCAGTAATAAGAACAAAAATATACAAGACTGCAGTGCTTGCACAAAATACAGGAACACACAACTAAGTTCTTTTTTGTCGGTTTCCTAATTTTCAGGTGTGGCAAAAAAATCCCCAACTCAAAAGCTCTCAAAGCTCTACCGTGGATATAGCTTTATATAAATGAGAACTTAGTAGTATCACTTAGAAATGTGGGCAGTTTATATAAATTATTGTAGCATGGAATGGGCAAGTGCAACTATGCAGAGATTTATAATGGACCGTGGTTTCAACTTAACAAGAAGCAAGATAAAGCACATTATTAATAGTTTTCTACAGAATTGTTATGACTGTACCTGATGATTATACTGAGTGCTCCAAGAGGAGTGACAAGAATAGCAGGAGCAAATGGTAAGCACCAAAATTAGCAATTTCACCAACAATCATTGTACACGGGAGACCATGTCAGTGAACATTGGGCCAGTTTCATTTCTCTTAGAAGTATTTGTAACATATTTAAATTTTAAAAATGAAGTAGCAACTTTGCTAGTACAAAAAATAGCAAGCAAACTTATAATACTCTGAAGTCCAACTCTGCTCAACTTCCCCTCAATAAGATTCAACAAATATTTAGTTGACAAAAGATCTTGAAGAAAGAACTGAATCTCTATTCCCAGAAAACATCACTAATCGTGTTCATGCTGAAGTATCACATTCAGATGTGAGGAATTCATTTGCAGTGCAAAGAAGCACTAGTATCACATGACCTCCTTCCATAGCTACCACGACAATTATCCTAAGACCAGTATCACTGAACAGATCCACATAGTATAGGATGCAATCATCTAGACTATACTTGTGCAGGAGCATCCATTAGTTATTCCAGATAAGCAAGTAGCAGAACCAAGTCTTTACATGACTAAAATTGTGTGGGGAAGAAAATTAATTTATCAAATGCCACTTTATGGATAAAATCATCAAAATTGTACGAACAAGGCATCGAGCCATGCTTGTTTTGCGATCAGGAGCCTGAGTCCATGCGACACCTGCTCATTGACTGCCCGTTCTCCCAGCAAGCATGGCACGATGCCTTGTCCTGGCTTCGGATGAGCTACAGAATCCCCAGCAGCAAGGTCGCCTCGCTCATTGATTGGCTAACTTCGGCAGGACGGGTAACTCCGAAGCCGCTCTGCAAAGGCCTGGGAACCACGGCCCTGCTCCTACCCTGGCTGCTCTGGAAGCACAGAAACAGAAGTCTTCGAAGGAGCCCAACCATCAATCTGCCATGCCTAAGTTTTTTTTCTTATCAGGATCCTTGAGAACAAAACCAGACCGAAAAATGATATATCATGATGACACAAAATATATAATCACACGCTTCATGCGGTTATATTTGGTGGGTAAGGAAATTAAGTTATCAAATGCCCACCCCCAAGACGCTTCGCAAGGGCCAATTTCGATAGATCATCTGACCCCTTGGATGATCTGGAAACAACACAACGAATGTGTCTTTGATGGTGTGCAGCCATCGATCCCCACGATCATCTCACGCATCAAAGAGGAGGTGGCCCTCTGGGCAAGAGCAGTTACCAGGGGGATAAGAATAGTAGTGCTAATGACCTGGGATGTTCATTGATCTCTTTTTCATAACAAGACTCTGCCCTCCCCAGTGGATGTTGTACTTGTATTCTAAACTCTCCTTTGCAATAAAAAGATACGCAAAATCTTTTTGCGGTTTGTCGAATAAATGCCAGTTTAGAACCTAAGTTTGGTATCTATACATAATTTTTTACTTAATTTGCTAATGGTGGTTATCTATATGAAAGATATCTTGAACATACAGTAACATGTAATAGTTGCTGGTACAGGTTTTGTATGTAACTGGAACCTTAGACTTGTCTTGCTTTTGTCAACATAATTTTCTATATATCATCTACTCTCGGAGCTCTAATCTGAATTTCAGAAGCATGAGTGTTCAGGCTATGTATGCCTTTTTGATTTCTGTTAATCCCTCATGTAGAAAACTTGGTGCAGTCTGAATTCTTATTTAATAAAATGATATATTCCCAACGTTTTAGAGCCTAGCAAAAAAAACCCTACAATTGATATTTTTATGATGAGCAGAAAAATCCAAGAAGAATCATTTGTATGCAGCATTAACAAAAGCTTGCATAGATCGAAGACTTCCTCAAAATCATACACGAAGATCATCACACATGCAGTCATAGACTACTTGTGTCAACCTAAATAATAGGAGCTAATACATGGAAAGGCATCAGCCTGACTCAATCTTCCTGTCTAAATAGCAGAAGCAAATTAACCCAAAACTGGGAGCTATACCTAGCACTGCGTAAGCTACCCATGTGAACCTACATAACAGAAACCAATACATGGAAAATGCAGACATCACATCCGTCTTTCTCTCTGACTAAACAATATATAACAGAGCAAGAAGCGGGCACAAGAGATGGGGGAAAAAGAGCTCTACTTCATTCTACTTACTTGCATGTTCACAAAAGATTCTAAAACTTAGATAAAATTAGAATAGTTGGGTAGTTGCCTTCTTTACCTCACTGAATTTATAGCTGGCCAGGCATGTGATAATTTGCACACCATCTGCAAGATAAGCTCTAGGTTATCAACCTCAAAATATGGATATGACAAATCAGTGAATATTTGTTGAGCTACGTCTGGAGGTACTGCGGCCACTCCCCCAAGCACAAATCTGCAATCAAATGGAAACACGAAGTGCTGCAATGAGCATGCATAAGAAATCAATCCATTTAAAAGAGTGGTTTAGTAGAAATAGTACCTGCCTTGTTGTCAGCAAAGGATGATAGCATAGCTCTAGCAACCTCAAGTCTTGCGAGAAAGCATCATAGCTATACATGAATTGATCAGCGTCATCTACTGAAACACACCGCCAATAAATAAGTAAATTTGTAGTCACCTTGTTCTTTTGTTGTTTGTGTAGCGACGCTCATACTATTGCTCCAGCTGAAGCTCCTTTTCCTGGTCTGAAAAGTTGAACAGGAATAATCATGTAGTTCTTGCACAAGAATCAACGACATCCAGACCTTAACACCAAGCATCTATTGGACAACAACAGATAGCAAAATAATCCATGAATTTCAGCTTAACATCATTTTTTTCTCCTCCAAAACGATATGGAAAGTGGGTTTGAAGAAAATGGCAGAACAGAAACTCATCTTACCTGGTAGAAAAATGGGCCGATGGAGCTCCAAAATCGGAATGTTGTTGCTGCTTGCTGCCGCTGCTCCCTGCCACTGCCCTCCCTTGTTTGCCACTGTTTCCTTGCTACCACTACTCGGCGCCACTGCAAGGCCTGGTCCAAATACACCTGCATATGAGGTCTGTAGCAATCCACCGCTAGCTGCTAAGAGAGAGAGAGACGGGAGAGGGCCAGAGTAGACACATAGGTGGTATAGGCAACAGGTCGTACCTGCGGGCGAGTGCATGCCGTCGCCCTCCACCTAGAGCTCGGTGATGCTCCGACGACGGAGCTGGCATAGTTGGCGGCTGAGAGCAGGCCGGGATTGACCAAGATCTGAAGAAAACCGGCGACGGCTAGGGTTTGGAGTAGAGGTCGCGGGAGATAAATTTGGGAATGGTATGAGGGGAAACAAATGAGGAGTGGTGGAGGAACCTACCCATCGCTGGCCTCCACCTCGGACCCCATCTCGCGCCCCCTTTAAGAACCACGAGATCTGGAGCCGTCCGCCGCCACAGGAGAGGTGAGGGAAAGAGGATGAGAACGGGAGAGGATAGGGTTCAGGGGTGCGCGGCCAGAGACGCCTCTAGGAGGCCCACGACCACGCCGGCGCCTCGTCGTCCGCCACACAGGTACGGAATAGTGAAGGGAGGACGAAATGAGACCTGAAAAGACGATTTTGCCCTCGCCTATTAAGCATAACCACAAGCATAGCCACCGTGTCTCTGTCCTCTTCTTTCAACGCACACAGGAAAGCCACGATGCAGGCTTCACCGACGGGCGGGCCTCGTACGAAGCAGGCCCCGCAAATCAGGGACTATGGCTGGATGAATTCACAGGGCGGGTAGAATTTTGGGGCCAAACAGGGCTAAAATGGACGGCCAAGATTAACTGAAACATTTGATCGAACGGCAGGGAACAGACATGACCTGAGAGGAGGGGGTTCCTGGCGGCTATATTTTGATGGATATATTAATGTCAAGCAGATACTAAGTAGTAAGCACCTAGCCTCATCGTTGCAACGGACTCCAGCAAATTTAGTTTTTTTTGAAACAAGGCAAAAGACTTGCCATTTTAGTTAATAAAAAAGAACTACAGAGTTGGCCAGTTTATTAGCGGGATACCGATTGAAAACCAGAACAATCACCCTCAACGACGGTCATGGAACATGACCATCGCGAGGGCACACAGAATCACCCTGGCTACCCACAGAAGCTACACACACCACCAAAGCGAGGATCGTCGAGGTTGACCACCAACGTCATCGTCATCACTCTGCAGCGACTCTGACTTCACCAAAGAAACAACCAAGAGACCTCACCATAGTGGCACAGTGGATCCCAAGCCGGCCTATGCCAAACAAGTGACTCCTCGCATAGCAACAGGTAGCTCCAACACTGATGACGAGCCCCGAAGAGGAGATGCGCAAGACACGCGCCGAAGAAGATCTTCACCACTAGACCGTGCCCCTTGTAGGTCATCGTACACTGCTCATATGAAGATGCTTGAAAAATATAGCAGCTCTGACTGACTTCCCAACAAGCGAAGACCAAGACGAAGGTACTCGGACACGCCAGAGCAAAGCCGACCAACAAGGTCTTGCCGCTACCAAACCATCACTCAACAACGCCATCGTTGCCACACAAGCTGCCACACGGACCTCTCACATCGCCGGCCACCTGTCGCGATGTCGTGCATATCCAGCCCCCGGGAAAGCAACTTGGGGACACACTGTCTTCAAGACGACGCCCACAAGAGGGAAAGTGACGTGCATCGACGCCATCGTTCGAACCTACACCGCAAGGTCTAGGCTTTCACCCAAGAAAGTGGCCCAAGAGTGGAGGAGGTCGGAGAGCTCCATGGTGGCCCCTAGGAGGAGAGCGACATCCGCAGACACCGCGCCATCGGCTTTCGCCCGGAGCAACCAACCTTTGCAGTCTCACCTTGCCGAACGGAGATGGGGAACCCCAGGACCGTCGGCCTGTGAACCCACTGGCTCAAGCACCTCCTGCGCAGCAACAATGTCACCACCACGCAGGACCACCAACCTCACCGCCGGCAGGAGCTGACGGGCCAGATTGAACCGAGCCGGCCACGGGCAGATCTGACACCTTGGGACGCTGATGTGTCGAGGCAGCAACGGGCCACCGGCAGACCATCTCCTGCGCCAAAAGAGAGCAGGGAAGGAGGGCCGCAACCCCACCACGCCGGATAGGAGCCAGAGCTCGAGCCGCCGTCGCATTTAGGAAGAGCAGCCCATCGCCGCGCTGCCAGATCGCCGGGAGGCAGACGAGGACGCCATGCCGGATGAAGACGCCGAGGACGAGCCTCCTACCACCGCGGGCTCACTCCGCAAGCCGAGGCCACTGCGCGCGTAGAGAGCCCTGTTGATGCCATCTTCCGGCACGGGCTTCGCCTGGCGGGCTCATTCGGTGGCGGCGGGAGGGGGAGCAGCGCTGGAGTGGGGCGGTTGCGGCAGCACTAGGGTTCCCCCAAGCCGCCCCTTGAGGACGACGCAGGGTCGAGGTTGGGAGGATGCAAATTTAGTGTTTGGTGTATATATCTGTATATGTTCCTGTATTTGTTTCCGGGTTTCTATATTTGTTTCGCTTCTAGAAAAATATGAAACAAATATCCACACCACTCGTCCATTTTTTATAAAACGCAATTTACTTCAGCAAATTTACTTTGCAACGCAATTTAATCAACCAGGGTTTGCCAATCTTTCATTCCATTCACAAAAAAAGACCATGCATGCTCGAGCAACAAAAACCTTAAAGAAAGGACTTCGCCACTTTGACCAGGACCGCCTTCTCATTCTAAAACCTAAAGGGCGCTAGCCTGCCCGGCCAGCCAGGCCATCTGCACGCGCCGCGTATCGCTAAGGCGTTGGATCGAGCGAACAGTAAATTTTCTCGTCCCACTTTTCACCACAGCCGTTCGATCAGTTAATTTTTTTGTTACCAACCGATTCTCTTGTTAGGTCAATGACGACAGGGACCAGGCATAAGCAGGGCCGACGAACAGAGGCTATCACCCTCGTCATTTGCGTGCCCTTTCTTCCGTACCCGGTGAAACCCTAGATTGGGGAACAAAACCAGTTCCCCAATCAGCCGCCTCCTCTCATTCTCTTCCTCCCCAATCGGTTGTCCTCCCATGGCGGCGCCTCCTCTCCTCTCGGCTGAAGGCAGGAAAAGGTGGCTGGAGCATGCACTGAGTGACGGGAATGACTGGACGCAGCAACAGCGGCTACAAGGAGAGAAGGTTCGAGGTCGTCTCTGCACATCTACGGTGGTGGCTCATGCGTCCAGCCGTCGCCAGCTCCCGTGTCCAGCCGCCGTAGGCGTCGATCTAGGTTTGGGAAGGAGGATCTGCGCCTCGTCGCCTCTACGCAGGTATGGACGGCCCACCCCCACCTCCACCACCTTGTTTCCTCTGTACGGTCCGTCTCCATCGCCTTTCTCTCTGCTCGACTTCTGTTTTAGCGGCGAGCACGGGGATGACCGCGGACGACCGCGGTGGCGGACCGGAGGAGGCGCTTCAGGTGAGGGAACGGAGGTTAGCGGCGGCGGCAGCGCACAGCCATCTTCAGAGGCGAGAGCGGATGGAGCCGAACATCGGATGTAGCCGCTCCAGTCGACGACGCGTGATGCCAACAGCCACCACTGTCCTCTTTGTCTTGCCTATTCGCTCTCTTCACCCATAAGGAATCTGCTGTGAGGTAGAGGACGGTGGCTGTCCCGGCCATGGCCATGTTGCTCACTGCCTCCCCAACTGTAAGTCGTCTCATCTTGCATCCTCTCTGGTTGCACTCCTTCCGTTGAGCCCCTCTTTCTTATTCCTTCCCTACTCCCTGATTTAATTTTTGTTTCACATTTTAGTTTGGGCGCCCAGGAAATTTTACACCGCTGACAGGGGACGGCAGCGGGAAGCCTTCCTATGCGTGGTGACCTCTTGCAGGTGTTCATACTTCCCACCTCTCTCTTGTCCTACACCCTCTCATGCTTTCCAGATCTATTTCTTGGAAGATTAGTATGCCTTCCATCAGCAGTCACCGCTTTTGAAGAGATGGAGAGGAGTAGCGGATGAGAGCTTTGTGATACTCGATAGGTACTGTAAAGTGGCAATTTCGTATATATATGTATTAGCATAATCTACCATCCCTCTCCTATTTTTCTCACAGTCTGCCCTGTTGGTGCTAATTATTCTGGCCATTTTCGTGTATCCATTTTCTTATGGGAGATATGCAACTTTAGATTCGATTTTCCATTCTACAAATAATCAACTATGCAACTTTAGATTCGATTTTCCAGTTTGAAACAAATAACCATGATGAATCGATATTATCTGTAGCAATACTAATATACTAAATTTTGAGCATGTTATTGTTGATATAAGTAAGAAAAAAATATGAAAAGGGATTTCCTTTCATTTTTTTTACGTTCTCTCATATTTGTGAAAATTGAATTTGCTCTTACAGATCCAAGCCTGTGCAATATTGGTGTGACAATCCTAGCAGTTCAATTTAAATAGCCAGATTGTCTTATATTTAGGAACGAAGGGTGTAGCAGTCTTCAGCTCTGCACTAAGACTACAAAAGATCTAATTCAAGCATCAGTTTCAGCATTTAGAATTTTCGCGCATATCTCCTAGGTCCCAAACTACTGGTCTTAAAGAATTGAAATAGGTGCCAGCTGCTACATCATTTCCTATCATTCTTATCAGGCGAGTCTAAGGGATTGACTCTAATTTAGCTATTGTTTTGATGCACAGGTTTCCCAGCATACATATATTGTGCTTTAGTTTGCCTCAAGGCTAGATCGCCAGCTATCTCTCAGGTAATACTGACTGAAAGTACTGTGGATATTTTTCTATGCTCTTCATATTTTTGTTGAATTTGGGAACACATAGTCCTGATAAATTCTGCAATGTGGCATTTCCTTGGTATTTCAAGAAGTGTATATGAATGCATCTTTCCTCTTGCATTCCAGTTACTTCTCATATTCTCTGAATTTACTCGATGGAAGAAGACAAAGCTAAACTCCATTAACTTATTGGGTTTATGTCCTTGTAGATGCATGAGCTGGTGATCGGACTACCATGATATTTTTTCATTTCCATGATGATGCTGTATTTCTCAGTGCTTCAGTGTGTTATCCGTGAGCTATCTGATCAGGAACAAAATATGTAATGAAGGATATATATTCTTGTTTAACTCGCCACCTTTTCATGTGCTACCAGGTACAAATTTCTCACATTAGTAGCTCTGGTTGTGTGCCTGTTTTCTTTGCACACTGTGCTTTGCCTTTTCATTTTCCTTCTATTTCATTCGCTAACACTAAACTTCCTCTTTGTAGATGGCTTACATCCTGCTTTCAGAGATAGACCAAGGGAACAAGCGATAGAATTTTGTGTTCTTGCTTTGCTTCCGGAGAGCCACGGGAAAGATCCTATCAAGCACACTGACTTGGCGTTCCTTGATCAACAGGTCTGTTTCGGATAATGTTCACCCATTTAGTACCTATTTCCCAATAAATCTTTGATACCATTTTCATCCCATTCTCAGATTGTGTGTCCATTGCATCCTACAGAGAAACTATATGTATGGTTAGATAGCTCTCTTGACTCTTTTGGTTTCCATACTTCTGAACAATTATCTCCCTCCCAGTTGCTTCCCACTCTCACTGATATTTTGGGCAGTCATCTTTCTGCACATCTACACATCTGCACATTCTTCCTTTCCCCTGCAATTTCTTTACATTAATATCAAGTGTTTCAAAGATTGGGGTTCAGAGTAATTTTCAACAGTGTTTATTCTTATTGTTGTGGTTTCTGAAGTTTGGGTCAAGTATTTCAAGATTAGTTTGTCTTCATATTGTGGACAATGGAGCAACAACGTACTTACCTGTTCTTATGTATCAGTGCTCATTAATGATTTCCATGCCTTTGGTTAGTTTTGCAGTATGGAAGGCACTGTTTCCTATGTATGAGTATTGGCTTATTGGGTTTTTTAAACACTGTAGATTCTTGACATGCTCCCAGTTGACCACTTATTCAGTATGTACATGCTAGGGGCAGGTAAGAAGACAACCCTATTTTCGGCTGAGGCCTGACTAGCTGTTATGTCATTCAGTTTTTGTGGGCAGATAAAAGAGCATCCCTATTTTTGGTGAAGCATGTTTGCCTTTCATTATATTTTTGGTTGCATTGTGTGCTTCCAGTTTCTCTGTTTTGCTCCGATTTGAGGCCTTCAAGCCTCTTTTGTTTGGTGAATAGTTGCCGCTGCTTTTTGCCATTGTTGAACTTGTTGTTCTGACTGAATAGTTGTGCCAAGGCGAATACACTAGCCTCGGCGGCATGAGGCCAGTACCATCTGGTTCATTTCCTTGTTTGCTTGGTTGCTTTCTTGGTTAGTGATTGATCATTTCTTCTGCTGTTCTTTTAGCTAGCCAATTTTCTCCTTCATCATGAGTTTCATGAGGATCTTGTGATCCAATTCTAGGACCCCATAGACCATGCATTTTTTAAAAGATTTATCGGAATACCCATGTATAACTGAAGCTTTCCATTATGATACAATGTATGTATTAGGCTATTAGCACATAGTACCTGTGGCTGCTCATATGGATATAACTGAACCTTTCCATTATGATATAATATATGTATTAGGCTATTACCACATAGTACTTGTGCCTGCTCATTTGGTTATATATGCCCAGTATCAAGTTATTATTACTACATAATAGTTGCAGCTGCTCCTATATTTTATTTGCGGATTTAAGCAAGCAACTGTCTATTTATGTGAAACTTCATATTTCAGTTCTAGGTGAAGATATGCTTTTGTGCATTGTGATATCGATGATAATCCCTGCATTTAATATGCCACGTATGAACATAATTGAAGGAGATCTTCCATGCTGATTGAATCACAGTTAGCTAGTTAGGTTGAATCTTTGTGGATGGTGGTGTGCAACTGTATTAAGTCGTCAGCTCTCTTCTTACTAATCTTAATGAGCAATTTTTTTTAAAAAAAATATTGTGTGTAATTACTTTCCTCTTGTCTGAAAGTATTGACAAATGCTGATTACTTAAATCTGTTCATGCAAAATTATCCTAATTTGCAGGAATCACAAATAGGGACATTGTAAACTGTGATGAGAAGCTGAAAACTGTACTGTTAGGTAGGTTCAAGGTGGATCTCTCCTAATTCCCAGTACTTGTCACGTTACATTTCCTGCAACTTTTCAAGTCCTAAACATATTAAGGTACTTCCTTTGTTTAATCTAATTTCTTGCAAGCTGGTTTAATTTCTGTTTCCTGGAATAGATAGATCAAGCATGCAAAATTTCTTTTACCAAATTTTCATGCATATTTGCACACAATTGTAGTTTTAATTTTAACTGCTACGATATGTTTGGGTTTAACAAATTTTAGTACCCCCCGGTTGTTTACATTAAAGAAAAAACATGTAGCAATACATTGCCGGTTTAAATCCCTCTATTGCCATATTGTGTAATCAACTCGAACTGAATTTAGGAAGGCGGCTCCTCACTGGTTTGGTATTCCTACTTTTCAACCTTTAGAAGAGTTATTAGATAATAATAGCCTTATCTTCATTTTGCTTTTGTTCGTGCTGCCCAGAGAGACAGAGCCTCTGTTTGGTATTGCCTCACTTCTCTGTTTTCTGTTTATCTGTCTTATGATGTTTTGTCTCTATATCATTACTTTCTTTTCACAGTCCTCCTTTTGTTTTCTACTATTGTAGGCTGGATACTTCTTTGTAAGTCCCTATCTTCATACTTGGTTCCTGCTATGAGCTTAACTCACGGGGCACCAGGCGAAGAACTTATCTATATCATAGTGTTATTCGCTACGTCGATGTCCGCTGTTAGCCTTCCTCACCACTTCGTCGAGCTAATGAATCCGCGTCATCGCTTTGACACACACTACTGCTCCCTCTGAGATCTGCGCTAGGAAGTCAAGCTAAAGTGAAGCCCATGGTTCCTACGTCCACGATTTCCACTGGATTTATCTTAGAGGCTCTTCTATTTAGGTGTGGTTGTTCTTGAAGCACGCTTTTGTAAGCAATCCTTTTGGCTTGTAGGGGAGGAATGCTGCTAGACCATCCCTTGGCAAGCCTTATATGTTCCTGGGTGTGCCACAAACTATTACCCAGACTTGAATTTATGTACCTCGATGAATGGAATGAACTATTTCCAGAATTATTTGTGTCCACCAATATCATGTATATACGTTTTGGCATAGTTTGTTTTGCCTTCGGACAATTTGTGAGGATTATCAATTCCACATTAGGTCACAGTTCTATCATAAATTGAGTGATCTTTACTAAATTGCTGTGCCAATTTTTTTTGGAAGAAATGCGATTTGTATGAAGATTTTCGGACAAAAACTAAACTTACTCACTGTTTCGGATGAAATGCGGTTGGCTTCTGGTGCATTAGTTCTGTCAGTTAATTTACTTATTGTTATTCTTAAGACGACACATGTATGCTACATATAAACAATAACAGGCTTCAGAGTAAAGATGGACATGATAGCAAGAACAAATAATTAAGGGAGATGTATCTTGTTTAATTGATCATATTTATATTTCAGCACACAATCCATTTCTGATAAGTGAGTTTCAGCATGTGGTCTTTTAAAGCTCGAGAAATAACATATGTTGTAGTTTATTAGCCTCGGATCAAATGTTCGTTAAAATAAAGCTTCGTCGAAGCGTGCACATAACACCATTTAGTTTTCTGAGCTTTTGATTTTCTACCCAGCGCACTGCACTTCTCATCGCTGGCCAGGGTAATTGCAAGTAGCCCTTCCGCCACTTTCAGCCTGATCTGCTTGCTAATAACATCGTCTCCATTTGCTATTTATAAGACAGAATTATTACTATCCTTGATTGAACGTGCGCGATCAGCCCAATCCCGCATCAGCATGTCTACATCTTCTGCCTGCAGCAGCACATTTTCACACTTGGTCTTCACCTCCTCACAGTAAAAATGGCTTTATGTCAGCCAACTTTGTACCAAAAGATTCAAATGCGAATTGCTGGAGTGCAACAGCAGCAGCCGCTTCGCTCTCTGCCTCAAACAATAAAAACACTTTCACGGCCTTCACCCCAAAACTATGTTGCGGCAATGTAAAACTGACATGCAGCTGCACCATATAGAATTTTATGTATCTTCCTTTGTATACACCAGCTCCGCTCCACCTAAACCAGAAAGCACACCATGCAGAACTGGTGTCCACCGGATTCGCACCTCATACCGACAATCCTGCGGAGAACAAAGTAATTAGCACACCACCATGGTATTATAATTTAACGGGTCAAGGAGAATATGACTCCTATTGGTAATTCAAATGGCCAGCCAATTTGTAAGACTATAAGCAATTTATCTGCTGCAAATACAACATTATACGAACCTAACATGCCTAATTTAATGATGTAGCCAAGTTTACAATTAGCAAACCCAAAATATAAATCAGCATTATAAAAATGCTCCATGTATCTTTAGTTTACATTATCATAGCCTTTAAATTCGTTTACTGCTCTCCGATGTGTGCTATCCCAAAGTAATACAATATTGTATCATATTTATTTAAAATTAGTACTCTTATTAGCTTCAGGCAGTATGGGCAGAAACAGATAAATGATTATGATCAGTTTACTGCTTTGTGAAAAACCTGGTTGCAAATAACACAAATAATTTTTATGGCTACAATATTTGGTCTTGCTTCTGGCCTTTGCGACTGCTGTAGGTTTTCATGATCTATTGAAAGTGAAGTTTAAGGAATTGTCAACAACAAAAAAACAAAAGCCCTTTTGCTTAATCATCTGTGAATCTTACCATATTCTACATTAAACAAATGTTAATTATGGATAACAACATGGATAATCTGCTTCTGGCCTTTGCGCCAGTGAATTCAGTTAACCACACTCACTCAGATTCTTAATTTCTTTCTTCACAGTTGACAAAAAAACATTGGCAGAATCGAGGTGCTTAGACCTACATCTAAAAACTTGTATGATATTAGGATTTTAAGACTACCATTTTAATTTGAATTAGAACAATTTACTCTTTGTGGCTAGAGTGCCGCTTCGGATTTGCTTTTGCGTCAGTGGCGCAATGGGTCATCTAGTATTCTAATACGCGACATACCACATGTAGCATTGTAGCCTCTAGTTTACAGGACGACCTCCCATTGGTAGAAAAAACGGCTTTGGTCCCGGTTGTTAAGGAGCTTTAGTTCCGGTTGTCCAACCGGAACTAGCAAAGCGGGACTAAAGCCCTCCCCTCTTTAGTCCCGGTTGCTCACAAACCGGGACTAAAGGTCCTCCACGTGGCCCGAGTCATATGCAGAAGGCTGGAGGACCATTTAATCCCGGTTGGTGGCTCCAACCAGGACTAAAAGGGTCCGGTAAATTTCTGGTAGAATTATTGAAAAAAAGCCCAATTTTTTTTTTGGATTTTTTTGAATATTTGAATTGTTTAACAGTTCCCACTCTCCACGTAATCTCTAATCTTTAATCACCTCTATTCTCATGTCAAATTACATACTCGTGGTCCTCACTTCCCGGTTGGTCATCCATCCTCACACTGCTCCACCCTTAGCAGCTTAACTTCTCCATTCCTTCCCTACTAGCTTCCAAGACTGCGCTCGCGACTTCTTGATAATACTATGCTATCAATTCTATTAACCCATACACTTTGGTAACATATGATTTTACTTTTTGAATTCCAAATAATTTACAAAATAAGCAACAATGATTAAGAAATAATAAGCATCAATGAATTTGAAATAATCTTTATGCATAATTTAATTATTAATTTTTAAACTCGAAATATTCAAAAAATCAAAAAACTTAAAAAATTCGAAAATTAATAAAAAACTTCAAAATAACGAAAAAGTAGAAGAAACAACAAAAGAAATGAAAAAATTCGAAAAAAAATCATTTTTCCTCATTTTTTCTGACAAAATCTAAAATCTTCCTGCTTTCATATTTCCCTTTGGAATTTTGAGAAACAAGAAATTGTGCAAATCGGATGTAAAATTTTGTGTGGATAGTTTTTCATATATTATACGTTTTTTTCGAGTCCGTATGTAAAAGTTATAGCCGTTTTAATTTGGAACAACCTTTTTTTGCAAAAATATCAAAATTCAAATTTTCAAATTTTCCATAAAAGTTGGTTGCGTGAGGTACATGCATGTCAAAGGATTTTAAAATTTGAAGTTTTTATCATTTTCGTTTATTTGTTTTAGACGTTTTTTCTACGGGGGGGGGGGGGGGGGGGGGGGGGAGGGGGTAGGAATGAGAGGAAAAATGGGCTCCGGACCTTTAGTCCCGGTTTAAGCTACAAACCGGGACTAAAGGGTAGGCTTTAGTCCCGGTTTGAGCCACCAACCGGGACTAAAGGTCCCTACCCTTTAATCCCGGTTGGTGGCTCAAACCGGGACTAAAGCCTCCATTTGAACCGGAACTAATGCTTCCTGGCCCATATTTTTATTCGAATCGGGACTAATGCTCATATTAGTCACGGACCAAATTGTTTGGGGACTAAAGGGTGCGAATGGAAGCCCTTTTTTCTACTAGTGTCCGTTACATAATTCCTCAAAGTTTGGTAATTTGGCATGTATATTTGATTTTTTTCACACTATAAAGTTGCCCCCACTATATGGTCCAATTGTTATACAGTGGATTTCTTGCCAAGTTTTGCCTTACAAATTCTCAGCCACACTTTTGTGGCTGCCATACATGCCATACTTACTCTCTGTGTTTTTAAAAGATTGTACATCCAACTATCTTGGAGAGTCAAACTTTGACCAAATTTTTGTAAAAATATACAATATTTTTCATACCAACTAGCTATATGATGAAAATATATTTCATTGTGAATCTAATGATACCAATTTGGTGACATAAATATTGGTGCTTTTTTGTAAAAACTTGGTCAAACTTTAAAAAGCTTGACTCTCCAAAATTATTGGAATTTTAGCCTTACATAAAAAAATATGTCAATTATCAAGCCCTCACAATAACAATTCTCTCATACAAGTCATAATCACAAGTACACAACGAACATGACATGATGACCACAATGGATCACTTTTCAGGAAACGTAGGAGCACAGATACTAATATTTAGGTGGGCCAGCAAGCACAGAAAGAACAATATACCAAAATATTATAAGGTAGTTTTAGACTCATGGTCATGAATAATTTGACAAGAACCATAATTGATCACTGTGACTAACAATGCACTTAAACCTTCCATCCAAGTGAAACAAAAATCAACAGTACTAGTTCCGCTGCAGATGACAGCAACAGCTAGCAGAACAAAGAAAGCCCACTTGGTACGAACTAGATCACTAGGTTGCCGCTGGAGATGACAATCTGCCGCTAGCACGACCTGAAAATGTACACAGAGTAGACTAAAACATGTTATATCTCAGTAACACAAAATATGTTAATTCTGAACTCAGTAAGATTTATCATAGCATGGAAAGCAAAACTGCTCTCCGTATTCATATACTGAACCTCACAAGTTGTCACAAAGGATTTTTTTTTTAAAAAAACATCGGCACTATGGAAACAAAACTGAGGATCAGGCCAACAACAAGCCTAATACTCCCAACCAACACCCAAGTAAACTATGGTATTTATTTATTTTTTTATAAAGGGAACATATTAATATCACGGAAATACCAATTAGACCCAGCCTCTACAACTATGGTATTTATTTGGCACCAAGACACAAACTAATAGATAAACCATCAGCAATAGTGACAAGGAATCCAGCACTAGCAGCATGAGTTGAGTGCTCGACAGCCCAGACAAATGGTGGATTTCCTGATCTGAAGTTACAAGATTACAATATAGATTCACCGACCCTGGAATATTAAGAAAAGAAGAAAGGTAAGGGTATGAAAAGGCGCTGGACAGGCTCGAGACGACGAGACCACAGTTTATGGGGTGCCGTATCAAGATTCTTCGCGGTTTTCTATTCATGTACATGCTTCATCAAGGACTCGTGGCAAATTGGCAATCGATATGGACGGATTGTGTAGCGGATATGTAATCATGGCCCTCAGGAAGACCGCACACCTGTTCCACCATCGTCGTTGTGCTTGTGCCTACTCGGCCATGATCACAATGAACACGCACAAGTGAAAGCTCTAAGCGGCTGGAACGTGTGCATAGATCTAATCCATTGAGTATGTATACATGTATAGCTCAAAACAACCATTTTTTCACAAGCGCAAAGCATGTCAGTAATAATACAGCCAATCACTCTAATAGCACAATAATAGTACTAAAAGCATGCAGTGAAAAGAGCACAAGAACTACACATACTTGGTATTCTCAGTACAACCATTTTGAAACGGAGTTTTTTCAACTCTAACTGCAATATAGTATTACTTGCAACGCTTTATTGCTAATGTCATTCCTATTCAATCCCTTGTTAATTTCATCAAGATTGAGCTTTATCTGACATGAAAGTTAATAATGTTGTAGGACCAAAATAAAGCTGTAAAACAAAACCGATCCTCTCTCTACTTGGACAATGTAATCCCTTTTATTCTCCAATGCTTTCCGGCTTAAGTTGTTCCTATTTAGCCCGTCATTACTTTCATCTAGAATTGAGCCTATCTCTAGCATCCATTTTATATGCAAAGAAAAAGGTGAAATCTGTAGAAATAAAAGAAGATACACCCTTAATTTGTACATGTTGGATTGTGGTGTGAACACTACATAACAAATCTGGATGTGTAAACGCAGTAACTACATGTTGATTTGCAGTTAATTCAAGCGAAGTGTATCCCGTGGATAAAGAAAAACATAGTAAACCAAATGGACTAAATGTTTAAGTAAACAATTAACACTTTTCAAATATCCTAAAACGTTCATATGAAAATAAACCAAGTTTCATTTTTCCTGCATGTGGTTTACAGTTTTTAATGTCTATCACATGCATCAAAATATAGGGGGAAATTCAAGCAAATACTGCAAAAAAAACGAGATTATTGTTAGATATATGAGCACTACATAACAAATATAATGGCATAGCTGGTGGACCAATCAACTGATATGTGCATTACATAACAAGTAACATACTTTGCGTACTTGCGTGACTACATTTGTTCAACTATTATACCGGATTTTCTACAAGTTTTATGTTTGACAGCATTTTCTTCACGGTTTCTGTCTGTTAGGAATAGATTGGTTGTATTCCCTGGGGCCAAAGGCCACAACATATAGTTACATGTACATGTGAGAATATGCAGGAAACCCTCTAACAGGTGGGGAAAATACACATGTACAAATATACATCTAACACCCCCCCCCTCAAACTCATGGTGGATCAACAACACTGAGTTTGGAGAGTAAGAAGTCATGCTGCGCTCTAGTTTGTGCCTTTGTAAAGAAATCCGCCAACTGCAAATCTGAAGGCACATAGTAAAGCGCAACAACCTGAGCCTGCACCTGAGCACGTGTATAAAAAGCATCAACACCAATATGCTTGGTAAGCTCATGCTTGACCGGATCACGTGCAATACTAATAGCACCTGTACTGTCAGACAAAAGTGGAGTGGGTGTCGTAACAGAGACCCCAAAATCTGCAAGCAACCACCGTAACCATGTCACCTCAGCAATCAACAAGGTCATAGCTCGCAACTCAGCCTCTACACTCGAACGGGAAACTGCAACCTGTTTCTTCGTCTTCCAAGCAACAAGCGAACCACCAAGAAACACACAGTAAGCAGAAAGTGAACGACGATCCGAAGGATCACTCGCCCACGTAGCATCCGAGTAGCACTGGAGCTGGAGAGAGCTGGAGCGAGGAAAGAAAAGGCGACGAGTAATCGTGCCACGAAGATAACGAAGAACACGAAGGAGATGACTATAGTGGACAGTGGTAGGAGCTGAGACAAACTGACTCAGAATATGAACAGGATAAGATATATCAGGACGAGTGACAGCAAGATAAACAAGACTCCCAACAAGATGGCGATATCGCGTCGGATCAGGAAGAGCATCACCATCAGTAGGACGAAGCTTAACATTAAGCTCCATAGGAGTCTCAACAGTGCGCTCATCCCCAAGAGCAGCACGAGCAAGAAGATCCTGAATATACTTTTCCTGAGAGATAAAAAAACCATCAGAGGTGGAAGAGACCTCGATCCCAAGAAAATAGCGGAGAGGACCAAGATCGGTCATAAGAAACTGCTCACGAAGACGAGCCTTAACAAAGGCAATATACTCAGGATCATCACCAGTAATGATCATATCATCAACATAGAGAAGGAAAAGAGTGCGTCCACGAGGAGAAGTGTGAACGAACAGCGCTAGATCATGAGCGCTGGGAGAGAAACCAGCAGCAGTCACCACAGAGGCAAAGCGCTCAAACCAGGCACGAGGGGCCTGTTTCAAGCCATAAAGAGAACGCCGAAGGCGACAGACCATCCCATCAGGGACAGAATACCCGGGAGGAGGCTGCATGTAAACCTCCTCACTCAACTCGCCATTAAGAAAAGCGTTCTGAACATCAAGCTGAGACACAGACCAGTGTCGAACAGAAGCGACAACAAGAAGAGTACGCGCAGTGGTCATATGAGCCACAGGGGCAAAAGTCTCATCATAGTCATGGCCGTGCTCCTGCTGAAAACCACGAGCCACAAGACGCGCTTTGTAGCGCTCAAGAGATCCATCAGAGCGGGTCTTAATTTTATAGACCCACTTACACGTGATAGGACGAACACCGGGAGGGGGAGAGACAAGATCCCAGGTGCCAGTGCGCTCAAGCGCAGCAATCTCCTCAGCCATAGCAAGCTGCCATTCAGGATGACGCTCAGCATCCCGATAAGAAGTCGGCTCGGAGGCAATAGAAAGACCGTACTGACTAGGAGAGTAACGGTCTGGAGCACGACGCGGACGAGTCGCCGGAAGAGGAGAGGAAAGCTCGTCAGAAGAAGAAGACATATCAGAAGAAGAAGAAGAAGAAGAAGAAGAAGGGACATCAGGAGGAGGATCTGGAACATGAGTGCGACGAGAATAATGAAAGGGAAAATGAGACAACGGTGAGGTGGGCGGAGGATCAGAAGAAGAAAGAGGAGAACTAGGTGGAGAGGAGGACAACAGAGTCGAAGAGGATGGCGCCGGGGACGAAGAGGGCGCATCAGAACGAGGTCCAGGAGGAGGGACAATAGGGACAGAAGGAGGTGCATCAGGAAACAGAAGAAAGGAGATATCATCCACCGGGTAGATACCAGAGGTGGGGCGAGGGTAGAAGGGACGCGTCTCATCAAACGTGACGTCACGAGAGATGCGCATCCGACGACCAACAGGATCCCAACAGCGATAGCCCTTATGCTCATCACTGTAGCCGAGAAAAACACACTCAACAGACTGAGCGGTCAGTTTGGTGCGTTCACGAGGAGGGAGAAGAACATAGCAAACGCAACCAAACAAACGAAGAGTCGAGTAGTCTGGAGAACCACCAGAGAGACGCTCAAGAGGGATGCCACCTTGGAGGGCAGCAGAAGGCTGGATGTTAATGAGGTAAGTCGACGTAGCAACAGCCTCAGCCCAGAAATGCGGCGAAAGAGAAGAAGCAATCATCATAGCACGGGTGGTCTCAAGAATATGATGATGCTTACGCTCGGCGACACCATTTTGAGCATGCGCACCGGGACAAGAAAACTGAGCAAGGGTGCCCTGCTCAGCAAGAACACCACGCAGGTGCTGAGAGATATACTCACCAGCAGAATCAGCACGGAACACACGAATGGGCGAGGAATACTGAGTGCGGACCATGGCCGCAAAGCGCTGATAAATAGAGAGCACCTCACTGCGAGAGCGCATAAAAAACAACCAGGTGTACCGTGAAAAATCATCAATGAATAAAATATAGTAGCGATGCCCCCTTTTGAACCAAAGGGAGCCGGACCCCAAACATCTGAATGAACTAAATCAAAAGGTCGCTGAGATACAGACACACTGGTAGGATAGGGAAGCTGAATCTGTTTGCCTAACCTACAACCCTGACAGTTCAAAGACACATCTCCTGAGACAGACCCCAGAAGACCACGACGGACTAAAGACGATAAACGGGAGCCACAAAGGTGACCCAGCCGATGATGCCACTGCTGAAAAGAGCCAGTGACGGAAGCAGCAACCGCAGGAGAACTGGCCGATGAAGAGGCAGCGGAAGGAACACGAAGCCAGTCTAACTCCCAAAGCCCTGGAGACTCACGGCTGCGAGGGCCAGCTCCAACCAGGGCCTGTGTGCGGCGGTCCTGAACAACACAAGAATCAGCGTCAAGAATGACGCGACAACCAGAATCAGTAAGCTGACTAGCAGAAAAAAGATTCATCTTAAGGCTAGGAACATGAGAAACATCAGGAACAGAGAAAGAGGAAGTAGAGAGGGTGCCTCGACTGGAAACAGGAAGAGATGTACCATCAGCCGTGATAACACGGACATGAGAAACAAGAGAACGAAGAGCAGAAAGAATAGAAGACGCAGAGGTCATATGAAAAGAAGCTCCAGAATCCAGATACCACGGGGACATACCTGACTGTGCAGAAGGTGGTGGTCGCGCGGTGCCAGAAGAGGTAGACACAGGACCAGCAGTGCCTGACGAGGAAGAGCCTGGAGTAGCGAGCAGACTACGAATACCCCGAAGAATGTCCTGCTCCGAGAGAGCAACTGTAGAAGATTCTGAAGAACCAGCCTGCTGACGAGCGTGGAACTGCTGACGTAAACTGGGATCCCTCCTCCAGCAGCTAGAGAAATCATGGCCAGTCTTGCCACAGTAGGAGCAGGGAGGACGAGGATTGCGGTTCTGACCGTGAGGCTGCTGAGACTGACTCTGGCCCTGGACCGGAGGAGTAGAGAGTATCGGCGGCACTGGAGACCGCAACGGAGCCAACGGCACAGTAGGACCACGAGCAACAAGGACAGAGGGAACCTCAAGAAGACCAGCACCACGAAGACGATTCTCCTCAGCACGAAGCTCAGACAGCACCTCAGAGAGCGGGACACGACCACGAGCAAGTAGCTGGGTGCGACGAGGCTCGAACTCCTTGCGGAGCCGAGACAAGAACTCATAGAACGCTGAAACTCCAGATCAGCGCGCACAGTCAGACAGCAGGCACAAGTGGCACACACAGCTGTACGAAGAGAATCAAGCTGGCGCCAGATAGCAGCACTCTGAGTGTAGAACTCATCAATGGTAGAATCACCCTGCTGAAGAGCATGCTCCTGGCGAACAACAGACAGGTAAAGAGCATCCCCAGACGGCTGATAGCGCTGACGAAGAAAGGCCCACTGAGCAGCAACAGTGGGAAGACCCATGAACTCAGCAGCATACTGAGGCAGAACACTGGAAGTAAGAACAGCAGCAGCACGAGCATCCTCATCTATCCACTGAGTGTAGTCAGTCAGATCCAGCCGGTAGGTCGCAAGAGCGTCAGAATACTCCTGGACATGTCGGTCATACTCAGCCAGAGCAGTAGCATCAGCACTCTTGGCTGCATCCTTGGCCTCCTGAGTAGCATCAGGGGCAAGGGCAACGGGCGTCGGTGGAACAGGCGCTGTAGGAGCAGTGGGGCGCGGCGGACAGGGGACCTCGCCGGAAAGCACACCCCAAAGACGAAGACCGCGCATATGGACGCGCATAAAGGCAGCGAAATCAGGGTAATTCGCGCCATCGAAAATCACCGGACAGCGAGGAATCGCTACATAGCCCGATGAGGAAGACATATCTCTCTCTCTCTTTCTCTCTCTCTCTTTTTTTACTTACTCACACGGGTCAACTCAACTCACAGCAGAGCAGCAGCGGACGAGGACTTCCAAGGCGGGATCGAACGATCGGGCGGGCGAGCGAGGGACTTTCACGCGGAATCGATCCAGCAGTCCAGCAGCCGGCCGGGCGAGGGACTTCAGGCGGGATCCGGGCGGGCAGCTGGAGAACACGGGAGCAGATCGATCCAGGGGAGAATCGGCCAGGGGCGGGATCCAGGGGCGGACTCAGGGGAGAATCGGCCAGGGGCGGGATCCAGGGGCTGGCGACGGATCTTGGGATCCAGTGGCGGCACGAGCTGGCGACCAGGGAGGATGGGAGGACGGCCCGCGACGGAAAAGCTGGCCCGCGACGGAAACAGATCCAGTGGCGGCAGGAGCAGGAGCTGGCGACGGGGACTGCTCACGGCGGACTCGGTCGCGGCTGGCTCCTGGCGAATTAGATCAGGCAGGGGCGAAGACGGCCTCCAGCTTCAGATCGGGAGGCAGCCGGAGGACAAACGGGCGAGCAGAAGCGCCTCGAGGCGAGCCGCACGAGGCCGGACACGCAGGAACGACGGGGAGATGGCGATCGCGGCCAGCACGGGAACCGGCTAGAGCCGGGGCGAGCTGACGGCGGTGGCGGTCACAGAAACCCTAAACAGGTGCTCTGATACCATGTTAGGAATAGATTGGTTGTATTCCCTGGGGGCCAAAGGCCACAACATATAGTTACATGTACAGGTGAGAATATGCAGGAAACCCCCTAACAGGTGGGGAAAATACACATGTACAAATATACATCTAACACTGTCTACCACATGCACACAACTAAGGGAGGGGAAGTTAAAAAAACACAACAAAAGATCATTATTAGTTACACGAGCATTACAGAACAAATATAACCCCGCAAATGCGTGAGTCCAGGTGCCTAATTCCCTTAACTTCTTGTATGTTTAAAGTAATGAATTTCAAATATCTTAAGAATATTATGCAGAATTACTTTAGAGTTTTCAATTTCTGTTTATTTATAATTGTAAATTTCTATCCCGGGCAAGAAAATTTGGGGGACAAAATTCAAACATTTACCATAGAAACAAAATTAGTATTAGACATGTGAGAAAAACATGACAAATTTAGCATCGCAAACATGCATATTCATATTTTTCTGGCTATTACATGTTTGAGTAATACATTTCGAAATCAGATGAAGATAAGACTGTATTTCATTCCAATGAATTTTTCAGTGCATGTTCATCCAAATTTAAAATTTTATCCGAAGAACTGAAACTTGGGAAATAATTAAAATATGTCACAATTATGTAAAATTGCAAACATTACACAAGGAATCTAGCCGCACATCACCCTGCTAGTTTTCAGAGAAGACGAGACCTGACTGGAGGCACTGATGAATAAAGGAACATGTGGTGTATCATTCAGCTTAGCACTATCAGCACGTCGCAACAGGTTGAAGACCTAATAAGCGGTGGATGCTAAAAAAAGACTTCACCAACAGGGAGAACCCCCCCCCCCCCCCCCCCCCGACATTACGCTTAGAGGTAAGAAACAAAAGATACGGATTATTCTACACGAAATTAATAACCTGTGATGTTAATTTTGATAACACAATTTGAGCAACCCAGTTAGGGGAAGTTCTCTCTGTTTTTGAAAGTTGTAGTCCTTACTAGATGAACGTAATGCTGCCTGAACGAACTGGGTGACAAACTAAGATAAGTTTTCTTTACAACAAGCTCCGAAGTCATAACAAACTAAATCAGATACCACTCACATAGCATGAAAAAAAAGAGCAAACCATTTTTTTTAACCTTTTTAGAACATGGCAAACATGGTGGTATATAGGGACTAGCAGTAAACTACATAGTAACTAGGTACTCCCTCCGTTCCTAATTATAAGATGTTCTAGCCTTTTTTTAAATGACATGTATCTAGATATATTTTAGTGTGTCAATTCACACACTTTAGTCCGTACGTAGTCTATATTAATAGAACAACTAAAACATCTTATATTTGAAACAGAGGGAGTACTTCTCTACTAATATTCTTATGATGTCCAATGCCCTCTGAAAAAGAGAACTTGTTCACAACATCACAGTTTCTGAAACTTAACTTTCTTGAAACAAGCTGAAAGTTAAGTTAAATAGATCATAAGGAATTTCTAGGAAAGAGGTTCGCTAGCCAATCATCCATCCAAAAACTAATATGCTCCCATTTCCTTCCTGCAAGCTGCAAGATTTTTTAACCCTCAATTCTACCAATTTAGAAGGTTTAGTACAAAATTTGTCCTGGGATGACGGAGCCAGAGAGAACAGTAAAGCATAATATATATGCAAACTACTCCATGGGTAATTCTTGCCAATTGCAAGCTTGGTTCTATATCATCTCAGAATTCAGAAAGCAGAAAGCAAAACGCGCTGAATATTTACCACTAGTAGAAAACCGGCCTAATATTCCTGGGCATTAGTCCCGGTTGCTGTCTGAACCGGGACTGATGCCCAGGGCCCCACCGCTTTTTCGGCCGCCAGACCGCAGACCTCATTAGTCCCGGTTCGTTTTAAACCTATAGTCCCGGTTCGTAATATGAACCGGGACTAATGACTCTGGGGTCGAATCCGACCGTTGTCAGACTCATTAGTCCCGGATGGTAACACCAACCGGGACTAAAGAGTGAGCCTTTAGTCCCGGTTGGTATTACAAACCGGGACTAATGACTTCCCTGTATAAAAGCAGCTCCTTCTTCCTCCCCGAGCCAGGCACTCCCACTCTCCACTCTCAGTGTTTTTCATGCAACTCGAGTTCATCCTCTTTGATCACCATTTTTTGTCACAAATTGATGTCCCCACTTCAATCTAAGTGGACTAAAAGGTGAGGAATTTTGTGCTTTTGTCTTTCATTGGTAATTTAGCTCATTTATTGCTCTAGAAGTAGAGAGATTTGTGATTTTTTTATGGGAGCAATTATTAGATGTTTATTTGATTTTATTTATGTTAGATTTTATTAGATTTTATAGATAGAGGTAAAAATAGAAATGCTATATAGATAGACATAGCTATTAGATTTTATTTATGTTAGATTTTATTAGATGTTTATTTGATTTTATTTATGTTAGATTTTATTAGAAATAGAAATGCTATTAGAAATAGAAATGTTAGAATTAAAAATAAAAATAGAAGTAGACATAGCTAACATAGAAATAGAAATAGAGATAGAGATAGAAAAATAGAAATACCGATAGAAATACCGATAGAGGTAAAAATAGAAATGCTATATAGATTTTATTTATGTTAGATTTTATTAGAAATAGAAATGCTATTACAAATAGAAATGTTAGAATTAAAAATAAAAATAGAAGTAGACATAAATAAAATAGAAATAGAGATAGAGATAGAAAAATAGAAATACCGATAGAAATAGAGATAGAAATAGAGATAGAAATACCGATAGAGGTAAAAATAGAAATGCTATATAGGTTTTATTTATGTTAGATTTTATTAGAAATAGAAATGCTATTAGAAATAGAAATGTTAGAATTAAAAATAAAAATAGAAGTAGACATAGCTAACATAGAAATAGAAATAGAGATAGAGATAGAACAATAGAAATACCGATAGAAATAGAGATAGAAATACCGATAGAAGTACCCACCAGCCGGGACTAAAGTTTTGTTAACTTATTCTTACTTATCAAACTAAAATTAGAGATAGAAATAGAAATTGTATATTTGATTTGCGTTTGATATGTACTTATATAATGCAGATGAGCCGAGCATGGATGTACGCCGATCGACGCTCTGGAGATTTCATTAAAGGCGTGCATTCTTTTCTCAAGGTGGCTGAGGCAACCAAGCGGAATGGTTTTATGTGTTGTCCATGCGGAGGTTGTCGAAATGAGAAGGATTACCCCTCCACAAAGACCCTTCACATCCACCTGTTCCGGTTCGGTTTCATGTCCGGCTATAATTGTTGGACTAAGCATGGGGAGAGAGGGGTTATGATGGAAGACAACGATGAAGAAGAGAATGATGACAACTATCCTGAGTTCCCTGAAACCACCGATACCGCAATGGAAGATAATGAAGAAGAAGAAGGTGAAGAACGGGCATCAGATATGCCCGCTGATGATCTTGGTCAGGTCATTGTTGATGCACAGATTGACTGTGAAAGTGAAAAGGAGAGGGAGAAGTTGGAACGCATGTTAGATGATCACAAAAAGGATTTGTATCCAAATTGCGAAGATGGCCAGAAAAAGCTAGGAAGCACGCTGGAATTGCTGCAATGGAAAGCAGAGAGTGGTTTATCTGACAAGGGATTTGAGAAGTTGCTGAAAATTATGAAGAAGATGCTTCCAAAGGAGAACGAATTGCCCGCCAGTACGTATGAAGCAAAGAAGATTGTCTGCCCTCTAGGATTGGAGGTGCAGAAGATACATGCATGCATTAATGACTGTATTCTCTACCGTGGTGAGTATGAGAATTTGAATGCATGCCCGGTGTGCAGTGCATTTCGGTATAAGATCAGGCGAGATGACCCTGGTGATGTTGAGGGCGAGCGCCCCAGGAAGAGGATTCCTGCCAAGGTGATGTGGTATGCACCTATAATACCACGGTTGAAACGTTTGTTCAGAAATAAAGAGCATGCCAAGTTGTTGAGGTGGCACAAAGAAGACCGTAAGAGTGACGAGATGTTGAGACACCCCGCTGATGGGTCGCAGTGGAGAAAAATCGACAGAGATTTTCCGGAGTTTACGGAAGACGCACGCAACCTGAGGTTTGGTCTAAGTACAGATGGCATGAATCCTTTTGGGGAGCAGAGCTGCAGTCATAGCACCTGGCCCGTGACTCTATGTATATATAACCTTCCTCCTTGGTTATGCATGAAGCGAAAGTTTATTATGATGCCAGTGCTTATCCAAGGCCCGAAGCAACCCGGCAATGACATTGATGTGTATCTAAGGCCATTAGTTGATGAACTTTTACAGCTGTGGCAGACTGAAGGTGTTCGTGTGTGGGATGAGTACAAACAAGAGGAATTTGATCTACGAGCGTTGCTGTTCGTGACCATCAATGATTGGCCTGCTCTTAGTAACCTTTCAGGACAGACAAACAAGGGATACAATGCATGCACGCACTGTTTAGGTGAGATCGATAGTATATATTTGGATAAAAGTAAGAAGGTGGTGTATCTCGGGCATCGTCGATTTCTTTCGCCCAAACATCAATTGAAGAAAAAAGGCAAGCATTTCAAGGGCGAGGCAGAAGTCCGAGGCAAGCCTAAACGCCATACTGGTGATGATATATTTGATATGGTCAAAGATTTAGAAGTAATCTTTGGAAAGGGTCCTGGCAGTCTGTCTGTTCCGAATGACGCTAGCGGACATGCACCCATGTGGAAGAAGAAATCTATATTTTGGGAGCTTGAGTATTGGAAATTCCTAGAGGTCCGCTCTGCAATCGACGTGATGCACGTGACGAAGAATGTTTGCGTGAACCTACTAGGATTCTTGGGCTTGTATGGGAAGACAAAAGATACACCAGAAGCACGGGAGGACCAGCACCGTATGAAAAGAAGAGACGGCATGCATCCGGAGGATTCTAAGGGTCCTGCGAGCTACGCTCTTACCAAAGAAGAGAAGGAAATCTTTTTTGAATGCCTGAGCAGTATCAAGGTCCCATCTGGATTCTCGTCAAATATAAAGGGAATAATAAATATAGCCGAGAAAAAATTCCAAAACCTAAAGTCTCATGACTGCCACGTGCTTATGACGCAGTTGCTTCCGGTTGCACTGAGGGGGATTCTACCGGAAAATGTTCGAGTACCGATTGTGAAGCTATGTGCATTCCTCAATGCAATTTCGCAGAAGGTAATCAATCCAGAAGATCTACAACGGTTACAGAATGATGTGGCTCAATGTCTTGTCAGCTTCGAGTTGGTGTTCCCACCGTCCTTCTTCAATATTATGACGCATCTCTTAGTTCACCTAGTCGAAGAGATTACCATTCTCGGTCCAGTATTTCTGCACAATATGTTCCCCTTTGAGAGGTTCATGGGAGTCTTAAAGAAATACGTGCATAACCGTGCTAGGCCAGAAGGAAGCATCTCCAAGGGCTATCTAACAGAGGAGGTCATTGAGTTTTGTGTTGACTTTGTTCCTGACCTGAACCCGATTGGTCTTCCTCAATCGCGGCATGAGGGGAGACTAAGTGGAAAAGGCACGCTAGGAATGAAATCAGCATACTGTATGGACGGACATTCTTTGAGTGAAGCACACTACACAGTTCTACGAAATTCCACGTTGGTGGAGCCGTATATGGAGCGACACAAGAATATTGTACGCTCGGAAAACCCTGGGCAATCAAACTCCTGGATTACAAAGTTGCACATGGCGACTTTTGGTGGTTGGTTGCAAACACTTCTCATAAATGATGCCACTATTGGATATGAGCTATCCATGTTGGCCAAGAAACCATCTTCAACTATATTGACTTTCCAGGGTTACGAGATAAATGGGAATATATTTTACACGGTCGCCCAAGATAAAAAGAGCACCAATCAAAACAGTGGTGTCCGCTTTGATGCATTACATGACAATGGGACAAAGGACACATATTATGGTTACATTGAAGAGATATGGGAACTTGACTATGGACCATCTTTTAAGGTCCCTTTGTTTCGGTGCAAATGGGTCAAGCTGACAGGAGGCGGGGTAGTTGTAGACCAAAAGTACGGTATGACCACCGTGGATATCAACAATCTTGCGTACATGGATGAACCATTCGTCCTAGCCAACGATGTCGCTCAGGTTTTCTATGTGAAGGACATGTCTACAAAACCGAGAAAGAGAAAAGATAAGAAAACGAATACATCACACGATGAGCCAAAGCGACACATTGTTCTCTCAGGGAAAAGAATCATCGTGGGAGTGGAGGACAAGACAGATATGTCAGAAGATTATAACAAGTTTGATGAAATTCCGCCCTTCAGAGTGAACACTGACCCAACCCTCCTCTTAAACAAAGAAGATACTCCATGGTTACGGTGCAGAAGGAAACCCCAACACTAGATGGGGATGTTGGTGATGTGTAATAATGTATTAAACTTTGATGTAAATATATGATTTTGGGTTAGTTATTCAAATTCGAACACATTTTATATTCAAAGTTTTATCTAATTCCAAAATATGCAAAAAGATTTTTAATAAATATTGTTTTAATTGAAAATAGCAAAATAGTTAATTGTTTGAATAGTTTGAATAATTGATTTTGAAAATAGAAAATATTTTGAATTAGTTATTCAATTTCAAACACCTTTCATATTCAAAGTATTATCAAATTCTAAAATATGCAAAAAGAATTTTAATCAATATTGTTTTAATTGAAAATGGCAAAATAGTTAATTGTTTAAATAGTTAGAATAATTGATTTTGAAAATAGAAAATATTTTTGAATTAGTTATTCAATTTCAAACACCTTTCATATTCAAAGTATTATCAAATTGTAAAATATGCAGAAGTTATTCAAATTGAAATTCAAAATTCATATTTTCATATGAAATCTGAAAAAATCTGCCATTGGCGCGCATTTATTACGCCTTTAGTCCCGGTTCGTTTAACCAACCGGGACTAAAGGTCTGGATCTGGGCGCGCGAACCGCCCAAGGTCTTTAGTCCCGGTTGGAGGCACCAACCGGGACTAAAGACCCCCCTTTAGTCCCGGTTTAAGCCACCAACCGGGACTAAAGGGGGGGGGTATATAAAGCGCCGCCTCTCCTTCTTCTTCCCCACTGCATCAACACATAGCAGTTTTCGGGAGCGCGAGGAGAGAGATTGCCGATCGTTGCGGTCGGCTAAAATCTCGGGCCGCCGCCGTCGCTCCGCCGTGCCGCCGCCGTCGCTCCGCCGCGCCGTCGCTCCGCCGTGCCGCCACGCTGCGCCGCCGCGCCGCCACGCCTCCTCCCGAGACCGCCGCGCCGCCACCGCCCCTCCTCCCGAGACCGGCCGGCCGCCGCCCCTCCTCCCGAAGCTTGCCACGCCGGCGCCGCCCCTCCTCCCGAGACCGCCGCGCCGCCACCGCCCCTCCTCCCGAGCGCCACCGCCACCGCGTCGCCCGCAGGTACCGCCGCCACCGCGCGCCCGCAGGTACCGCCGCCGGCCGGCCCTGCATGCAAAAAAAATGAATAGTTAGTAAAATGCTATATTACTATTAGTATTTATGTTAGTAAAATACTATATTACTATTAGTATTTAGGTTAGATATATGCTATATTACTATTAGTAATCGAAATAAATAGTTAGTAAAATGCTATATATTACTATTAGTAATAGAAATGAATAGTTAGTAAAATGCTATATTACTATTAGTAATAGAAATGAATAGTAATAGTTAGAAAATAAGTTAGTATGTTAGTTAGTAATAGTAATAGTTAGAAAATAAGTTAGTAATAGTAATAGTTAGAAAATAAGTTAGTAATAGTAATAGTTAGAAAATAAGTTAGTAATAGTAATAGTTAGAAAATAAGTTAGTAATAGTAATAGTAAATGCAATTACTATTTGTTAGATTTTATGTTAGATTTTATATGTTAGAAAAATTGTTAGATTTAATGTTAAAAAATAAGTAATAGTAATAGAAATGCTATTCATATTAGTAATAGTAATAGAAATAGAAATGCTATTCATATTAGTTTCTTATAGTTAGATTAGTTTATTAGTTTCTTATAGTTAGATTAGTTTATTAGTTAGTTTCTTATAGTTAGATTAGTTTCTTAGTTATTCTTATAGTTATTCTTAGATTAGTTTCTTATAGTTAGATAAGTTTCTTAGTTTCTTATAGTTAGATTAGTTTCTTAGTAATAGTAATAGTAAATGAATAGAAAGTGAATAGATCGAAATGTTGTTGATCTATATGTTATATGGATTTCAGATATGGATTTCGGCGCCGGAAGAGAAGGTGAAGAAGAGATGTTGAAGATTATAGGAGAGGGTACCACCCGTGCACAAGAAGAGGGTACCACCCGTGCAGAAGGAGACGGCTCGGAATTTTTGAACGAGTCGGGTGAGGGAATGGAGGAGGAGCAGCCGGAGAATGATGATTGCGAGGACGGCTCACACGGGACTGGACGTGACTTAATAAAACGGTCCGGCGAGGTATATATATATATGAAGATTAGCTCTATTCATGAATCAGTAGATGACGATGCATTATGTGGTATATATATTAACGAGTGTTTTCTTATTTTAGAGCTCTGAATCTTCTAGAAAGAAGCGAGGCCCGGCCAAACGGCTGGCATCGAATCAGCATTACACGATTGGGCGTCTCTCAAGTGAAGGCGAACCGTTGGAACCCAAGAGTGTCGCAAATGCGTTCACACATCAATGTGGATGTCTTGTCAGGGACATGGTGCCGATAAGCATTCAATATTGGTATAAGCCCAAGGCGGCAAAGGGAGAGCCAGCACAGCCAGTGCCAGAAGAGGGTGCAGCGGTCAATTATGTCACCAAGGTCTTGAAAGATAGACTTTGGGATTCCCTCATTCCACATTTCAATCTGCCGGTCACCGAGTCCCTGGATGAAGCATAGCAACAGAAGGAGAAAGTCAGGGAGTGGGCTCTTAAGAAGATGGCTGCACAGTTCAATAACCACAAGAAGAGGTTATGGAACACCTATGTCAACGCCGATCGACAAGCTCCAGAATTTACTGGCCCCAATGAGTTCCTGCGGGATCACTGGGATGCATTTGTGGAGTACAAGGAGTCAGAGCTGGGTAAGCTAAGGAGTCAGAAAAATCAGGCAAATGCCGCGAAAAAGAAATATCACCATAAGTTGGGTCCAGGCGGCTACAAAAGGGCCGAGCCTAAGTGGGATATGCAAGAGGCCGCCCTACGAGAAAAAGGCATCGAACCAGAAACAGAACAATGGCCCAGAAGGTCAAGAAATTGGGCACTTGCCCATGGAGCTGTCTATGATGAGAGAACAGGGAAATTAGTTCAAGAGAAGAAACAAATTGCTGAACCCCTGGGAGCACTTGTCAAGACAATCGCCGAGGTTCAAGAGGGGACGTTCAAGCCGGACAGAGAGAACGACGAGCTGACAAAGGCCCTCGGGAACAAAGAACACACAGGACGAACACGGGGTCTGGGTTCTGCTATTCCGTGGAGGTCTGGGTTCTCCGAAGAGAGCCAGACTTATAGAAGCCGAGAGAGAGCGAAGAAGCGGAAGGCGCAGGAGGAGGCCTCACGGATAGAGAGCATAGAAAGGCAACAGGCTGAGCTGAGAGAGTTGTATTTGCTGCAGCAGAAGGCACTGGAGGAATTAAAGTTGCAAGGGGCAACTCAGCATCAGCAACACCTAGAACATGCATCAGGCGACCGATCTCAGCGGAGAAGCAGCGTGGCTTCCACGGAGGTACCGATGGTTCACTACCCCGTGGATGATATCACCAAGAAGACAGACTGTCAGCTGCATTATCCCATGAAGAACATATCGATGAAGGTGGCGGTTGGCTATGTCTTGCCATCTGGACCTGGACAAACATGGCATGGCCGTGAGATTCGACCTGGCTATGCTAAGGTCGGGGTGGATGCAATTGAAAGGGGGTATGAGTCCCTCCTTCTTGACGTCGCTGGACCTGAAGAGGAGGAAAAACTGGGAGAAGTATTGGGTGGTATAATTCTTTGGGATAAGAAACACATCGTGTTTCCAGGCTCGGCACCAAGGCGGCCACCCTCTCCTCCTAGTCCTCGCAATTCACCACCTCCCGACGACGACAGGGACGACTACCACCATACCCCGAGTCCACATCGATCTCCACCTCAATGTCAGCCGCCTCCGCCACCTCCGCCGCCTCAGCCCACTCGTAAGTCCCAGAGTTGTGGCAAGTCCGCTGCTATGTCCACTAGCAATGTCTCTCCGAAGAAACGGGCCAAGATAGCTAAGGCGGTGCCGCCTCCTCCTATCGAGAAGACTGCTGAAGAAATTGAGGCGGAGGACAGAGCCAAAGTGAAAAGGAAGCTCGCAGCCCTACGCCCGACCCCTACACCGAAGCAGGTATATACTCTGGAACAGAAGGAGTGGGCCTTTGATATGCTTACCCAACCTTCGCAATATGAATTGCGTAAGCCAGATGACTACAAGCGTTGTTTGGATAAGCAGGTAGATGCAAAAAAAGAAGCTAATAAGACAAACGTAACTGCAAGAGGGAAAAGAGACGTTGCCCAGCTTGGAGCACAGACCAAAAAATCAATCTCCCCGCTAAAGGTCTTTGCTAGTGATGCTGGTGGGAGTGTTGCTCAACCCAATCCCGCCGACTTTGCTAAAGAAGCTGGTTTGACTCTTTCTCAATTGCTAGATGAAGGTATCACCCCAAAGGCGCCTATAGCACGGCAATATGAAAAGGGGAAGAGTCTGGTCCCACCTGAGATTGAAATGAATCTACCAACGCAAATGCGAAAATTGCATAAGTGGTACCTGCAAGCCGCAAAGGGCACGCAAGATTTTCTCCTTATGCAAATCACAAAGGACCATTTCTTAGGTCAAGACTTGGTGCATATTGAGTTTGATGAATTCTTTCAGCTATTCAATCAAGACGCGCTCGACAAATCTCTCGTCAGTGCCTATGTTCTGTAAGTGATTCATTATTTCTATAAGTCTCTAGCTCAACTCGTTCTTTGCATGTAATTTTCCTCACTACGCTGTTTATTATGCAGAATGAAGAGTATGGAATCTAAGAAAAGGAATGACCTCCAACTTGGATTCATTGATCCAAACCGAGTTAACGGAGCGATGATACAAAGGAATCGCAAGGAGACGGAGGATAACTTGCTAGAGTTCCTACTTACGCAGGAATACCGAGCTAGAATACTCTTTCCGTACAACATCAGGTGAGTGTTACTATCTTATACACAGTTACTTTTCCTTACTCGATGTTATAAGTGTAATTGATGAGTTTATTAACTTACATAATTAAACTTGCACGCAGTTACCATTGGATTTTGCTAAAGATTGAACCTGACTATGGAAGGGTTCAAATCTTTGACTCGATGGATAAACCACTTAATGAATACCAAAGCATCCTTGATGTGATGGATAGGTAATTTTAATCATTATGGCATTATATCGGTCTCTTTCGTTCATCTATAACTCATCTATTTATTTTCTTTGCTCGGCAGTGTTTGGAAACGGTTTATACGCATAGTTAAAGGTGAATGGAAAACTGAGCTAATTTACCGTCAGATCGAGGTAAGTCGTACGAGCTAGGTCCACACATCCCTTTAATTCTAGTTTCAAATACCATTAAGTATATCAATCTTGATATGTCACTGACTAAAATCTATTCTCGTAAAGTGTGCGAGGCAGCCTTCGGGAACTAATCTATGTGCATACTATACTTGCGAGAACCTTCGTGCACAGGTCACTGAAGGAATTGATTTTCAAACAGTAAGTAAATAATATACTGACAAATTCATTTTATTGGCATCAATTTTGTTATGATGATTCATATTCATATTGTTCTTCTTCTTCGTAGTTCGAAGCAAAGCGGAAACTGCTCTCACCGACTGAACGCGTAGTAGGAATTCAAGAGGAATTAGCCGGATTTCTGCTTGAACATGTCATTAACCCAAAGGGTGAATTTCATGCCGGTTTCGATTAGACAATGTTTATAATTAAACACAAGTCGTGATCTTATGTGTGTGAACAAGTTGTATATATACTTGTATGCATGTATATGCTCGGTGAACCAAATATATTATATATATGTATTGTTTTATATATTATGTTGTAATGCTGTATGAATAAGTATATAAGAAAACTTGTTTGAAATGAATCAAACAATTGAATGGAGCAAAATACAAATATACCCTAAACCCTAGACCCCTAAATAACAATTGAAATCCAGAAAAATAAAGAAGCAGAGAGGCTGCCACGTGTGGACTCTTTAGTCCCGGTTCTTAACACGAACCGGGACTAAAGACCTACGCCCACGACCGCCCGGCCCCTGCCACGTGGTCACTCTTTAGTCCCGGTTCGTATAGCAACCGGGACTAAAGATAGGGCATCAGTCCCGGTTGGTTAGTCCCGGTTGCGCAACCGGGACTGAAGGCCCATACGAACCGGGACTGATGCCCTGTTTTCCACTAGTGTACAAACGTCAAAGGTACAGAATTTGGTGGGCTTGAGGATTACCTGGAGTGCAGAAGCTCGTGTAAGGGAAGATAACGGCGAACCTCGCATTCTCGCACACTTTTGTCGCTCGTTCTGATTTGAGATCGATCGTGAAGACGCCAGCATGTGTGGACACGAAAACGATGTCCGAAGTGCAGCCCTTGGCGAAGCCGATCAAGTGACGCCATGATCTCGGGTCGGCGATGGGCAGCATCTCGAGCTTGATGACCCCGCGTGTTTCCCACCTTGCAACTCCGCCAGGATCCGTCTTCAGCGACCACAGGTAGAGGGTGGACCCGTCAAGGCCAGCGACCCCAAGTCCACCACCCTCAACCGGCATGAGGACAATGCCATCCTCGTAAAACTCCGGCGGCTCGATCACAGATAGGCCCCGATCGCCAGCAAAGTCGTAGCGCAGGATTGTTTCGCCAGAGTCACAGACCAAGTAGAGCGCGTCTCTCACGAGGACGGGGGGCTCCGAGTCGGGATAGGAATCGAGCTGCAGATAGGACGGCATGCTCCAAGCACCGGTCTCCGAAGAGTAGAGGCAGGCGCGCGCGCCCCCGTCGCCGGCGTCGAAGCCGACGAAGGCCACCAGGAAGGGACCCCACTGGCAGTCAAGGTGGTCGCAGCCCGGTGTGGCGCAGAACGCCAACGCGTTGGAGGAGGTCATCGGGATGTCGGGATGGCGCACGTACTGCTTCTCGTTGGTCATGGGGTCCAAGAGGATGAGGAGATCCGGGGACCCGCGGTCGCGCAGGAGGGCGCGGCCATGGTGGCAGCCGATGGCGAAGTTGTGGTCGAAGTCGGGAGGCCGGAATGCCGTGGTGGGGACGAAGCGGGCGACGGAAGACAGGGTATACAGGAACCCAAGCACGGGAGGTGCTCGGTGGAGTTCGCGGTAGCGGCGGAGGAAAGCGCGGTTGGAGAGGAGGCGGTTCCAGGGTTTGCAGACGAGAGAGGCACGGAAGAGGCACTCCGGCTCGTCCGGCGGGAGTCGGAGTAGGATCTCGGCGATCAGGTCGTCGACCAGCGCTGGCACCGAGTCTTGCCCGGGCTGCAGCGGCGGCGGCGGAGGCATGGTGCGGTGCGGTGCGGGCTTGGGTTTTGGTGGGGGACTAGTATTGAAGATTCATCACAATGGCATTAATAGGAAATATGAGTTTGGAAGAAAAAAATATCATAGCATATCTAGTACTCCCTCCGACCCATAATACTCTTTGTTAATACGGATGTATCTAGACACATTTTATTGATAGATACGTTTATATTTGCGAAGAGTATTATGGGTCGGAGGGAGTAACATAAAAAAAACTTGCACATTTATTCTAGGGAAGGCTGTCATGTCTAGTTTTACCGATATTGAACCATATATAGTTACATCTTTCATGAAATTGCACAAGGGAAAGATAGGGGTTCATCAAACCAATTACATTGATTTTTATAAAGAAATAAATTTTAGCTCTTTTGTGTGTCATCTCGTTCATTCTTATTCAACAATGTTGAAGCTCAACCTTTTAAATCTCTCTTGCCGTATCGACACAATCATCATAGATCGTATCAGCAACATCTTGCCATTAGCTTTTTCCCAAACATGTGTTGATGACCTCCCATGAAGCCTGATTCTGCAAGAAAAATATTACACCTTATCATATGTATATTTTGTAGCACAAACATAGTTGCACATTATAAGTACACAAGATGCGTGGTTTGAATATTTGTATCTAGAGTATAACAAAAAATACAACACACCAAACTAATTTTGAAATAAAAAATACTAACAAGAATCGGGCAAATACATTTGCATGTTATAAATACAACATGTGCACATCAAGTTTTTTTGGTTTTTGGCCGGTATCCTGCTAATTAACTGGGCAAACTCCTTTTGTGCTTAATCAATGAAAACATCAAGTCTTTTGTCCTTTTCAAAAAATGTATATAACTACAAAGCATATAATATGAACCGATTGATTTTATCGATAAAATAAAAATTGACTAAACCAATCAACTATATACCACTGAGTCTTGGGTGCTCATGGATAATCGAACGGGTACAGTTGTGTTTAGCTGTGTACTAGAAGGGCTTGGCGCGCTCTGCTGCGCCTGTCTTTTGCACCTAGCGTCTTTTAGTTCATGGTTTGTGTTTATCGGACTTATATTTGCCTGTTGTTGGGTGCCAGGTAGGATACACCACCGATTCAGAGTATCGACGCAATCAGAAAAATCAGGAGTTGGCAAAAAAGAAAAATAGTCAGCCGCAACACCTATCTGCATATCTATGAGAAAATTGAGAATAGAAGGCATTGAGACCAGATCTGGTGATGCCTTGCATCCAAATCAAACTACGATGAAGTGACAAACTACGATGAAGCGACGTGTGCAACGACGGCGGCGGTGGTTCTGCACGGGCGGAGGCACCACAATCCCTCCATTTTCACAAAAGCAAGTCGACGTTCCACTTGCAGATTACATTAGGGCTAATCCAGGAGGGTAGAAGAAATTTTTTTTAGAAGGGAGGGTAGAAGATTGAGAAGGGCTAGTTTGCAAACGATAAGTAAGGAGAGCGGGCACGTTTTTTGCAAAACATGTTGAGTAGATTGTGCCATATTTGGATCACCCATAGTACATCATACGACTCTTATTGGTGTTTTCAGGTTTCCATTGCGAGTAAGTTTTCATAGGATACTTTCTCGGTGTGCCCCCTAACACCTATACATTACAAAGAAATGAGAAACATGAGCAGCCCTCACCACTATGAAGTAGAACAGTAGGGAGTATGTGTTTGTTCATGTGTTGTGTATCATTAAGTACTTTTCTGAAACTACATGTTACCATGACGATGCTCAGTTGATGCAGCATGATCTGGAAAAATTAAGGAATCAAGTGCAACAAAACTCTCATCGTCAGACAACTTCCCAAAATCATATGTATAAAACACATACCATGTTCCAAATTCACCTACAGAGCACAAAAGATTTCCGTATGTAACATATTTCCAAGGGGACATAGCTAAGAGTTCCAAATTTAAGCACTCAAGTTTTACATAATAAACCTGAAGCACCGTGAAAACAAATCTTTAATGAGCTCAGCCCAAAGAATTCTTATGCATATCCTTCGAGTAAGCAGGCTCATGCTCGAGCAATGATTGAACACCACAATCAATAGTACTTTGCAGACTGAAAAACTGTTACGCAACTTTCACCTTGCTCTTCACCATCTATTTTGTCTCGGTGAGATATTTGATATTTGACCTCATTTTGGTAGGCTCTGACCTTTATCATCTTTAATGTTGTCACCTGAGAATTGATGAAGTGGCCATGGTATCAGTGGAAGATATCCTCAAAGGCTTAAGTGTGTGATAAAGCATAGTTTGTCTTCCCAGGCCCTTTCACAATATCCGTAAAGATCCGCCACTATATGTAAGTACTTAAAACTTATATGTGTTACTGCCCAAAAACTAAAAAGCCTGGAAAAATTCTTGTTAAAACATACTCTGTTTGGTATCTACATTTAGAGCCCAAGTGTAAACTCTATACGCATGGATAGCCTTGATGCGGTTTTCTTACATGTATATTTATACCTCCCCACCTCTCCTTCATAGCATGCACACATATATCATTTTGTTAAATAAGGGCAAGGAAATGATGACATAACATGATATCACACTGGGTGTCTAGATGCCTACTCAGAGCGCACTTAATAATAAAAAGAAATTACCTTCGACACATTTTCTTCAGGAGTGTACCAAAGGTTCCAAAACTATTTGAGTAGTGTCAGGTTGGTTTCAAAACTTCAAAATTGCAGAATTTCGTCCCAGAAGTTTATTGCTTTCATCACAGGTCCTAATAAGCAGCTCAGAGCATATCTGCTTGGCACATGGACACCCTTGGTAGGATTATTCTTTGTGACTCCTCTGTTTTCTCCCACACTCGGGCTTGTCTTGTACGACACTGATGGCGACCCAACGGCGTGGCGGTCAGTCGAGGATGTCCCAGCCATGGACATGCATCTTGTCAGGTTGCCGTTCTGTATGTACGTGTCGCATACATCATCAGATAAGGACATGTCAAGATGTAGTCACCGGAAGAAAGATGGTAGGTGTGTCCTGCTTAGACTGACCACAACTCATACCACTGGACAGACATTGCCCTTTCTTCGACTTCATCCATATGAATCTCGAGTTCGACTCCAAATCAGCAGCCGTTTGATGCAAGCTGCAAGCAGTTGCTGCATATCAGTTGATCTTATGGGTGCATGGACTGTGTAGTTGAGAGCATGTGGTTGAAGTAATAACTGGCTGATCGCGTCCATCAAGCTCATGAAGAATCAAGAGAAGGATACATGTATTCCTAATTTATCATTTGCTCTCTCCTAGAAATAAAACTTCCAAAGTGATTGATAACCATATCAGAGGAGCAACCAGATGAGTACCTGATTTAATTGGAAGTAATCTAGTTTTAGCTTTAGAACAGACAGCTTTGAAGTCAGCAGGTGTTGCCCTAGAACAAAGAAAGCATTAGGAACAAAAGCTGGATCTAGCTCACAGAAGCCACGGAGTTTGCCATCTTTTTCTTTATTGTGAGGCCTGAACACCACTCTGTAACCATCTACCTGAGTAAGAAATGAGATTTTTGTGCTAGCTTCAGTGCACTCGGTAATCTCAGCAAAGGCACATTCACAACCATCATTGCTGGAAGGAACCCAATCAGGTACCCAGTTTTTTATATGACCCAAATTTCCCTAATCGCATCCTCCAGTTGTGGAGCTTAAATCTCCCACAGCTCACAGGTCCTAGATGATTCCTCTTATATGCTAGAGACAATCAAGTAAGCACCTGCCCAAAAAGAAATAAAATAACTCTACCTACAATAACCCGCGATCCACATATGTCTGTTTCTATCTATCTCAGTCGGAGTGCCCAACTCTGACCGTTCAAAAATGGTATATGGATATTAATTTTTTATTTTTAATGATCAATATACACAATCCTTCAGAGAGATGCAAATGAGCGTGACCATTCCTAAAAAATGCTTGAATTTATCAGGTAAGCAACTACGCAAATGAAAACAGATCAGAACAACTCAGTTGTAGGATGACCTCATGAGCTAAAACATAAAAAATCTGATAATTGACAATGTCAACCCATTGGAACATCACATATATTGAATAACCATCTGTATAACCTCGTTATTCTTTTAGAATAACAACCTCTTTAATTATCTTTGTTAATCACAGTCCAAACATTAGGCAGGAACCAATTCAAGATTTTCAGCCCATGCACAACCAGTCACCCAAGGCCATCTCAACCAGAAAACACCGCAACACATTAAAGCACTACCTGATGCAAGGTCAGCCCAATCAATCTTTTCCATTGCAGGGATCACATCATTGGAGATAATGTGTCAATGTACTACTACTGACCAATAGCAGCAGGTTTAGGCATAAATTTACATGGCTAAAATTTAGCTGGAGAAATGAGGATGATCCAAATACATCATTGTCAGTCCTGTTTTATGTAGTATTATTTGCATCAGTCAATACAAAGCATTGATTCTATAGAATCTTACTTACTACAATGTACACTACACATAAGCTAGCTGACACAGGTATTGATACTCACGTGTATTCCCAATGCAACATCATCCACTGAGGTTTTGAAAAGCACTGGTGCATCTAACTTCGTTACCACGTTAATACCCACAAGAGTACATTGATCAGGCATTTATGTTCTGAATATGAGACGGTAGAGCATTCTGAACCCAGTAGCAAACACAATACAGATGCAAAGTGCAGCAGCACCAAATCCAGATCTCAACAAATTATTGCAGGATCATGCCAAGAAAACATGAAGATATGAAAATCTTAATAGAAAGAAAAGGGGAAAATCAGAGCTTTGTGAGGGGAGAGAACACAAGAAGTGGCTCACAATTATGTAGTCATATAGGAAACCACACGGTCCTGGTCGCATCGATCCCTACTGCCTCACATCCCTCGTTGATTGCTGTCATTAATTGCGTACAGCCGGAACAATCAAATAACACCATCGTATCACCAAAATTCGCAGCAGTGGTGGAGACAGGAGTAATGGGAACAAGCAGCAAGGTCGCAGGGAGGCACCTGGAGGTGATGGGAGGAGGCGGGACGTGGGCGGAGGAGCCGCAGCTGGGCAGCGTGCATCAGCGGCAGGGGTAATGGGGTCGACGGGTGGCGCTAGAACCAGGAGGGCATGGGCTGAGTCGGCGGAGGAAGCCCAGAGCACGTGGGGATGCGAAGCGCGGCGGCGGAGCCAAGCTGGCAGCGGTGGCGCGGGAGCTAGGCCTGCGCTGGGACGGTGGGGGGAGGTTGACTGGGAGGTTCGGGATGGGATAACGCGTGGTAGCCGACATCAATCAGCGAATTTTTGACACATGAGACCACCTGCGCGAGTGAAATGCTAGAAAAGACCACGTGTGAAAATTTTTGTCCCCCGCACCGACACGTGGCATGTGCCGCCTGGGCCAGGGCCGGCAGGCCCCTGCCGCCGTTGCCGTTGCCGGCACGTAGGGTTCCGTTCAACGCCGCTCGGCCACACCGCCATCACCATTGGCGGCACCTTGCGGCCACGTCACCATGCCGCCATTGGCATTGGCGGCAAGTGCTTCAAAAATATTTATTTTATTCACTTGCTGTGCCACGTCACCTTGCCGGCAACGAGGATGGCGGCAGGGCCCACCCGCCGAACGGAGCGGCAACGGCGGCAAGGGCCTGCCGCAGGTGGTCTAATGTGTCAAAAATTCCATTCAGCTCCACCTGTTGCGTCGATGCAGTAAAAACGCAATCAAAGCACGCTCACCTGCCTCACTCGTCCCATCGCATTGATGAAGCGGTGCGCCGGCTTCCTCGTGCCCCTCCCCATTCAGATCCGCCGCCGCCGCCGCCTCGCCTCCCGCAGCCATCCCGCCGCCGATCCCACGATCATCTGCCAGGCCGCCTAGCTCCCCTCTTCGCCTGCCTAGGCTTCCCCAAGCAGAGTCGCGTAGACCATGGCGACGCTGTCTTCGGGCGTGGCGGACGACTCGACGCCGCTGTCTCCAGACCTGCCGGACGAGCTCGTCCACGAGATCCTCTTCCGTCTCCCGCCGGACGACCCCGCGTGCCTCGTTCGCCTCTCCCTCCTTGCCGGGGCCTGGCGCCGCCTCCTCTCCGACCCCGACTTCCACCGTCGCTACCGCGAGTTCCACGGGAAACCTCCTATGCTTGGCTTCTTCTACGAGCTCCAGAAGGGGTGCTGCACCTCCGACTTCGTCCCTACTACAGGGTCCTGCCCCCCGCCCATATCCCAACACAGCCCGTCTGACTTCAGAGTGTGCGACTGCCGCCACGGCCGCGTTCTCCTCGACGACGGTCAGGTACCCAGCACGTTCGTGGTTTGGGACCCAATGACTGGCCTCCGGAGGTGGCTGGCCGACAGCTTTTATAATGAGTGCTTGATCTACGTCAGTATGGCGGTGCTCTGTGCCATTGACGGCTGCGACCACTCCACATGCCACGATGGCCCCTTCCGTGCCGTCTTCGTTGGCGTCGAAGTTGGCGCCGAAAGAGACGAAATCGCCACCGCCTGCGTGTACTCCTCGGAGACTGGTGAGTGGGGCACGCCCACCGCCGAGATTCAGCTCGTCGAGGACTGCTTCCTCGACGGGATGAACAGCGTGCTCGTCGGAGATGGCCTCCATTTCCTCCTTACGTATGAGGGCTGTCGAATTCTGAAGTATGATTTAGGTAGACATTGCCTCTCGATGATCGACCTGCCAGCGGGGGTGGCACAGTATGAGCGGCGGGACACCACCCTCATGGCGGCTAAAGATGGCGGGTTGGGAATTGCCCACCTGGATAAATTCATGATCCACCTGTGGTCGCGGGAGTCAGGTCTCGACGGGGTTGTGGCATGGACACGACATAGAGTCCTTGACCTCAAGTCGTTTCTCCCCATTGAGAACCCCGCGATCAAAGTAGAGGTAATTGGCTCCGTGGAGGGCGCCGATGTAATCTTCGTCACCACAGCTCTTGGCGTCTACATCATTGATCTCAAGTTGGCGCAGTCAAAGAAATTGTCGGACAGAAGAGACTTGAAAAGACTATTTCCTTTTATGCACTTCTATAGTCCACCAGGTATCTCTGCTCTAATCCCCTTCTTTACTAGTACTAGCTTTTAGACGTCGTTTTTAAACCAATCTAGGTACTATTGCGTAATCAGTATACTTAACATTTAGGAAGACACTGACAATACCTAAGCATTGCAGGACAACGTGATGTGATTAGCTCTTCGACTAGAGGGCACTATAATTAATTGCGTCACGCCGCTGTCAAGTGTTGAACAGAGCCTCAATGGTGCGGCTGATCATCCCTGGAGGCAATTAGGGCTCTTGTGTTACCCGTAATGAAACTATATATTTCAGTAGTAGTAGTAACAGTGTCCTTTTGGTGGTTCCACCATGCTGTTAGCTTTTGCAAACAAGTTTGATGCAGTTTGATAAGTTTGTCATGTTGGCTGAGTGTGTGGGTGATCTTGCACCAGACTGTCCAGTTTCTTAATGAAATTGGTGGCTTTGCCCTGTTTAAACCAAAATATTGTGGCAATTTGGGACATAGTAAATGTTTTGTCATTGTTGAGCAGATGTTCAACTGGCTTCAGATCTTTGTTTGCCCTCTAAATTTTGCCTTAGTTGAGCAGATATCGCTTGGAAGTCGAAACTATACTCAATCTGCTTTCTCTTTTACCTGAAAATGGTCTTGTGTAGTCCAGTTTTATTTTTTCTTTATTTTAAGGTCACAGTTTTATTTCTTAAGGTGGCCAAAATGGTCGTTTAGGTGCCTTAAAAAAAGTTCATCTACGACTTTCACGGCATACTTTCACTTGGAATTGAAAATTTTGAAGGTATGGTCGGTTTTGTATGCACATCTTTAGTCAAACGCAGCAAAACCTGTAGAAATCTTCAACAAGCTGGGATTGGCGACTGACATGGGTTCGCTATGTGAGCTGCTTGTCTGCATTAAGGTAAGAACTTTATCTGGTTACCGTCCAAAATGTGAGTCTGCGTAGTGCATAGTAAGTCTGATTGGATTCTGCATTAAGGTAAGAACTTCATCTAATTCTGTCTCTGTCCCTGTGCATAGTAAAATCCGAGTCATTGGTCTCCTTGTAGGCAAGGACAAACCAAGATGAGTGCGGAGGGGCATCTAGTTGCTCTATCATACCAGAGGTACTCTTCAAGCAGGATATAGTTTTGAACTTAAAAATGAAATGAATGAATCGCTACCAATATATTAGATGAATGCCAAGAAAGGGGAGGACTAATAAAGCCAGTGGGGAATTGAACGTATCGATGTGCAGAAACTCGTTTGTTTGTAATAAGGGGTAGAAGTATAGTGCTCTCTTTGTCCCATAATAAAGACATTATTACAGACAATATAGGAGTATATTGGTTGTAATATATCATATATTATAAGACAGTCGGAGTTGCTATGTACACGAGGCTGCTACTTAGTCCAGATTTTGTTTCCTTGATGATAGAGATACAATTTTTTTAAAGAAAGACATGAAATATGTATATGCTGGATGACAAGACTGAACAAATGGAGGTCGAGCTAAACGTAGCCTTCTTTTACATATTAAAAAATTATATTTAAAGTTTTAGAAAACTCTTGAAAAAAATCCTAGAGGTAGCCAATTTTGTATTTTATGAAAGTCCAAAATCTCAATACAAAGTTTGTATTGAATGGTGCACAAAAATGATAAAATCTAATAAATTATATAGCGCTGAAATGTGTACTATTCACAGTAATATTTGTCATATTTCTTTATTTTTTTAGCCTAGAATACAAAATAATTTGAACAGAGATTTTGCACACTTGTCTTATACACCACCGGTTACCTTTAGTATTTGCTTTAACTTATTTTGAGAATTTAAAAATATAATATTAAAATATTTAAAAATAAAAAGCTAGAGCTTAGTCCGGCCTCCCTTTTGAATTTTTGCATGCCGTATATTGTTGTTTGCTTTATTTCTTCACTCTCTAAATTATCCTCCTAGGCACGCTCCTCCTGTCACTGTGCGAGGCCATCTCATGTGGGCAAAACATGTGCTTTTTTGTGAAGTGCCTACCAAGGTCAGTGTGCATAAATCCACCACTCCAATTTTCACATATAGTGTACCTTGTAGGCAGGCAAGATCTAGGGTTTCATGAATTTTCTCGGCCTGCGGCCATATACTGAATTATTTTTGAGCTAAATCCATTTAAATGCAAATTTGAACTAGAGCTACATAAACTACACTTCAAATTTTTTTAGGGAAAATACCTAGAGGTGCCCTGAAGGTTTGGGACCCCAGAACCCATCCCAAACTTGGGGGCCCCACCCACCTAGCACACACGGCGGGCATCGTGAGTTTGACCTAGATTTGAAATGGGGGCAAATGAAATTCAAAAAAAATCAAAAAATGGAAAACCAGCGCATGGAGTCAAGATATATGATGTCGTACCTAGGAAAAATACCAAACATGGCATACCAAGGTTTCATAGAAAAACTCTTCACAAAAAATGCCACCAAGGAGGACTTCACTTGGCTTTCTACCCAATTAAGCTAGGTTTGTGCTGGTTCTATAGCAAACTTTCGAATCATGACCCTATTTTTGGTAGTGATGTGCATCTTTCTATTGCCAACAACTTTGGTAACTAGAGTTTTTGAGTTTCCATTGATAAAATGGATTTTCCATTTTATTAGTGTCCAAAATGGGCAAAACATGTGGTTTTTTGTGAAGTGGCTACCAAGGTCAGTTTGTATAAATCCATCACTCCAATTTTCACATATAGGGGACCTTGTAGGCAGGCAAGATCTAGGTTTTCATGAATTTTCTCGGCATGCAGCCATATATTGAATTATTTTTGAGCTAAATCCATTTAAATGCAAATTTGAACTAGAACTACGTAAACTACACTTCAAATTTTTTTAGGGAAAATACCTGGAGGTGCCCTGAAGGTTTGGGACCCCAGAACCCATCCCAAACTTGGGGGCCCCACCCACCTAGCACACATGGCGGGCACCGCGAGTTTGACCTAGATTTGAAATGGGGGCAAAGGAAATTCAAAAAAAAATCAAAAAATGGAAAACCAGTGCATGGAGTCATGATATATGATGTAGTACCTAGGAAAATACCAAACACGGCATACTGATTGCTATAGATGGCGCGGTGATGATGAAGTAAATGACCGGCCAGTTGGGAAACCCCAAGAGGAAGGTATGATGAATATAGCAGCAAGTTTTTCCCTCAGTAAGAAACCAAGGTTTATCGAACCAGTAGAAAAAAGCCAAACTCAAGAAGGTGATGCTTGCTAGCCAAGTGACACTCTAACAAGGGCGCCGTTAACGATTTCTTGTTAGCGCGTCTTCAACTAGTAGCAACGTGGAACCTGCACACAACACAACCAAATACTTTGTTCCCAACTTACGATGAGGTTGTCAACTCACCGGTTTGCTTGAAACAAAGGGTATGAGCGTATCGAGTGGAAAGTGATAGTAGTATGCGAGTAAAGTAAACAGTGCGAGTAAAGTAAACAGATGATAGCAATATAATGGAAATAGGACCAGGGTCCACAGTTCACTAGTGGTGTCTCTCCATAAGATAAAATAACACATGCTGGGTAAATAAATTACAGTTAGGCAATTGATAGAATAAAGATAACGTGCATATGTCGAGAGGATCACTATGAGATTTACTCTGGGTATTACAACAAGATACATAGATCGCCATCCAACTACATCTATGACTAATAATCCACTTGTGGCGAATCAATCCGAGAACTCCACAAGTATTAAGTTGCGAACAACAGATAACTGCATTAAGCAAAGTGTGTAATGTAAACAAAGCATATGCCCTTGAGCATATGAATGTTGTTTTCTCCCTAGTGGCAACCGCACATCTACAACCTTAGAGGTTTCTGTCACTCCCCCAGATTAAATAGAGGCATGAACCCAACTATCGAGCATAAATACCCCCTCTTGGAGTCACTAGTATCTACTCGGCCAAGATAGCTACTAATGACGGAGAGCTTGCAAGATCATAAACAACATAGAGATAACATAAGATAATATTTAGCACATCAAAACAATCATAACACCAATATTCATCGGATCCCAACAAACACAACATGTAGAATTACATAATGGTTATCTCGATCATGTAAGGCAGCTCACGAGATCTAAACATGAAGCACATTGTGGAGAAGACAACCATCTAGCTACTGCTATGGACCCATAGTCCAAGGTAGACTACTCACTCATCGCGCCGGAGGCAAGCATGGCGATGAAGAAGACCTCCGGTGGCGATTCCCCTCTCCGGCAGGGTGCCGGGAAGAGCTTCTGGACCCTCCCGATCTCGGGTCGACGACGGCGGCGGATCGCGATGTGTTTCTAGAAAAGTGATTGGGTGTTTAGGTTTTTCCCGTCGGGGGTCTTTATAGGCGAAGGGGCATCGTCAGAAGTGGACCGAGGCGGCCACACATATAGGGGGCGCGGCCTAGCCCTGGGCTGCGCCACCCTGTTGTGTGGGCCCCTCGTGGCCCCACTCCATCTCCTCTTTGGTTCTCTGGAAGCTTCGGTAAATTTCTGGATGTTTGGCTTTTGTTTCGTCCAATTCCGAGAATATTTCCTGTGTAGCTTTTCTGAAACACAAAAATAGCAGAAACCAGGGAACTGGCACTGTGGCATTTCATTAATAGGTTAGTCCCAGAAAATGCATAAAAATGCCACGAAGTGTAATGAAACACTAAGAAAATGGTGTAAAAACAAGCATGGAGCATAAAAAATTATAGATACGTTAGAGACGTATCAGCATCCCCAAGCTTAACTCCTGCTCGTCCTCGAATAGGTAAGTGATAACAAAACAAATAATTTTTGAGGTGACATGCACCTACACAATCTTGATCATCTATGTAAAGCATTGTGCGATGGGATCAAAAGAACTTAAAACATGAGCATGAAAGATATAATCTTGATAGAAGAAACTTAGCAACCATGTTATAACATGAAAATGAACACAAACGAAAGATCATGAAAATGAAACAATGAAAGTCAAATGTGTGTTCAAATCATATGGAAAAACATACAAATGGTTTTCAGCTTGTCCTTCATGAGAGAGCAAAACATAAATGCATAGGACACCTTCAAGTTTAAGAGGGCGACTAGATACAAGTAATTTAAGAAAAAGTGAAACCAACATCATGAATCAATCAATGAAAACTTTGGGATAATGCACATTATACTCAGAATGACAACTATGCTCTCTTAGACGGTGCATAAAGATAGAAGGTGGTGAGTCAACATAAAAGTAAAAGAAAGGCCCTTCGCGGAGGGAATCAGTGATTAAACATGTGCTAGAGCTTTTCATTTGTAAAACAGAGAGAAATTTGGGTTTTGAGAGGTGGTTGTTTCATGTCAACGACTAGCAATGGGGTCTTACTATCTTCCATAATAAACAAGTGAGAGCGGTTCCGAGTTCTTTGAAAATTTGGCACATTGGTGCTCTTTTATAAAGCTTTGGCACTCCTCCCCACCTTTTTTCCTTTCTCAAACCATGGCTAACCGATTCCATCGGGTGCCCACCAACATTCACATACCATGGAGGAGTGCCTTTTTTTCTTTTAGAATTAGATTGCAATGGTCTGACCAGCTCTCATGCAAAATTAATGACGAGCAGATGAAGCTGCCTAGTCGAGGGGTACTTAATTTAATATGGAAGATAGCAATTCCGACCACTACGTCCCCATGAGCTAAAAACAGTGGCACAAAATGAGAAGTAGTTGAAAGTTTTGAAAGGTAGCACATGAAAATTTACTTGGAATGGCTTGCAAATACCATGCATAGGAATTTATAGTGGACACAATGGCAAACTTGGTTTTTAGGAGTTGGATGCACGAGTAGAGCTCATACTCAGTACAAAATGAGGGCTAGCAAAAGACTGGGAGCGACCAACTAAGAGAGCAATAACGGCCATAATCATGCAGAGCGACATTAAAAGAAGCATAAGATGGAATCAAAAGTCAAAAACTAAATGATCATAGAGGCTTATGGCGACTTTGTATGAGTCTAACATGTGTGAGCATGCGCCAAGTCAACCCAAATAAAGCATCAAAGGAGAAAACTAAAATAATGCTTCCAAATAATTAAAATAATGCATGATTTTTTCAAAGGCTCATTAAGCAATCTCAGTCATTTGAGACAAGTCATGCTACAGAAAAACCACTAAGCATACTATTAAAAAGACATCAAGCACGACATGCAAAAGCCTAGGCTCCAGTCTACACAAGCTCCTTTTTGTACCACTTTTTTGCATAAAGCTTTTTCTCTTTTCCAACACCATTCAAACCTTTTTTGAAACAACTCTTTTGATGAAAACCAACATGGACCAGAGGTCAAAATACACCTTGATAAAAATATATAACAAGATCTGAACAAAAATCAAGGTGAAAAACGAAAGCTAAACGCAGTTCTAGAAAAAGAGAACACTCGTTGAAACGATAAGAGTGAAAAATAGAGTGTTCTTGGCAAATGAAAACCAAGTAATCTTCTCCAAAAGGAATTTGTTGGGGTCCAACCATTTATTGCATCAAACAAAACTAAACAAAACTGAAAACTAAAAACAACTGACGCTCCAAGAAAAATGCATAATGCATGAAGTAATAAAAATATAGTGTGTTGAAAGGTGACCTGATTTTTGCCAATGAAGAAGGGGTGCCTCGGGGGCATCCCCAAGCTTTGACGCTTGTATCTCTTGGATATTTCTTGGGGTGACATGGGCATTCCCAAGCTTGAGCTTTTGTCCATTCTTCAACTCATCTCATCATTCTCCAATCTCTACACTTGAAAACTTCCTTCATACAAAACTAAACACAATTCTATTAGCAACATTAGCGTAAGCATAGAAATGAATCAACCCTTTTTGCTTCAGGTTTCAATTCAAAACCACCACATATAAAGCATATACTACTGTAGCAACTTCCCCAAAAGTTCTGTGATCAAAAGAACTAAAAAAAGCGATAAAGCGGCAAACACAAATATTGGCAGAAATCTGTCAAAATAGAACAGCTGACAAAAGTCGATTTTTTAGAGGGTTTTCTGTTGCTCAAATCAAAAAAGTGTATAACTAATGAAAGTTTGGATATAACCTGGGGCATGTGCACAACAAATCGCAGGTCCAAAATATATACAGAGAATTTTCACGAATTTTTACGGTGCAGCACCGAAAACTGTTTTAGGACAGCAACATCCCCAAATCTTACCTCACTCAAATTAGAGGCATCTCTTGGCACAAAAACGAAATAAAAAGGATAAGGAGAGGTTATTACAGTAGTAATAACTTACAAGACTCAAATAAAAGAAAAAGTACTGAAAGTAAAAACATTGGGTTATCTCCCAAGAGTGCTTTTCTTTAACGCCTTTGAGCTAGGCGCAAAAAAATACGAATCAAGTAATATCAAGTGATGAAGGATCAAGATCAACTGTTTCCTCAAGATCACCACTTACCACGCTAGGCACTTTAGAGGTTCCCGAAGATGATTCAACCTGCAAGTCACTCTTAGTTGAACTAAAAGTCTTACCAATCTTAAAAACATGCTGCGGTTTAGGCACAGACACCTTGGGAACATACATAAATTTCTGCTCTTTTCCAAAAGTTTTCTCTTTCTTAAAATTAAGAGAAGAGAATATTGAACTTAAAGTTTTCATAGATTCCTCTAGTTTCCCAATCCTAAGATTTTGACTATCAAGAGTAGTGCTAGCCTCTAAAATGGTGATTCTCTTACCGATACTTTCTATCAATTCATCAACACGGCTAGCATTATCAAGGATATTTGGCAAACTTTTTTCTAAAGAGCTAAGATTTTCTAAAACTTCCTCCAAAGTGACCTCAGTTTTAACAACATGAATAGGTGGTACTCCCACTAAACTTTCAATTAAAAATGCATGCTTCAAGAGCGGGAGTACCCAGAAAATTACCTCCTGCAAGAGTATCAAGAACATACCTATTCCAACTAGTTATACCAACATAAAAATTTCTAAGGAGGATCATGGTAGAATGCTTCTTCGTACACCTATGATGAGAATTGCTAATACGGTACCAAGCATCTTTCAAACTCTCTCCCCCTTGTTGCTTAAAGGTACGAACTTCAACTTCAGGATTACTCATTCTAACAGAACTAAAAGCAGACAAGTAAAAACAACTATAAAGGAAACTAATTTTTTTTTGTGTTTTTGATAAAACAATGCAAGTAAAAATAAAGTAAAGCAAAACTTAAAACAAAGTAAAGGATGTGCATGCGAAACTCCCCTTGCAGAAGTCTTCTTTTTCCCCGGCAATGGCGCCAGAAAAAGTCTTTATTGCTATAGATGGCGCGGTGATGATGAAGTAAATGACCGGCCAGTTGGGAAACCCCAAGAGGAAGGTATGATGAATATAGCAGCAAGTTTTTCCCTCAGTAAGTAACCAAGGTTTATCGAACTAGTAGGAAAAAGCCAAACTCAAGAAGGTGATGCTTGCTAGCCTAGTGACACTCCAACAAGGGCGCCGTTAACGATTTCTTGTTAGCGCATCTTCAACTAGTAGCAACATGGAACCTGCACACAATATAACCACATACTTTGTTCCCAACTTACGATGAGGTTGTCAATCTCACCGGTTTGCTTGAAACAAAGGGTATGAGCGTATCGAGTGGAAAGTGATAGTAGTATGCGAGTAAAGTAAACAGTGCGAGTAAAGTAAACATGTCATAGCAATATAATGGAAATAGGACCGGGGTCCACAGTTCACTAGTGGTGTCTCTCCATAAGATAAAATAACACATGCTGGGTAAACAAAATACAGTTGGGCAATTGATAGAATAAAGATAACGTGCATATGTCGAGAGGATCACTATGAGATTTACTCTGGGCATTACAACAAGATACATAGACCGCCATCCAACTGCATCTATGACTAATAATCCACTTGTGGCGAATCAATACGAGAACTCCACAAGTATTAAGTTGCGAACAACAGATAACTGCATTAAGCAAAGTGTGTAATGTAAACAAAGCATATGCCCTTGAGCATATGAATGTTGTTTTCTCCCTAGTGGCAATAGCACATCTACAACCTTAGAGGTTTCTGTCACTCCCCCAGATTAAATAGAGGCATGAACCCAACTATCGAGCATAAATACCCCCTCTTGGAGTCACTAGTATCTACTCGACCAAGATAGCTACTAACAACGGAGAGCATGCAAGATCATAAACAACATAGAGATAACATAAGATAATATTCAGCACATCAACTCAATCATAACACCAATATTCATCGGATCCCAACAAACACAACATGTAGAATTACATAATGGTGATCTCGATCATGTAAGGCACCTCACGAGATCTAAACATGAAGCACATGGTGGAGAAGACAACCATCTAGCTACTGCTATGGACCCATAGTCCAAGGTAGACTACTCACTCATCGCGCCGGAGGCAAGCATGGCGATGAAGAAGACCTCCGGTGGCGATTCCCCTCTCTGGCAGGGTGCCGGGAAGAGCTTCTGGACCCTCCTGATCTCGTGTCGATGACGGCGGCGGATCACGATATGTTTCTGGAAAAGTGATCGGGTGTTTAGGTTTTTCCCGTTGGGGGTCTTTATAGGCGAAGGGGCATCGTCAGAAGTGGACTGAGGCGGCCACACACATAGGGGGCGCGGCCTAGCCCTGGGCCGTGCCGCCCTGTTGTGTGGGCCCCTCGTGGCCCCACTCTGTCTCCTCTTTGGTTCTCTGGAAGCTTCGGTAAATTTCTGGATGTTTGGCTTTTGTTTCGTCCAATTCCGAGAATATTTCCAGTGTAGCTTTTCTACAACACAAAAATAGCAGAAAACAGGGAACTGGCACTGTGGCATCTCGTTAATAGGTTAGTCCCGAAAAATGCATAAAAATGCCACGAAGTGTAATGAAACACTAAGAAAATGGTGTAAAAACAAGCATGGAGCATCAAAAATTATAGATACGTTAGAGACGTATCACATACCAAGGTTTCATAGAAAAACTCTTCACAAAAAATGCCACCAAGGACTTCACTTGGCTTTCTACCCAATTGAGCTAGGTATGTGCAAGTTCTATAGCAAACTTTCGAATCTTGACCCCATTTTTCGCAGTGATGTGCATCTTTCCATTGCCAACAACTTTGGTAAATAGAGTTTTTTGAGTTTCCATTGATAAAATCGATTTTCCATTTTATTAGTTTCCAAAATAGGCAAAACATGTGGTTTTTTGTGAAGTGGCTACCAAGGTCAGTGTGCATAAATCCACCACTCCAAGGTTCACATATAGGGGACCTTGTAGACAGCCAAGATCTAGGTTTTCATGAATTTTCTCGACCTGCAACAATATACTGAATTATTTTTGAGCTAAATCCATTTAAATGCAAATTTGAACTAGAGCTACAAAAACTACACTTCAATTTTTTTTAGGGAAAATACTTGGAGGTTCCCTGAAGGTTTGGGACCCCAGTACCCATCCCAAACTTGGGGGCCCCACCCACCTCGCACACACGGTGGGCACCGTGAGTTTGACCTAGATTTGAAATGGGGGCAAAGGAAATTCAAAAAAACCAAAAAAATGGAAAACCAGTGCATGGAGTCATGATATATGATGTAGTACCTAGGAAAAATATCAAACATGGCATACCAAGGTTTCATAGAAAAACTCTTCACAAAAAATGCCACCAAGGAGGACTTCACTTGGCTTTCTACCCAATTGAGCTAGGTTTGTGCAAGTTCTATAGCAAACTTTCGAATCTTGAACCCATTTTTGGCAGTGATGTGCATCTTTCCATTACCAACAACTTTGGTACCTAGAGTTTTTTGAGTTTCCATTGATAAAATGGATTTTCCATTTTATTAGTGTCCAACATGGGCAAAACATGTGGTTTTTTGTGAAGTGGCTACCAAGGTTAGTGTGCATAAATACACCACTCCAATTTTCACATATAGGGGACCTTGTAGGCAGGCAAGATCTAGGTGTTCATGAATTTTCTTGGCTTGCAGCCATATACTGAATTATTTTGAGCTAAATCCATTTAAATGCAAATTTGAACAAGAGCTACATAAACTACACTTCAAATTTTTTTAGGGAAAATACCTGGAGGTGCCCTGAAGGTTTGGGACCACAGAACCCATCCCAAACTTGGGGGCCCCACCCACCTAGCACACATGGCGGGCACCGCGAGTTTGACCTAGATTTGAAATGGGGGCAAAGGAAATTCAAAAAAAATCAAAAAATGGAAAACCAGTGCATGGAGTCATGATATATGATGTAGTACCTAGGAAAATACCAAACATGGCATACCAAGGTTTCATAGAAAAACTCTTCACAAAAATGCCACCAAGGAGGACTTCACTTGGCTTTCTACCCAATTGAGCTAGGTTTGTGCAAGTTCTATAGCAAACTTTCGAATCTTGACCCCATTTTTGGCAGTGATGTGCATCTTTCCATTACCAACAACTTTGGTAACTAGAGTTTTTTGAGTTTCCATTGATAAAATGGATTTTCCATTTTATTAGTGTCCAAAATGGGCAAAACATGTGGTTTTTTGTGAAGTGGCTACCAAGGTTAGTGTGCATAAATCCACCACTCCAATTTTCACATATAGGGGACCTTGTAGGCAGGCAAGATCTAGGTTTTCATGAATTTTCTTGGCTTGCAGCCATATACTGAATTATTTTTGAGCTAAATCCATTTAAATGCAAATTTGAACTAGAGCTACATAAACTACACTTCAAATTTTTTAGGGAAAATACCTGGAGGTGCCCTGAAGGTTTGGGACCCCAGAACCCATCCCAAACTTGGGGGCCCCACCCACCTAGCACACACGGCGGGCACCGCGAGTTTGACCTAGATTTGAAATAGGGGCAAAGGAAATTCAAAAAAAATCAAAAATCAAAAAATGGAAAACCAGTGCATGGAGTCATGATATATGATGTAGTACCTAGGAAAAATACCAAACATGACATACCAAGGTTTCATAGAAAAACTCTTCACAAAAAATGCCACCAAGGAGGACTTCACTTGGCTTTCTACCCAATTGAGCTAGGTTTGTGCAAGTTCTATAGCAAACTTTCGAATCTTGACCCCATTTTTGGCAGTGATGTGCATCTTTCCATTGCCAACAACTTTGGTAACTAGAGTTTTTTGAGTTTCCATTGATAAAATGGATTTTCCATTTTATTAGTGTCCAAAATGGGCAAAACATGTGGTTTTTTGTGAAGTGGCTACCAAGGTCAGTGTGCATAAATCCACCACTCCAATTCACATATAGGGGACCTTGTAGGCAGGCAAGATCTAGGTTTTCATGAATTTTCTCGGCCTGCAGCCATATACTGAATTATTTTTGAGCTAAATCCATTTAAATGCAAATTTGAACTAGAGCTACATAAACTACACTTCAAATTTTTTTAGGGAAAATACCTGGAGGTGCCCTGAAGGTTTGGGACCCCAGAACCCATCCCAAACTTGGGGGCCCCACCCACCTAGCACACACGGTGGGCACCGTGAGTTTGACCTAGATTTGAAATGGGGGCAAAGGAAATTCAAAAAAAATCAAAAAAATGGAAAACCAGTGCATGGAGTCATGATATATGATGTAGTACCTAGGAAAAATACCAAACATGGCATACCAAGGTTTCATAGAAAACTCTTCACAAAAAATGCCACCAAGGAGGACTTCACTTGGCTTTCTACCCAATTGAGCTAGGTTTGTGCAAGTTCTATAGCAAACTTTCGAATCTTGACCCTATTTTTGGCAGTGATGTGCATCTTTCCATTACCAACAACTTTGGTAACTAGAGTTTTTTGAGTTTCCATTGATAAAATGGATTTTCCATTTTATTAGTGTCCAAAATGGGCAAAACATGTGGTTTTTTGTGAAGTGGCTACCAAGGTCAGTGTGCATAAATCCACCACTCCAATTTTCACATATAGGGGACCTTGTAGGCAGGCAAGATCTAGGTTTTCATGAATTTTCTCGGCCTGCAGCCATATACTGAATTATTTTTGAGCTAAATCCATTTAAATGCAAATTTGAACTAGAGCTACATAAACTACACTTCAAATTTTTTTAGGGAAAATACCTGGAGGTGCCCTGAAGGTTTGGGACCCCAGAACCCATCCCAAACTTGGGGGCCCCACCCACCTAGCACACACGGTGGGCACCGTGAGTTTGACCTAGATTTGAAATGGGGGCAAAGGAAATTCAAAAAAAATCAAAAAATGGAAAACCAGTGCATGGAGTCATGATATATGATGTAGTACCTAGGAAAAATACCAAACATGGCATACCAAGGTTTCATAGAAAAACTCTTCACAAAAAATGCCACCAAGGAGGACTTCACTTGGCTTTCTACCCAATTGAGCTAGGTTTGTGCAAGTTCTATAGCAAACTTTCGAATCTTGACCCCATTTTTGGCAGTGATGTGCATCTTTCCATTACCAACAACTTTGGTAACTAGAGTTTTTTGAGTTTCCATTGATAAAATGGATTTTCCATTTTATTAGTGTCCAAAATGGGCAAAACATGTGGTTTTTTGTGAAGTGGCTACCAAGGTCAGTGTGCATAAATCCACCACTCCAATTTTCACATATAGGGGACCTTGTAGGCAGGCAAGATCTAGGTTTTCATGAATTTTCTCGGCCTGCAGCCATATACTGAATTATTTTTGAGCTAAATCCATTTAAATGCAAATTTGAACTAGAGCTACATAAACTACACTTCAAATTTTTTAGGGAAAATACCTGGAGGTGCCCTGAAGGTTTGGGACCCCAGAACCCATCCCAAACTTGGGGGCCCCACCCACCTAGCACACACGGTGGGCACCGTGAGTTTGACCTAGATTTGAAATGGGGGCAAAGGAAATTCAAAAAAAATCAAAAAAATGGAAAACCAGTGCATGGAGTCATGATATATGATGTAGTACCTAGGAAAAATACCAAACATGGCATACCAAGGTTTCATAGAAAAACTCTTCACAAAAAATGCCACCAAGGAGGACTTCACTTGGCTTTCTACCCAATTGAGCTAGGTTTGTGCAAGTTCTATAGCAAACTTTCGAATCTTGACCCCATTTTTGGCAGTGATGTGCATCTTTCCATTACCAACAACTTTGGTAACTAGAGTTTTTTGAGTTTCCATTGATAAAATGGATTTTCCATTTTATTAGTGTCCAAAATGGGCAAAACATGTGGTTTTTTGTGAAGTGGCTACCAAGGTCAGTGTGCATAAATCCACCACTCCAATTTTCACATATAGGGGACCTTGTAGGCAGGCAAGATCTAGGTTTTCATGAATTTTCTCGGCCTGCAGCCATATACTGAATTATTTTTGAGCTAAATCCATTTAAATGCAAATTTGAACTAGAGCTACATAAACTACACTTCAAATTTTTTTAGGGAAAATACCTGGAGGTGCCCTGAAGGTTTGGGACCCCAGAACCCATCCCAAACTTGGGGGCCCCACCCACCTAGCACACACGGTGGGCACCGTGAGTTTGACCTAGATTTGAAATGGGGGCAAAGGAAATTAAAAAAAATCAAAAAAATGGAAAACCAGTGCATGGAGTCATGATATATGATGTAGTACCTAGGAAAAATACCAAACATGGCATACCAAGGTTTCATAGAAAACTCTTCACAAAAAATGCCACCAAGGAGGACTTCACTTGGCTTTCTACCCAATTGAGCTAGGTTTGTGCAAGTTCTATAGCAAACTTTCGAATCTTGACCCCATTTTTGGCAGTGATGTGCATCTTTCCATTACCAACAACTTTGGTAACTAGAGTTTTTTGAGTTTCCATTGATAAAATGGATTTTCCATTTTATTAGTGTCCAAAATGGGCAAAACATGTGGTTTTTTGTGAAGTGGCTACCAAGGTCAGTGTGCATAAATCCACCACTCCAATTTTCACATATAGGGGACCTTGTAGGCAGGCAAGATCTAGGTTTTCATGAATTTTCTCGGCCTGCAGCCATATACTGAATTATTTTTGAGCTAAATCCATTTAAATGCAAATTTGAACTAGAGCTACATAAACTACACTTCAATTTTTTTAGGGAAAATACCTGGAGGTGCCCTGAAGGTTTGGGACCCCAGAACCCATCCCAAACTTGGGGGCCCCACCCACCTAGCACACACGGTGGGCACCGTGAGTTTGACCTAGATTTGAAATGGGGGCAAAGGAAATTCAAAAAAAATCAAAAAAATGGAAAACCAGTGCATGGAGTCATGATATATGATGTAGTACCTAGGAAAAATACCAAACATGGCATACCAAGGTTTCATAGAAAAACTCTTCACAAAAAATGCCACCAAGGAGGACTTCACTTGGCTTTCTACCCAATTGAGCTAGGTTTGTGCAAGTTCTATAGCAAACTTTCGAATCTTGACCCCATTTTTGGCTAGTGATGTGCATCTTTCCATTACCAACAACTTTGGTAACTAGAGTTTTTTGAGTTTCCATTGATAAAATGGATTTTCCATTTTATTAGTGTCCAAAATGGGCAAAACATGTGGTTTTTTGTGAAGTGGCTACCAAGGTCAGTGTGCATAAATCCACCACTCCAATTTTCACATATAGGGGACCTTGTAGGCAGGCAAGATCTAGGTTTTCATGAATTTTCTCGGCCTGCAGCCATATACTGAATTATTTTTGAGCTAAATCCATTTAAATGCAAATTTGAACTAGAGCTACATAAACTACACTTCAATTTTTTTAGGGAAAATACCTGGAGGTGCCCTGAAGGTTTGGGACCCCAGAACCCATCCCAAACTTGGGGGCCCCACCCACCTAGCACACACGGTGGGCACCGTGAGTTTGACCTAGATTTGAAATGGGGGCAAAGGAAATTCAAAAAAAATCAAAAAAATGGAAAACCAGTGCATGGAGTCATGATATATGATGTAGTACCTAGGAAAAATACCAAACATGGCATACCAAGGTTTCATAGAAAAACTCTTCACAAAAAATGCCACCAAGGAGGACTTCACTTGGCTTTCTACCCAATTGAGCTAGGTTTGTGCAAGTTCTATAGCAAACTTTCGAATCTTGACCCCATTTTTGGCAGTGATGTGCATCTTTCCATTACCAACAACTTTGGTAACTAGAGTTTTTTGAGTTTCCATTGATAAAATGGATTTTCCATTTTATTAGTGTCCAAAATGGGCAAAACATGTGGTTTTTTGTGAAGTGGCTACCAAGGTCAGTGTGCATAAATCCACCACTCCAATTTTCACATATAGGGGACCTTGTAGGCAGGCAAGATCTAGGTTTTCATGAATTTTCTCGGCCTGCAGCCATATACTGAATTATTTTTGAGCTAAATCCATTTAAATGCAAATTTGAACTAGAGCTACATAAACTACACTTCAATTTTTTTTAGGGAAAATACCTGGAGGTGCCCTGAAGGTTTGGGACCCCAGAACCCATCCCAAACTTGGGGGCCCCACCCACCTAGCACACACGGTGGGCACCGTGAGTTTGACCTAGATTTGAAATGGGGGCAAAGGAAATTCAAAAAAAATCAAAAAAATGGAAAACCAGTGCATGGAGTCATGATATATGATGTAGTACCTAGGAAAAATACCAAACATGGCATACCAAGGTTTCATAGAAAAACTCTTCACAAAAAATGCCACCAAGGAGGACTTCACTTGGCTTTCTACCCAATTGAGCTAGGTTTGTGCAAGTTCTATAGCAAACTTTCGAATCTTGACCCCATTTTTGGCAGTGATGTGCATCTTTCCATTACCAACAACTTTGGTAACTAGAGTTTTTTGAGTTTCCATTGATAAAATGGATTTTCCATTTTATTAGTGTCCAAAATGGGCAAAACATGTGGTTTTTTGTGAAGTGGCTACCAAGGTCAGTGTGCATAAATCCACCACTCCAATTTTCACATATAGGGGACCTTGTAGGCAGGCAAGATCTAGGTTTTCATGAATTTTCTCGGCCTGCAGCCATATACTGAATTATTTTTGAGCTAAATCCATTTAAATGCAAATTTGAACTAGAGCTACATAAACTACACTTCAATTTTTTTAGGGAAAATACCTGGAGGTGCCCTGAAGGTTTGGGACCCCAGAACCCATCCCAAACTTGGGGGCCCCACCCACCTAGCACACACGGTGGGCACCGTGAGTTTGACCTAGATTTGAAATGGGGGCAAAGGAAATTCAAAAAAAATCAAAAAAATGGAAAACCAGTGCATGGAGTCATGATATATGATGTAGTACCTAGGAAAAATACCAAACATGGCATACCAAGGTTTCATAGAAAAACTCTTCACAAAAAATGCCACCAAGGAGGACTTCACTTGGCTTTCTACCCAATTGAGCTAGGTTTGTGCAAGTTCTATAGCAAACTTTCGAATCTTGACCCCATTTTTGGCAGTGATGTGCATCTTTCCATTACCAACAACTTTGGTAACTAGAGTTTTTTGAGTTTCCATTGATAAAATGGATTTTCCATTTTATTAGTGTCCAAAATGGGCAAAACATGTGGTTTTTTGTGAAGTGGCTACCAAGGTCAGTGTGCATAAATCCACCACTCCAATTTTCACATATAGGGGACCTTGTAGGCAGGCAAGATCTAGGTTTTCATGAATTTTCTCGGCCTGCAGCCATATACTGAATTATTTTTGAGCTAAATCCATTTAAATGCAAATTTGAACTAGAGCTACATAAACTACACTTCAATTTTTTTAGGGAAAATACCTGGAGGTGCCCTGAAGGTTTGGGACCCCAGAACCCATCCCAAACTTGGGGGCCCCACCCACCTAGCACACACGGTGGGCACCGTGAGTTTGACCTAGATTTGAAATGGGGGCAAAGGAAATTCAAAAAAAATCAAAAAATGGAAAACCAGTGCATGGAGTCATGATATATGATGTAGTACCTAGGAAAAATACCAAACATGGCATACCAAGGTTTCATAGAAAAACTCTTCACAAAAAATGCCACCAAGGAGGACTTCACTTGGCTTTCTACCCAATTGAGCTAGGTTTGTGCAAGTTCTATAGCAAACTTTCGAATCTTGACCCCATTTTTGGCAGTGATGTGCATCTTTCCATTACCAACAACTTTGGTAACTAGAGTTTTTTGAGTTTCCATTGATAAAATGGATTTTCCATTTTATTAGTGTCCAAAATGGGCAAAACATGTGGTTTTTTGTGAAGTGGCTACCAAGGTCAGTGTGCATAAATCCACCACTCCAATTTTCACATATAGGGGACCTTGTAGGCAGGCAAGATCTAGGTTTTCATGAATTTTCTCGGCCTGCAGCCATATACTGAATTATTTTTGAGCTAAATCCATTTAAATGCAAATTTGAACTAGAGCTACATAAACTACACTTCAATTTTTTTAGGGAAAATACCTGGAGGTGCCCTGAAGGTTTGGGACCCCAGAACCCATCCCAAACTTGGGGGCCCCACCCACCTAGCACACACGGTGGGCACCGTGAGTTTGACCTAGATTTGAAATGGGGGCAAAGGAAATTCAAAAAAAATCAAAAAAATGGAAAACCAGTGCATGGAGTCATGATATATGATGTAGTACCTAGGAAAAATACCAAACATGGCATACCAAGGTTTCATAGAAAAACTCTTCACAAAAAATGCCACCAAGGAGGACTTCACTTGGCTTTCTACCCAATTGAGCTAGGTTTGTGCAAGTTCTATAGCAAACTTTCGAATCTTGACCCCATTTTTGGCAGTGATGTGCATCTTTCCATTACCAACAACTTTGGTAACTAGAGTTTTTTGAGTTTCCATTGATAAAATGGATTTTCCATTTTATTAGTGTCCAAAATGGGCAAAACATGTGGTTTTTTGTGAAGTGGCTACCAAGGTCAGTGTGCATAAATCCACCACTCCAATTTTCACATATAGGGGACCTTGTAGGCAGGCAAGATCTAGGTTTTCATGAATTTTCTTGGCCTGCAGCCATATACTGAATTATTTTTGAGCTAAATCCATTTAAATGCAAATTTGAACTAGAGCTACATAAACTACACTTCAATTTTTTTAGGGAAAATACCTGGAGGTGCCCTGAAGGTTTGGGACCCCAGAACCCATCCCAAACTTGGGGGCCCCACCCACCTAGCACACACGGCGGGCACCGCGAGTTTGACCTAGATTTGAAATAGGGGCAAAGGAGATTCAAAAAAAATTGAAAAAGTGAAAACCAGTGCATGGAGTCATGATATTGATGGGTTCGTAGCATAGAAAAAAAAATTCCTACGCATGAACACATAAACTAGCCAAGAAAACTCTACGAGATGGTAGCAACGATTAACTAACCCTCGATGACCGTAAGCGGGGATTACGTTCCCGCACAAACATTGACGATGGAGAGTCGATGAAGACACACGTAGTCGACGTAGTTGTTCACTTGACGTAGTCGACGTAGTGGTTCACTTGACGATACAAGATCGTGTACACGACGCCACAAGTGGCAGCGCCCCCGTGCTCGGATACACGTACGGTTCGGTGACGACCTCCATGCCCTCGGTCCAGCGGGGCAGCGGAAGTAGGGATCCGCCGGAACTCCTCCGCCTCCACTTCTCCAAGTGTTGGTGGCTAACAATTTCTGCAGCGCTTCGCTTAAGCAACAGCCATGGTGTGGAGCAGCAAGGTAGGGGATGGAAGCAACTAAGTGTTGGAAGAAGAGGAGCATGTCCAACATATATATAGGAGAGAGGGGACAGCCACACATGAGGGGTGCGGCCAGCCCCTCCCCCTTTTCTCCTCTTCATGGTGGTGGTAACCCTTTCCTTCATGGAAAGGTAACCCCCTCATCAAATGAGTAACCCCCATTTTAATTTTGCATGACATTCATGTTAATTAAAATCCACACTTATTGAATTAATAAAACATTTTTATTTCTTTAATATTTGTTAATTCAATCAATTAACAAACATTAACATTTACCCCCTTGAGTCATTTCGATATACCGAAACAGTTTTGGTGCTTTTCTGAAACAACCCCTGTGTTGTCCAATAATTCAGCCGGAGTTCCAAATCCACTCAAAACGCGTCAGCGAACCTTAAGTGTGTCACCCTACGGTTCGTGAATAAAGTGTACATGATCGAGACTCCTCTCTGATCAATAATCAACAGCGGGATCTGGAAATCCATGATGACTACCACTTACTCAACGATGAATCTAGTGATCGTGTGAACCTTTAACGAACATAGTTAATTCCTTTTGTCTCGCGATATTATTACTTGTCCGAGATCCGATCATTTGGTATCAACCATACCTAGTTCGATCTCATTCCCGACAAGTCTCTTTACTCGTTCCGTGATAATGCATTCCCGTGACCTAGTCACATGCTTGCAAGCGATTCCAATGCAATATCACCGAGAAGGGCCCAGAGAATATCTTCCCGTCATCGGGTCGGACAAATTCCACTCTTGATCCATGAGCCTCAACTAATACTTTCAGAATACCCAAATCAACCTTTATAATCACCCTGTGACGGTGTGACGTTTGATATCATCAAAGCACTCTTCCGGTATCAGTGATTAACATGATCTCATGGTCTGAGGATTAGAACTATTTCGTATGAGTTTGATATAGCAATGAACTTGATGACTTGATCGTATTGCTATTCGTACTATGGGTGTGAGTGTTCATCACATCATTCTTCTAATGATATGACCCCGTTATTAACAACATCCAATGTTCATGATCAGGAAACCTTGATCATCGGTTAATCAACGAGCTAGTATAAAAGAAAGGCTTTACTAGGAACCTTTTTGGTTTATTAATCACACATGTATTAATGTTTCCGATTAATACAATTCTAGCATGAGAAATAAACATTTATCATAAACATGGAATATGATAATAACCACTTTATTATTGCCTCTCGGGCATATTCCCTTCAGTCTCCCACTCGCACTAGAGTCAATAATCTAGTTGATACTTGCGTATATAACACTTATGGTATTCACGTGTTATACGTACGCGTTGCATGTGGTTAATCTGATCTCCAGATCTGACACTTTTAGTTCTGTGTGTATTTGCATGTCTTTGCGTCTCTACGCATCACTCATTCTCAAATGAGATAGTTGGGTATAAATTTGGTCCTTAGGTGAGACCTTAGTTCCTTTAGCTAAAATTATGTTGTCACTATTGTCACACAATAGATCTTCATAGTAATAGCCCGCTTGGAACTACACCTAGTTTGATAACAAACTTCTTGACACAAATGCCCTCCTTTGCTACTTCTAAAGCAGCCATATACTCAACCTTTGTTGTAGAATCTATCACAATGTCTTAACTTTGGAACTCATCCAAATCCATCATGGAACTTCCTTCCATTACATTGTGCCACCTAAACATATAGCTAAAATTGAGATAAGCTTAATTTGTATCTTGTGACAAACTTAGTATCAATGTAACACTTTACAATGAACTATGTGTCACTTTGTCATACATAATATATATCCTTAGTCCTTCCAAAGCACATAAGGATATCCTCACTATTGTCCAGTGATCATCTTATGACATTTATCACTCTGGTATATGCTCATAACATTTAGAGCATAGGACATATCTGGATATGTACATATCACGGTATACATGATCGATCAAATCATTCATGTGGCTTCACTCATCAAGTGTAAAAAAAAACACCTAAATCTTGTTTCAACCTCTTCCATGCGGCAAGAACTTTTCTCGTCGTTTCCATATTGAACTTCATTCAATATTTCATCTATGTACTTTGGCACAACCATATTGGCACCTCGATCTATCTACATAGACATCGAGACCCAATATTTTGGTTTTGCCGAAGTCTTTCATTGAAATCTAATTTTAATGAAATTCTTAACCTATGTCAATAAAAGATACATCGTTTCCAATTAACAATATGTCTTCTACATAATGTACTGAAAATATGTCTCAACGCTCCCACTTAATTTCTTGCAAATGCAAGCATATTCATCGTATTGATGAAACTAAACCTTTTAATTATTTCATCATGGTGAATATTCCAACTCCGCGATGCTTACCTCAACCATTGGAGTTTGCATGCCTTTTTAGCATCCTTTGAATTTACAAGACCCTTTGGACCATGTCATGTACATGTCCTAGGTAACCATTCTATTAGAAGAATGTTGTCTTGTTTGTTCAACAAACATATACCAAACTTGGCATCTGTAGTGGTTGCTACAGTAATCCGTCCAGACAAAATATCGCTATGAAAGATCAAATCTTGTCACAGTCAACTCATTGAACACAATCGTAAACTCTTTTAACGATGTGTCGACTACATCATAGATGCAAACGCATCCATGTCTGTTTATAGATCCAAATACGTTCATTAGGCTTCATGCCTTTTGAGGGTCTTCCAAGTTCAGAAACTTGGTTTCTCGTGTATGGAACTATCATGGATTTTATGGCTTCTAGCCATTTGACGGAATCAGGGCCCATCATTACTTCTTTGCATGCAGTCGGTTCATCATTGTCAAACAATAATGATTCATTCTCAAATCTAACTATTTGATTATTACCCGACTCACGCGGTTCAATAGGAACTTTGATCTATGTGACCACAACCTTTGAGGTACGACAGCCATGCGCATTGTGGCCGCCTCTGGGACACTTCCCAGCGCTGCGCTACTCAGCACATATAGCTTAGGTTCAACAACCTAATCAAAGTTCTATTGTCCTCCCACTTGACTTTTTGTGAAAAAATCCTTCTCAAGAAACTTGACGTTTTCGGCGACAAACACTTTTGTCTTAGGTGTTCTGGAGGAATACCCAACATTTACTTTGGGATAACCTACAAAGACGTATTTATCCGACTTTGGTTGTAAACATTTTACATATGCATAGCATACCAAAATTTTAGAAAAGACAACTTGGGTTTTATCCCATGCCATAACTCATATGGTGTCATTTCAACGGATCATGATGGCGCTCTTTTCAGTGTAAAAGCAGTAGTCTCTAAAGCTTTATCTTTAAAAATATAATGGCAGTTTTATAGACGACACCTTTGATCCAATGATGTCAAACAAAGTTTGATTTGATCTCTCGAACACTCCATACTCCTATGGTGTTTCGGGAAATACAAGTCTATGGAATGATTCCTCAACTTTTAGGTGTTTGCTAAACTTGTAACTCAAATATATTCCTTTATGATCAAATCATAAATTCTTTATTCTCTTGTTACAATGATTTTCAACTTCATCTAGAAATACTTTGAACAATATTCAAATATTTCATGCTTCTTCCTTATCAAGTAAATATACATATATATCTACTCAAATCATCGGTTAAAGTAAATGAAGTTCAAGAATTCACCACACACGGCTACACATAATGGACTATATACATCAACATGTACAATATCCAATAAGTTAGTCGTCCATTCTTCTTTGGCCTACAAACATAATTTTAATCATCTCTAGGAAATTTTCACAAGCGTCAATTGATTTGAAATCAAAAGACTCTAAAATTCCATCAACATGGAGTTTCTTCATGTTTACTTTCCAATATGATTTAAATGGTGGTGTCACTCATAAGTGACCTTCTAATCATTTGTCTTGAGACACTTTTAGCATTAGTGTTATGGATGTGATTTCTCCAACAAGATAAGCGTTCATTCATCTTTTATGAATGCGGTAATAATTTAAACAACCATTGTTCTCATAATACCATAACAAAATAACAATTATTAAAACAAATCTTGAAGGCTAGGTTTACTTCCAATGAAACACAATAACACTTTATTTGTTTTCGATGAAAATCATCCCATATTCATTTGCTAGTTAATTAGGCCATTGTAGTTCTTGTATTGTGTTGTTCTGTATGACAGTTCATACCAACCAATTTAGTATCAAATACTCAAGAACCACATTGTTTTAATAAGCAACGAATACACCCATAACATGTATATCTTCTATATACCTGAGCTGGACATTTCCAGTCTTTTCTTTTCCGCCAGAATAAATTTTGGATTCTCTTTTAGCAATTCTTTTCCTTTTTAGAAGAATCTATCAACATCAATAGTGGCGCCATACACATGGCACATAGTTCAAGGCATGATTAGTCAAACACTAATATCCTTGGACTCGCACTTTGAAGTAGATCACCATTATCAAATATTTGGCGTTCTTCCAAATTCCATTCTTTAGTAATCTTTTAGTGTAGTAAACATTTTACCTACATCTTCCATTCATCCTATCATGACAACTTTCATGATCAAGCTACTATAGCCCATGAGGATGAATTGTGAGTATAATGTTAGTTCCAAAAACCTTTTTAGGAGATTTGGACGCCTAACGTCACCAATCTTCACAAATTCTCATACAATACGAGAACATGTGTCTTACTAAATTATACTCTATCACATTGCAACCAAACATTGTTTCAGATATCAAAATATCTTCCACATATGATAGTTTATAAAACAATTCTTTCAACTCCTAGATAACCTTGATACTAAAAACAACTTTTGAATATCAAGGATCATGGAGGCAAGTGTGATACTTAGATACTAACACTGGAATTGTTACTCTTGATTTAATACTACTTATTAAAATTCATCGAGTAAACAAGGTTTGCTAAAAGTTTGCAATAGGACTTTAAACTTTAGATTGACATTCAAACAATACGATACCAGTTCGTAAAGTTAACATCCAGAATTCTATAGTTCTATTATCTCAATTATAGCTAATCGCAAGGTAGTAAACGGATGCCAATGCCTACAACAAACTATGCAAATTCACTTTGATTTAGTTCATGATAAATTGAGTTCTATAATTCAAAATTACTAAGTGAACTCCCACTTAAAAACAACATCCCTCTTAGTTTTCTTAAGTGATTACATGAACCAAATTCACTATACCGCAACCGATCATCACGTGCAACGGCATAGTTTCAAAGGCGAACATCACCATATTCATCATATCAACCATATGACTCATGCTTAACCTTTCGGTTCGTGTTCCGAGGCCATGTCTGTACATGCTAGGCTCGCCAAGTAGAACCATAACATTCGCGTGTGTAAAACTGTCTTACACCCATCGTATGTGAACGTAGAGTCTGTCACACCCGATCATCACGTGGTGTCTCAAAACGACGAACTTTCTTGACGGTGCATGTTACGGAAGAACACATTTTTATCTTGATATTTATGTGAGAGGGATCATCTTATAATGCTACCGAGCGATCAAATCTAAGCAAAATAAGATGCATAAAAGGATAAACATCACATGCATTTATAATGTGATATGATATGGTCCTTCACGCATTCGATCTCCATCTTGTGCGTCATGGCATGATCTCCATCATTCCACCGGCGTAGCACCAAGGTCCATGGCGCGCCACCTTGGTTGTCTTCCTCCATTACAATATATCACTTGGATATACACATTCGGCACGCAGGCCATTTAAATGTAAAGACAACCATATGGCTCCTGCCGGTTGTTTATAACTTACAAAAAGGATCATCGCATACAATTTGTAACATAAATAATTTAACCATATCACATCACATGCCCTGCAAAAACAAGTTAGACGTTTCTAATTTGTCTTGCATATTTTACGTGGTTTGGGCCTTTCTAGGAAGAACCGTTCTTACCTACGAACATGTAACCACAACGGTGATAAAAATATTATTAACAACTATTTGTAAAATAGATCATAACTATAGTGGGAGAAACGTGCACCCGCAAAGCCACATATGCCGAAGCATGTCAAGTGTGGGACAAGTCTCGTGAATGCGGTCACGTAAGGTTAGTCTCGGGCAGCTTCAATCCCACTATGCCACTATGATCCAAAATACAAAAAAATTGTAATAACATGATCATCAACGCCCACATCCACATGTGTTCTAACCGTGCATACCAACTACGCATAGAGATGGCTCTGATACCACTGATGGGTTCGTAGCATAGAAAAAAAAATCCTACGCATGAACACATAAACTAGCCAAGGAAACTCTACGAGATGGTAGCAACGATTAACTAACCCTCGATGACCGTAAGCGGGGATTACGTTCCCGCACAAACATTGACGATGGAGAGTCGATGAAGACGCACGTAGTCGACGTAGTTGTTCACTTGACGTAGTCGACGTAGTGGTTCACTTGACGATACAAGATCGTGTACACGACGCCACAAGTGGCAGCGCCCCCGTGCTCGGATACACGTACGGTTCGGTGACGACCTCCATGCCCTCGGTCCAGCGGGGCAGCGGAAGTAGGGATCCGCCGGAACTCCTCCTCCTCCACTTCTCCAAGTGTTGGTGGCTAACAATTTCGGCAGCGCTTCGCTTAAGCAACAGCCATGGTGTGGAGCAACAAGGTAGGGGATGGAAGCAACTAAGTGTTGGAAGAAGAGGAGCATGTCCAACATATATATAGGAGAGAGGGGACAGCCACCCATGAGGGGTGCGGCCAGCCCCTCCCCCTTTTCTCCTCTTCATGGTGGTGGTAACCCTTTCCTTCATGGAAAGGTAACCCCCCTCATCAAATGAGTAACCCCCATTTTAATTTTGCATGACATTCATGTTAATTAAAATCCACACTTATTGAATTAATAAAACATTTTTATTTCTTTAATATTTGTTAATTCAATCAATTAACAAACATTAACATTTACCCCCTTGAGTCATTTCGATATACCGAAACAGTTTTGGTGCTTTTCTGAAACAACCCCTGTGTTGTCCAATAATTCAGCCGGAGTTCCAAACCCACTCAAAACGCGTCAGCGAACCTTAAGTGTGTCACCCTACGGTTCGTGAATAAAGTGGACATGATCGAGACTCCTCTCTGATCAATAATCAACAGTGGGATCTGGAAATCCATGATGACTCCCACTTACTCAACGATGAATCTAGTGATCGTGTGAACCTTTAACGAACATAGTTAATTCCTTTTGTCTCGCGATATTATTACTTGTCCGAGATCCGATCATTTGGTATCAACCATACCTAGTTCGATCTCGTTCCCGACAAGTCTCTTTACTCGTTCCGTGATAATGCATTCCCATGACCTAGTCACATGCTTGCAAGCGATTCCAATGCAATATCACCGAGAAGGGCCCAGAGAATATCTTCCCGTCATCGGGTCGGACAAATTCCACTCTTGATCCATGAGCCTCAACTAATACTTTCAGAATACCCAAATCAACCTTTATAATCACCCTGTGATGGTGTGACGTTTGATATCATCAAAGCACTCTTCCGGTATCAGTGATTAACATGATCTCATGGTCTGAGGATTAGAACTATTTCGTATGAGTTTGATATAGCAATGAACTTGATGACTTGATCGTATTGCTATTCATACTATGGGTGTGAGTGTTCATCACATCATTCTTCTAATGATATGACCCCGTTATTAACAACATCCAATGTTCATGATCAGGAAACCTTGATCATCGGTTAATCAACGAGCTAGTATAAAAGAGAGGCTTTACTAGGAACCTTTTTGGTTTATTAATCACACATGTATTAATGTTTCCGATTAATACAATTCTAGCATGAGAAATAAACATTTATCATAAACATGGAATATGATAATAACCACTTTATTATTGCCTCTCGGGCATATTCCCTTCAGATATATGATGTAGTACCTAGGAAAAATACCAAACATGACATACCAAGGTTTCATAGAAAAAATCTTCACAAAAAATGCCACCAAGGAGGACTTCACTTGGCTTTCTACCCAATTGAGCTAGGTTTGTGCAAGTTCTATAGCAAACTTTCGAATCTTGACCCCATTTTTGGCAGTGATGTGCATCTTCCATTGCCAACAACTTTGGTAACTAGAGTTTTTTGAGTTTCCATTGATAAAATGGATTTTCCATTTTATTAGTGTCCAAAATGGGCAAAACATGTGGTTTTTTGTGAAGTGGCTACCAAGGTCGGTGTGCATAAATCCACCACTCCAATTTTCACATATAGGGGACCTTGTAGGCAGGCAAGATCTAGGTTTTCTTGAATTTTCTCGGCCTGCAGCCATATACTGAATTATTTTTGAGCTAAATCCATTTAAATGCAAATTTGAACTAGAGCTACATAAACTACACTTCAATTTTTTTAGGGAAAATACCTGGCGGTGCCTTGAAGGTTTGGGACCCCAGAACCCATCCCAAACTTGGGGGCCCCACCCACCTAGCACACACGGTGGGCACCGTGAGTTTGACCTAGATTTGAAATGGGGGCAAAGGAAATTCAAAAAAAATCAAAAAAATGGAAAACCAGTGCATGGAGTCATGATATATGATGTAGTACCTAGGAAAAATACCAAACATGGCATACCAAGGTTTCATAGAAAACTCTTCACAAAAAATGCCACCAAGGAGGACTTCACTTGGCTTTCTACCCAATTGAGCTAGGTTTGTGCAAGTTCTATAGCAAACTTTCGAATCTTGACCCCATTTTTGGCAGTGATGTGCATCTTTCCATTACCAACAACTTTGGTAGCTAGAGTTTTTTGAGTTTCCATTGATAAAATGGATTATCCATTTTATTAGTGTCCAAAATGGGCAAAACATGTGGTTTTTTGTGAAGTGGCTACCAAGGTCAGTGTGCATAAATCCACCACTCTAATTTTCACATATAGGGGACCTTGTAGGTAGGCAAGATCTAGGTTTTCATGAATTTTCTCGGCCTGCAGCCATATACTGAATTATTTTTGAGCTAAATCCATTTAAATGCAAATTTGAACTAGAGCTACATAAACTACACTTCAAATTTTTTTAGGGAAAACACCTGGAGGTGCCTTGAAGGTTTGGGACCCCAGAACCCATCCCAAACTTGGGGGCCCCACCCACCTAGCACACACGGTGGGCACCGTGAGTTTGACCGAGATTTGAAATGGGGGCAAAGGAAATTCAAAAAAAAATCAAAAAAATGGAAAACCAGTGCATGGAGTCATGATATATGATGTAGTACCTAGGAAAAATACCAAACATGGTATACCAAGGTTTCATAGAAAAACTCTTCACAAAAAATGCCACCAAGGAGGACTTCACTTGGCTTTCTACCCAATTGAGCTAGGTTTGTGCAAGTTCTATAGCAAACTTTCTAATATTGACCCCATTTTTGGCAGTGATGTGCATCTTTCCATTGCCAACAACTTTGGTAACTAGAGTTTTTTGAGTTTCCTATTGATAAAATGGATTTTCCATTTTATTAGTGTCCAAAATGGGCAAAACATGTGGTTTTTTGTGAAGTGGCTACCAAAGTCAGTGTGCATAAATCCACCACTCCAATTTTCACATATAGGGGACCTTCTAGGCAGGCAAGATCTAGGTTTTCATGAATTTTCTCGGCCTGCAGCCATATACTGAATTATTTTTGAGCTAAATCCATTTAAATGCAAATTTGAACTAGAGCTACATAAACTACACTTCAATTTTTTTAGGGAAAATACCTGGAGGTGCCTTGAAGGTTTGGGACCCCAGAACCCATCCCAAACTTGGGGGCCCCACCCACCTAGCACACACGGTGGGCACCGTGAGTTTGACCTAGATTTGAAATGGGGGCAAAGGAAATTCAAAAAAAATCAAAAAATGGAAAACCAGTGCATGGAGTCATGATATATGATGTAGTACCTAGGAAAAATACCAAACATGGTATACCAAGGTTTCATAGAAAAACTCTTCACAAAAAATGCCACCAAGGAGGACTTCACTTGGCTTTCTACCCAATTGAGCTAGGTTTGTGCAAGTTCTATAGCAAACTTTCTAATATTGACCCCATTTTTGGCAGTGATGTGCATCTTTCCATTGCCAACAACTTTGGTAACTAGAGTTTTTTGAGTTTCCATTGATAAAATGGATTTTCCATTTTATTAGTGTCCAAAATGGGCAAAACATGTGGTTTTTTGTGAAGTGGCTACCAAGGTCAGTGTGCATAAATCCACCACTCCAATTTTCACATATAGGGGACCTTGTAGGCAGGCAAGATCTAGGTTTTCATGAATTTTCTCGGCCTGCAGCCATATACTGAATTATTTTTGAGCTAAATCCATTTAAATGCAAATTTGAACTAGAGCTACATAAACTACACTTCAATTTTTTTAGGGAAAATACCTGGAGGTGCCTTGAAGGTTTGGGACCCCAGAACCCATCCCAAACTTGGGGGCCCCACCCACCTAGCACACACGGTGGGCACCGTGAGTTTGACCTAGATTTGAAATGGGGGCAAAGGAAATTCAAAAAAAATCAAAAAAAATGGAAAACCAGTGCATGGAGTCATGATATATGATGTAGTACCTAGGAAAAATACCAAACATGGCATACCAAGGTTTCATAGAAAACTCTTCACAAAAAATGCCACCAAGGAGGACTTCACTTGGCTTTCTACCCAATTGAGCTAGGTTTGTGCAAGTTCTATAGCAAACTTTCGAATCTTGACCCCATTTTTGGCAGTGATGTGCATCTTTCCATTACCAACAACTTTGGTAACTAGAGTTTTTTGAGTTTCCATTGATAAAATGGATTTTCCATTTTATTAGTGTCCAAAATGGGCAAAACATGTGGTTTTTTGTGAAGTGGCTACCAAGGTCAGTGTGCATAAATCCACCACTCTAATTTTCACATATAGGGGACCTTGTAGGCAGGCAAGATCTAGGTTTTCATGAATTTTCTCGGCCTGCAGCCATATACTGAATTATTTTTGAGCTAAATCCATTTAAATGCAAATTTGAACTAGAGCTACATAAACTACACTTCAATTTTTTTAGGGAAAATACCTGGAGGTGCCCTGAAGGTTTGGGACCCCAGAACCCATCCCAAACTTGGGGGCCCCACCCACCTAGCACACACGGTGGGCACCGTGAGTTTGACCTAGATTTGAAATGGGGGCAAAGGAAATTCAAAAAAAATCAAAAAAAATGGAAAACCAGTGCATGGAGTCATGATATATGATGTAGTACCTAGGAAAAATACCAAACATGGTATACCAAGGTTTCATAGAAAAACTCTTCACAAAAAATGCCACCAAGGAGGACTTCACTTGGCTTTCTACCCAATTGAGCTAGGTTTGTGCAAGTTCTATAGCAAACTTTCGAATCTTGACCCCATTTTTGGTAGTGATGTGCATCTTTCCATTACCAACAACTTTGGTAACTAGAGTTTTTTGAGTTTCCATTGATAAAATGGATTTTCCATTTTATTAGTGTCCAAAATGGGCAAAACATGTGGTTTTTTGTGAAGTGGCTACCAAGGTCAGTGTGCATAAATCCACCACTCTAATTTTCACATATAGGGGACCTTGTAGGCAGGCAAGATCTAGGTTTTCATGAATTTTCTCGGCCTGCAGCCATATACTGAATTATTTTTGAGCTAAATCCATTTAAATGCAAATTTGAACTAGAGCTACATAAACTACACTTCAATTTTTTTAGGGAAAATACCTGGAGGTGCCCTGAAGGTTTGGGACCCCAGAACCCATCCCAAACTTGGGGGCCCCACCCACCTAGCACACACGGTGGGCACCGTGAGTTTGACCTAGATTTGAAATGGGGGCAAAGGAAATTCAAAAAAAATCAAAAAAATGGAAAACCAGTGCATGGAGTCATGATATATGATGTAGTACCTAGGAAAAATACCAAACATGGTATACCAAGGTTTCATAGAAAACTCTTCACAAAAAATGCCACCAAGGAGGACTTCACTTGGCTTTCTACCCAATTGAGCTAGGTTTGTGCAAGTTCTATAGCAAACTTTCGAATCTTGACCCCATTTTTGGTAGTGATGTGCATCTTTCCATTACCAACAACTTTGGTAACTAGAGTTTTTTGAGTTTCCATTGATAAAATGGATTTTCCATTTTATTAGTGTCCAAAATGGGCAAAACATGTGGTTTTTTGTGAAGTGGCTACCAAGGTCAGTGTGCATAAATCCACCACTCTAATTTTCACATATAGGGGACCTTGTAGGCAGGCAAGATCTAGGTTTTCATGAATTTTCTTGGCCTGCAGCCATATACTGAATTATTTTTGAGCTAAATCCATTTAAATGAAAATTTGAACTAGAGCTACATAAACTACACTTCAAATTTTTTTAGGGAAAATACCTGGAGGTGCCCTGAAGGTTTGGGACCCCAGAACCCATCCCAAACTTGGGGCCCCACCCACCTAGCACACACGGTGGGCACCGTGAGTTTGACCTAGATTTGAAATGGGGGCAAAGGAAATTCAAAAAAAATCAAAAAAATGGAAAACCAGTGCATGGAGTCATGATATATGATGTAGTACCTAGGAAAAATACCAAACATGGTATACCAAGGTTTCATAGAAAAACTCTTCACAAAAAATGCCACCAAGGAGGACTTCACTTGGCTTTCTACCCAATTGAGCTAGGTTTGTGCAAGTTCTATAGCAAACTTTCGAATCTTGACCCCATTTTTGGTAGTGATGTGCATCTTTCCATTACCAACAACTTTGGTAACTAGAGTTTTTTGAGTTTCCATTGATAAAATGGATTTTCCATTTTATTAGTGTCCAAAATGGGCAAAACATGTGGTTTTTTGTGAAGTGGCTACCAAGGTCAGTGTGCATAAATCCACCACTCCAATTTTCACATATAGGGGACCTTGTAGGCAGGCAAGATCTAGGTTTTCATGAATTTTCTCGGCCTGCAGCCATATACTGAATTATTTTTGAGCTAAATCCATTTAAATGCAAATTTGAACTAGAGCTACATAAACTACACTTCAATTTTTTTAGGGAAAATACCTGGAGGTGCCCTGAAGGTTTGGGACCCCAGAACCCATCCCAAACTTGGGGGCCCCACCCACCTAGCACACACGGTGGGCACCGTGAGTTTGACCTAGATTTGAAATGGGGGCAAAGGAAATTCAAAAAAAATCAAAAAAATGGAAAACCAGTGCATGGAGTCATGATATATGATGTAGTACCTAGGAAAAATACCAAACATGGTATACCAAGGTTTCATAGAAAAACTCTTCACAAAAAATGCCACCAAGGAGGACTTCACTTGGCTTTCTACCCAATTGAGCTAGGTTTGTGCAAGTTCTATAGCAAACTTTCGAATCTTGACCCCATTTTTGGCAGTGATGTGCATCTTTCCATTACCAACAACTTTGGTAACTAGAGTTTTTTGAGTTTCCATTGATAAAATGGATTTTCCATTTTATTAGTGTCCAAAATGGGCAAAACATGTGGTTTTTTGTGAAGTGGCTACCAAGGTCAGTGTGCATAAATCCACCACTCCAATTTTCACATATAGGGGACCTTGTAGGCAGGCAAGATCTAGGTTTTCATGAATTTTCTCGGCCTGCAGCCATATACTGAATTATTTTTGAGCTAAATCCATTTAAATGCAAATTTGAACTAGAGCTACATAAACTACACTTCAATTTTTTTAGGGAAAATACCTGGAGGTGCCCTGAAGGTTTGGGACCCCAGAACCCATCCCAAACTTGGGGCCCCACCCACCTAGCACACACGGTGGGCACCGTGAGTTTGACCTAGATTTGAAATGGGGGCAAAGGAAATTCAAAAAAAATCAAAAAAATGGAAAACCAGTGCATGGAGTCATGATATATGATGTAGTACCTAGGAAAAATACCAAACATGGTATACCAAGGTTTCATAGAAAAACTCTTCACAAAAAATGCCACCAAGGAGGACTTCACTTGGCTTTCTACCCAATTGAGCTAGGTTTGTGCAAGTTCTATAGCAAACTTTCGAATCTTGACCCCATTTTTGGCAGTGATGTGCATCTTTCCATTACCAACAACTTTGGTAACTAGAGTTTTTTGAGTTTCCATTGATAAAATGGATTTTCCATTTTATTAGTGTCCAAAATGGGCAAAACATGTGGTTTTTTGTGAAGTGGCTACCAAGGTCAGTGTGCATAAATCCACCACTCCAATTTTCACATATAGGGGACCTTGTAGGCAGGCAAGATCTAGGTTTTCATGAATTTTCTCGGCCTGCAGCCATATACTGAATTATTTTTGAGCTAAATCCATTTAAATGCAAATTTGAACTAGAGCTACATAAACTACACTTCAATTTTTTTAGGGAAAATACCTGGAGGTGCCCTGAAGGTTTGGGACCCCAGAACCCATCCCAAACTTGGGGGCCCCACCCACCTAGCACACACGGTGGGCACCGTGAGTTTGACCTAGATTTGAAATGGGGGCAAATGAAATTCAAAAAAATCAAAAAATGGAAAACCAGTGCATGGAGTCATGATATATGATGTAGTACCTAGGAAAAATACCAAACATGGAATACCAAGGTTTCATAGAAAACTCTTCACAAAAAATGCCACCAAGGAGGACTTCACTTGGCTTTCTACCCAATTGAGCTAGGTTTGTGCAAGTTCTATAGCAAACTTTCGAATCTTGACCCCATTTTGGCAGTGATGTGCATCTTTCCATTACCAACAACTTTGGTAACTAGAGTTTTTGAGTTTCCATTGATAAAATGGATTTTCCATTTTATTAGTGTCCAAAATGGGCAAAACATGTGGTTTTTGTGAAGTGGCTACCAAGGTCAGTGTGCATAAATCCACCACTCCAATTTTCACATATAGGGGACCTTGTAGGCAGGCAAGATCTAGGTTTTCATGAATTTTCTCGGCCTGCAGCCATATACTGAATTATTTTTGAGCTAAATCCATTTAAATGCAAATTTGAACTAGAGCTACATAAACTACACTTCAAATTTTTT